>PTEX01000017.1:2652598-2676664 GCA_003342815.1 Eudromia elegans
GGGGGAGGGCGGGGCCGGGGGTGCCCCCCCGCCCGTTGCGGCGCTGCGGCGCCCCCTGGTGGCTCGCGGTGGCGCCGCCGGGCGCAGCGCGGCGCTTGGGGGGCCCCGCCGGGGGAGCCCCGGGAGCGGGGGCTGCGGAGGGGGCACCGGGAGCGGCTTTCCCGGCCCGTTCCCGCTTCCTCCCCGCGGATAATCCCGGGATAGGCTGGCTCCGGGCTAGGGGTGGCGCCCCGGCCCTTTCACCTGCCCTCCCCATGACAGGTGCACGGGGCTGGCGCTTGGCGAGGTCCCGATAAAGCCACAAGTGTCCCCAAATCCACACCGCTGGCCAGCCTCGCATTGGCAGCCATAGCGCCAGTGTCACTTGGTCCCCATGGGCAGGGATGCGCAGGAGGGGCATCAGCGCTGATCACTGCTGGAGCATCCGGAGTGGGGGGAAAACTGTCCCCCCCCGCCCGGCTCTCCAGGACACGGAAGGGACAATCCCAGTGTTTCCTCATGGCACAAGCCACCCCTCCGTGCCATCCCTTGCAAGGGCACCCTCTGCAGGGAGGTGTCCCCGGATGGCACAAGAGCTGGTGGGTGGCCTTGGCCACCTCTCCTTCCTGGAAATGCTCCGGTGCCAAGCAAGGCATCGGAGCAAGGAGGAGCGTGGCGAGGGCACCGGGAAGCTCCGCCGGATTCCTGGGATGAAATCACTCTGCGCCAGTCCAAGAAGCGATGCGGGGGCATGCAGTGCCCACGCCACGTCCTGCGGTCCCCACCAGCACCGCGGCTCTGGCATCTCCCCAAGTGATCGCCTTGGAAAAGGCCACAAATGCTGGTGTGCAATGAAAGATTATTCCTAGCTGGCATGAAAACCAACAAGACGACCCCATGCATCACCAAAACAGCACCGGGGCTGCTCCAACACGGGTGGGATCCAAGCTGCTCCTTGCACGGAGCTCGGGATGCTGACGGTTCCAGCAGTGCCGGGCAGTAGCTGGTGATGCCTAAAAGAAATCCCAACGGGCCGGCTTCGGCGTCTGCTTTTGCGAGCAGGCTCCGGCGTTGTGCTCAGCATCGTAATAGCTGGCAACCTGCTTTCGTCTCTTGATTTCATACCATATAAAATACCCGAGTGCTACACAAATCATTTTAATGTTCGTCCCGAAATTGGGTTTGGAGTAAAGTTTGTCTCTCCTGTTTGTCTGCTCCAAACACATATAAAAGGGAATTAGATCTGCAGATACTTCATTATTTAGAATTATGCTCCGAGCAGGGGTAAAGACCCCCCCAGGCGTTGGGGAGCCGTCGCCTGCACCCGGTGCGTGCGGGGGCTGTTGCTCTCATGCCCGCCGCAGGCTTTGCAGCAATGACAGGTTCTGCACGTGGGGACAGCGCGGCGCAGAGAGGGGCCGCGATCAGGAGGGGGTCCCGGGGCCGTTTGCAACCGGCCGGGGTGCAGACGGGTCCATTGGGAGGCCGTGCATGGATTCCCACCTCCTTACACCTTCCCAGGTCAGCTGAGGGAGTGGCTGCGTTGCAATAAACTGGAGGAGAGGAACCAAAGTGATTTATTGTCCCTTCTGCTACCGGCGTTTCTGAAATAGCCGAGCGCGGCGGCTTTCGTGGCAGTGTTTTCTATGCTGTCTGCATACGAGGCTGTGGGAGGGACGTCAGAGAGCACTTCTTCTGCATCTTTCCATGCATTTCCATGCCAGGACTCCATGCATCTACAGCCTGGGCCCACGGGCAGGACGCGGCCCTCCTCTTGCAGCCCGGGAGCACAACCCAAGCTGGCAAAGACCTTGCCCAAAGCAGAGGCAGCGACCGGTGTCATTCAGTGCCTGAGACACGTGAAGTGCCAACGGGGCAAGCTCCTTCCTACCTGGTGACTGGGGTCCTTAAGGCTTTCCCAGGCTTTAAAAGCCAAACAAGGCAACTAAACAAAACCAAGACCACAAGAGCCCAGGAAGGACATGAGCTGAATTCCGAAAGCCTGGTGTTACCTTTATCCATGCTAGAGGAAATGGGGAGAAGGACGAGCCAAATCAGAGGACATTCGTGTTACTCTTTTCAACCTGACAGCACTCATTGCACAGCCTTTTGCAGGGCAAAGCAGGGCCTGACCCTTAAAGAGCAGCTTTCCCTTGTAACATCTGCAGCAATCTCCTCGATAACGGTTTTGCCTAATTGGCCGATTCTACCTGTCTCCTGATGGCTTTTTTTTTTCATTGCAAAGGGCACTGGTTTGGAGGAAGGCTCCTTCCACCCTCTGCGATTTTCTCCTGCTGATGCCCGTGCTGCGTCTGCCCTGTCCCCAAGACCAGAGCTGCTTCTTGGGTGCTACCAGGAGGCGCCTGCGCTGCTAACAGAGCCCGAGCAACAGGAAAAGACGAAAAGTCAAGAAACAGAAGATCCCATCTACACACGTCTCTGGAGCAGGGAAGGAGGAGGAAAGAGAGGCCAAAGAGCAGAGCAGAGTCTTCCCAAACGGCTCCCGGGTGGAAAACCCGCCGGGGAAGCTTTGCGCTCCCCAGGATGATGCACAGGCCCTGGCTGCGGGGACCCTCCTTTCCAAGCCGTCCCCGCCACCCCGTGCCTGCGACACGGCGGTCGTTGTCTCCCTCTCCTGGCTGGTTCGGAGATGAAGGGATGGAGCCTCTGCAGCCACGGAGCGTCAGAAGCCGGTGGTGTCCAGAGGGAAGAGGCTCCTTGGGCTGCAGCGGGGCCGAGGGCTGGGAGCAGCTCCGGGCAGAGGAGGCCCCCGAGCCCTGGGGACTCCCCTTCCCGCAGGTGCCAGGTGCCGCAGGCTCCTCCTCTGCTCGTCCACTAAATTTGCTAATATTGCTAAAATATTAAAGCCAAAGTTGTCCCGGGTGTCACCCTGATGCCTCCCCGGGGCTGTTGCCCTGCTGCTCGTCTCTCCCAAGGTCCTTCCCATTAGGGTTGATGGTGAATGTTGCTGCCCAGCCAGGATGGAAAGGTGGGAGTCAGGATCCTTGGCTCTATTCCGACTTCCAAACAGGGCAAAAGCTTTGGCAAAATCCAGAGCAAACAAAGCAAGGCCATAGCTGGAGGCCAGGGTTCCCAGGAGCAGGTTGAGGAGAGAAATCACGGGTTAGGGTTACAGCGTGCGAAAGAGCCAGAATCGGGATTTTCATGTGCTCTTCCCTGCCCTATGGTTGGGATCTGCTTGTGCTAACACGCAGCTCAGGCCCCGTGCCTCAGTTTCCCCAAGGAAACCTTCCTCCTTCCAGGGATTCCCGGGTTGCGCTTCCCTCCGCCGGCGAAGCAGAGCCAGCGCTCAGCACTCGTAGCCGGGAACTGGCTCCTTCTCCCACCACAGACGCAGCCTGCGGCCCCCATCCATCTAATTCCCTCAGATAGTGATTAGTTTTGTACTACTTTACACAGCGATGCTAATACTGATTACGAGGACTGATAACTCGAGTGATAAATATGACCCAAGGCTGGAAATTACCTTCCTTTTTTATTGGTTAAGGCTGAAGTTAGTGAAACGAGACACAAATTGGCTTATGAGCCGAGGCAGCTGCCTCCTGTTCCCGGCTGCAGATCTGCAGCTTATTCCTGCTCCTTGGAGAGCGTCTCGGTGCCAGGAGAGGAAGGAGCCCGGCCATCGACCCGGGTGCTCGGGAGCCTCCCGCTGAGCTCGGTTTTGTCTCGCAGGAGCCCTGGGGGTTCAATAGCTCCCCGTCTGCCTCCCTTCCCCTGCGGTTTCGATGGTTTGGGCATGAGGGATGTTCAAGTGCTGCCAGCCCCGCTCCGTGCCCTCAAACTTTGAGGAATATCAAGAGGTTTCTAGTGATATCAGTGAGAACCGGGCATGGCAGCGGGATGGGATGGACGGACAGCCAAGGGGGTGGCATCCTGCTGCCCTCCATGGCAAACCTGGGCTTTGCCACAGCGGCCAGACTGTGTCCTTTGGGCAGCATCCTATGGGAACACACACGGGAAGCCAGGCCAGAGCAGCTCCCTGGAGAGGGGAACTTCCCCAGGAGAACCAGCCATGGGTTTTGCCCCAGACGCTCTGCACAAACCCACGCACACAGTAGGAGAGGGGCACACGGGACTGTCCCCTGGAGCATCCTGCATCGCACCCACGGGCAAGGGGCACCGCAGGGTTCGGCCGCCGCCGCGCAAAGACCAAAGCGAGACGCAAAACGGGACAACAAGGAAGACACCGAGGCGCGAGAAGGAATCCCTGCCCGGCGGAGCACAGCCACACGCTCCCCGTGTCTCCCATTCCCAGCCCATGGGCTCCGCAAGGAGGAAGAGCCAGGGAAAGCTGCCCCAATTCCCAGCCCCGAACGGCCATCGCTGCTGCCCCAGGCTGGGATCCTGGGTGCGTGATGAAGACGAGGACCCGCTGGGATGAAGGGCAGGGCTGGGGATCGCGTCTGGCACCCGCGCTGCCGGGTGAGGGGCTCAAACTCCGGGAAGGATCCATGTGCCAAACAAGTCCCGGAGCCCACTGGGACTGCCCGGGAATTAGCTACCTCCAGGTGGCAAATCCCAGGTAGACCAGGGCCAGCTGGGATCCATCCGCAGTAAACCTCGGCTCTCCAAAGCCGGGTTTAACTGGAGGTTTCAGCCTCAGGCCTCAGGCCTGGGGCAAGGACTCACAATAGGTCCCTGCACCCATGTTGGCTACTGCTGCTCAGCCTCCCATGCAGGGGTCCATGTGATTCCCTTCTCCCAGCCCAACTGGAAGTTGGGAGAGAGGTCTGAATGCCACAGTCCCAAAAATGCAAAGCAAGAGAAAGAAGTGGCCACCAACCACGGTGACATCCTCCGCACGAGATACAACAGCTCGGTGTCCTTGAAAGTGTACGGGAATAATAATAAAACATGCAGAAAGAGAGGGGCTGAGAGGGCCAAGGAGGGAGGGCAGCAGCACCCGGGAGATGCATGCGACCTGCCTGGGGGGTGCAGGTCCCCTGTGCCAGGGCCACACGCGCCAGTGGTGGCCATGGGTGGCCCGGGTGGCCACAGGGTGGCAGGGGGGGTCTGCTGAGACTGCCGAGCTCTCTCGGGAGCCCATCCTGAGGGCCCCGTGGGGTGACTGAGGAGCATCCCGGCGGCTCCGGGCTGCTGGGCGCATGCGCGCTCCATGCGCGCTCCGTGTGCGTTCCGTGTGCACTCCGTGTGCGCTCCGTGTGCGCTCCGTGCGCGCTCCCTGCGCACACAAAGGGCTTCCTCGGGCAGCCCCTCGCCCCCAGCTCCGCTACCTTCCTGCACCCCCCCCACCCGACTCCCAGCCCCCCGGTTCCTGCTGCCGTCCCCATCCCCCAGGCTGCGCCTGCCCCCCCTCTCCTTGCAGGGCTCCGTGCAATTAAGGCAGCTCTTCCTTCAGCCGCTTCCTCCCGGAGGCAGCAGAAACCCTCGGAGGGCGCAAAGACAAAAGGCTTCAGCCACGGAAACTTCAGCATCAGGGCAGGGACGGGGGAGCAGCAGAAAAGGGAAAAACCATCTCCAAAACCCGTCCAGGATGAGAGCCCAGCTGCTAATTGCCTCTACACTAAGAAGCCTCCATTCCTTTCCTATTTATAGCTTCTTTTTCTTTCTTTCTTTTTATTTATTTATTTATTTTTGCTTCCAGGCAGCATCACAATTAACCCCACAATCTAGAGCATCCTCTTGCAATTACTTTTTTTTTTCCCTTTTTTTCTTTCTGACCGCAGAACAACAAGACCAATTGACCCCAAGAGGCAGCCTCCCTTCCCCTCGATACCTCTGGGATGTCAAAGGGACTTTTGCCTCCACTTTGGAGGCACCGCTCTGGTCTCACCTTCCTTCCCCCGCCCCAGCCCCACTGATCCCTTGGGGGCCGGAAAAGTAAAAGCAGGTGACTAAAAAAACCAACGACAACCCGGGATATGGAGGCGCGGGGGGATAAGATGCTCCTATTCCCCCATTTCTGAGCAGGTCTCAGATGGAAGCAATAATGGACCCCAAGACGCCCCCTCCCCAAAGCAGGGGCTCCCCCCATCGCCTCTCCCCAAACCTCAACTTTTAATCCCAAAAGGGGGAGCACACTTATCCCCGCCGCCCCCCTCCACTGGCAGGCTCCAGCCTCCTTCTCCCGGCCCCATCCCGGGATTTTGTGCCGCAAGCTGCAACCGCGCGGGGGGCCTCGGCAACCGGCTCCCCCCGGGTTTCAATCTGGATTTAACAGAAAATGGCGTTGGGGAGGTAAAAAATAAAGAGCCGGGTGGCGACGGCGGGTGCGGGAAAGGGGAGCGCGGCACCTACTTGAGTGAGTTCTGTGCCCATCAGGATGAGGAGGACCAGGGTGAGCAGCTTGCTTGCCGGTCGCATGTCGCGCAGCCCGCTCCAGGCTCCTCGCCCGCCCGCAGAGGTGCCGCCGCCGCCGCCGAGCCGCCCTGCGCCGCTCCCCGCGTGCTGCCGCCTTCCTGCTCCTTTATTCTTAGGATGGTTTTAATTAAAAAAAAAAAAAAAGACACAATAATGGCAAATTAAAAAAAAAATAAAAATAATAAGATCAGGATGGGCGTCTCTCAGGAACCAATGCAAGAAATCTGCTCGGCGGAGCCTTCACTTTGCATATTTATTGGGATCCCGGGCTCTCTCCTCTGCTCTCTGTGCTGGTTCTCTGGCAATTTCTTTTTTTCTTTCTTTTTTTTTTTTTTCCTCCTCTTTAATGGCTCCTCTGATTGAAAGACATTTGCGGGGAGGAATTCAGCGGAGCACGGAGCGATTATCGCCGCTATTGCCAAAAGTTTGCCTTGGAAAGGGGGGACGACGGGGAGAGGACAGGGATTAAAAAAAAAAAAAAAAAAAAAAGGCAGAATGAAGGAATTGGTGGGGCCGGCTAGGAGCAGGGGACGGCTGTGGAACAGGATGTGACATCAAGTGAGGCGGGGGAAATTTGACTAGAGCCGGCGCGGGGAGAGGGGGAAAAGGCTCCTCGGGAGCGCTAAACAGGGGGACGATGCGGGGCCGGGATGCGGAGGCGCAGGGATGCGGAGGAAGCCGGAGGCTGCCGAGGCCGGGAAGGTGCCCGGGGCCAAGCTGGGTCCTGGCGGGGTTGGCCCTTGGTGGGGGGGGTGCAGGGGCTGCTTAATCTCCTCCCTGCCTGTTGCCCCCCAGGCTGCAGCCAGGAGAGGGGCCGAGAAGCCCCAAAACGCTGGATTCCGGAGGCTGCTTCCCTGCCCCTGCTCTTGTTGAGGCACAAACTGGGAAGGACAGGGCAAAAGGATTGGGATGGGGGGAAGGATTGGGATGAGGGGATGCAGTTAGTATTCCTGGACCTCTTCCCTACCCGAACCCTCATGCCAGCCCCCACAGGAACCTCAGACCCAGATGCAGCCACCCCAGAGCAGCGGGCAGGGGTCCCCGCGTGGTCCTTGCCTGGTGCCCTCCCGCTCCCAGGTGGGACCTCAGTGCAGGACTCCCGGCCCCTCGATTCCCTTTGGATTGCACATTCCCAAGGATTTCTGAGCCAGAAAGCTCCCCCAAGACCTCACAGATGCTTCTAATCCTGCTAGTACGGGGCAGCACAGCAGGTGAGCAGCATCATCCCCTCTCTTAGAGGTGGAAGAGGTAACACAGGAGATCCCCTTCTCCTTATTATTATTAAATGTTTTATTTGAAATCCCTTTCCAGGCACCCACAGCCAGCAGAGGCCCTAGGGGAGGGTCCTGGTTGCTCCTTGCAAGGGCTTTCCCTTTCTCCAGCCCTTTGCTCCCTGCTCCTGCTGGAAAGAGGTTATAGGGCTGCAGAGCCAGGCTTCCCATGGGATGGGCTGCCGTGCCGCTCTTCCCCGTGGAAAGGATGGCAGAAGTCAGGGGGTCTGCAAGAAGGGCACCCTGGGCTCAGGTTTAGCAGTGACTCATAGCTGAGCATGAACTGGACCAAGACTTCAGTGTGTTCCCACCAGGAAACATCCAAGGAAGCCCTTGGACCGTGCATGGGGCTGTTACCTGGACTCCATGGCCCACCTGGATTTCTCACTAGCATGCTGTAGTTCCAGGCAACCCTTTTCTAGGAAGATAAGCAATGGATTAGCAGCACATCCCCGAGGGAAGATCCCTTTCCCTCCCCTCCTTTTCATTGTTCTTTAAAAGCTTTTACACCTGAAGATGGAGGGGTTTGGTGAACCAGAACAGTTCAAGGGATGGAAAACCTCCCTCAGCTTGCAGCCATCACATCCCGTGCTGGAATATCAGGAAACGTGTCCTTGGATACCGTTATGGGTGCTGCCTCCTGCGCAGCCTGTTGCCTGCAGGCCAATGATGAACACCCGGTGCTGCCTTCTGGGTGCCCAGGCACCCCCACAATGGCCCCTGGAAAGGGGTCCCCATTGCTTTGTCTGGCATCAACCCAAACGAAGACCAAAAATGGTGCTGTTTGCAAAGCTGGGAAGATTTAGGAGAGGATGCTAATAACGACAGTATGGATGCAGAGAACTGCATGTTACAAAGCTGTTCCTTGCCATACCTTCAACCAGCCAGTGAATATTCAATGTCCTCATCTTTCTTCTACAAGCGTATTTTGGAGAAATAACCACCTTTTCCCGCACCCTTATACTGCACGGGGCCCAAAGTGATTAGACAGTGCTGTGCTCCAAAGGACAAATGTTAACTCATGCATTTCCTCCGGCTTCGTTAGCAGCTTTCGCAGCCTCCCCGGCAAGGCTGCCGGCCCCGCTCGCCCCCGTTCCCGCAGGCAAAGGCTCCGCTGAACAAGCCCGTGCTCCTTTAAGGCAGGGCTCCGCGTACCTCCGGCAGAGCATCGCCCTAACGCGATGCGGCAGTTGCTAAGGTAACAGCACCAACATATTTTCTCATGAATAGCAAAGCGAGCGCTCGCGGAACGGTAAAGCCCACATAGGGTGCAAGGATACGCGCTACGCCGCCCCGGGGTTGGGTGTATTTGCAGGATGCTTGGGGTTTTGGGTTTGCTTTTCTTGAAGAGAAATCCTACACTGTCTACGGCTGCAAACCTCGTGTTTGCTGCTGCATTCAGCCCCTCCAAGGTAACACAGTGTGTTTGGCCAACGCACACAAGGGGGTTCGTGTGGCTCTTCCAAGCCCTGCTGCACCCGAGCCTGCTCTTTGGCACGATCTTGGCCTGCCCGAGCTGAGCACAGGACTGGTAACTGGCCCGTGACCACCTCCCTGCTCTTGTTGGTGGCCTTTGGGTCCCTCTGTGGGGACCTGGTCTTGCAGGGTGTTGCTTTCAGTCAGACAAGCCCATTTCCCGTGCATTTTCACCTGCGGTCTCAGCACAGAGGGTCCAAAGTGCACCCGAAAGAGGGAGGAGGAAGGAAAGCAAGAGCATACGTGCATCCAAAAAGGTGCCTTGCTTGTATTATTAGAAAATAACTCCCATTCTTTGCAGTTCTTCACCTTCCTGTTGAGAAATGGGCTGAAGAGCAGACGCTGCCCGACTCCAGTGCCCTCACTGGTGCTGTGGGGAGAGCAGGGTCAGAAACGGGCAGTATGTGCAAGGAAGGGGAAGAAGCGGCCTTTGCATCCAAGAGAGACGATAAAGCAGCTCGAGAAGTGAGGACGTAGAAGGGACAAGCAGTAGGAAAGTGACTGGACAAGACAGACCTGGTGTCGAGGGAACATCTGTTGGTTCTAGCTGTGGAGTTACTGCATTTACCCCATTGAAGCACGTGTGGTTTGACAGAGGACACCAGGAGGGGTTTCTCTATGGAGAGCAAGGGCCAAGCTGCAGCTTTGCTGCTTTCTGTGTCCCTGGGACGGGAGACTCCCCCTGGAGCACCAGGAGAGACCCAGGGCCTGCGGGAGGAACACGACAGCCCGCGCCAGATGTTGGGTTGAGCTCTGTTGTTTCAGCCACCTTGGGGAACTTGCTAATTAAAATGATGTCAATAATCTTCCTTCTCACTCCATCAACTCGCAAACAGGTATGAAAGCAAAGCAGCAACCGGGTCAATTGCTACAACATTTGCAGCTTGTCTCTCTGCTCGGGCACCGAGGGCCCCGGGGCAGACGCGTGTGCCGGGAGATGCCGACTCCTCTGCCCAGCGTCGCGGGAAGTCTCCAACCAGACCCAAGGCAAAGGCTCCCGCCGCGGCAGCCCCAGGCACAAAAAGGCTTGTTACAGAATTCTCCTTGTTATTTTTCTTTTAATTCCCTTTTTCTGGTGCAAAGACCACGCAGATCTCTGCATCGTAGCAACTTCCTAGGGGCTCTACAGGTGTATCCAGAATTTCCAGACGGATGCACAACGAGTGCCACTATCCAGCATTGTGTTTTCCTTTGCTTTCTGATATGGTTGTATTTTTTCCCCTCATCAACCACTTCAGTCCAAGCCTCACAGCTGGAAATTTCTACCACTCCTTTGATGGGAGTGGAACCTGGCCTCCTTATTAGCCAACTAATGCAAGTGCTTGAGCAAGAAAGATAAAACCACCGTCGGCTGAATCCGGCTTGGGAAGCCCAGTTGCTCCAACCATCCCAACCACTGTGCAGAGAGCAGCATTTTCCTGCCCCATTTTCATATTTGCACCCGATGAAGCCTCTTTAAAAGAAAATAAACCCCACATTAGTGCGTTTTCAAGCGCCTGCAAGCTTCCCAGCAGCCTTGAACTCGCACGAGGATCAACGTTTCACGATAAAAACCTCTTCGGGTAGTCAAGCCAGGCAAAACCTTCCAGCCTGTTCCTAGGGTTCCTGACACCTGGAAGGAGTCAGCTCATTCTGCCACATTTTTGCATCAAGCAAATGAGGTCGAGGAGGATAATGGCCAACATTAGAGAGTCTGTGCTGGGTTCACACAGGGAAGATTGCCTCGTGTGCATTAGCAGCCTCATCTCTCATAAAATAACCTCGCTTTCCGCATGCTTTCCCGAGCCTCTTGCTCCTGGAGTGATTTCAGAGGGTAGAAAAAGAGCTGGAAGAGGTGAGCGTGGAGCACTTCTGCAAAGTTTGCCTCTTTCTGGCAGTTTATTTGTGGCTTGCGGGTAACCAGGTGACTGATTTATGGGGCTTTAAAATCACATCTTCACCAAGAGGTTCCACGGCCCTCGAGAAGAGCAGCCGGGGAGGAGGGAAGCAGGGGCTGCTGCCGTTTGAGGTCCTGCTCCTGCAGGTATCTCGCAGCCAACGGAGACAAAAGTCCTCCTACGAAACAAAAAGGGAAAAAGGGAAACAAATAAAAACAATATTCTCCCCAATTTCCAGGAGTAATATTGGCTCTTAGAGAGGCAAGTGCAGACAACAGCTTATGTTGCTAAAAAAACAACTTTGCACTGTTTTGGGTTCAGTGTTTTAGCCAACTGCTAAGAACTATAGAGTAAATCTCAGCACTTTCCAGGGCCCAGATTGCATATTGGACCATATACCCTGAAATGTTTTTATTTAATTGGAGTCCACATTATGCTGCCTACATATGGTGACACACACATTTCATTTTATGTAGCAGATGCTGCTTTGCTATTGAGAATGTAATATACCGAGTACATTATAGCATCGTTTGGTTTAGGGTAACTGCAGTGCTTTTTTAACTTTGATTAGCCTTAATTTTAAATCCGATTTCCTCAGGAAATGAGGCCTGAGAGCCTGCACTGTGCATGTACCTGTGTGTGCATGCTGCACATCCCCTGCTTGGGAACTCGGATGGGTTCGAGATCCACTAGCTCCATGGCCCCACGGACAGCACATCTTTCCAAGCTCCACCTAATCCACCCTTCCTGGCTCGGCAGCATCCCAGAGCCTTTCCCGGGGTTTTAGCTCCCAGCAGATTTGCTCCTCTGGCCCGGATGAGCTGCCTGGGCAGCCAAGCACCCGTTTTCTGCAATGGACATTGACAAACTCCTCCTGCCCCTGGGGCTCCTCTCCACCAAGCATCAGCACCCGCTTGGCCTGCACAGTAAAGAGGCCCCAGTGACCTGCAGCCAGCTGGCGCCGACGAGCCCTGGCTCCTTGGTTAAGGACCACAGGCTTTGCCATCGCTATCAGCCCAGCTGGGCACATTGTCCATTCATGCCCATCCCCGTGGCAGCCGGTCTCCCACCTTGCCCGGTCCCCTCGCTGCTCCTGCCTTGCTGCAGCACGGACCCTGCCAAGAGCAGCCATAAACTGCACTTAGTGATGCATAATATATGAAAATGGCTCCTGCTGAGCTTTTAGATACAGAAGGGCTTTTTTTTTCCCCCTCTTTTTGCTCCTGCTACAACATTTTTCCTGCAGCCATGGGAGCATCATTGTAAATAATTAAAAGGGAATTTAAAAGGCCCCATCTGGGTGAATTGAATATTTATACCACCAAGCCCCTGTCCTTCATATTTAGGGTCTGGCATGATTAAACCAGCTTATTAAACTTTATGCCACAGGTCAGCCTGGGGATCCAATCAGAACTGAAATCTGCTGCTAAATATTTAGAGTTTTCAAAGTCAGCAGCAGTAAGTAAAGGAAGTGCAACTTCAACCAAAGAGCCCCAGGAGATCTGCATCCCTATCGGACAGGGATCCAGCCGGGCAAATGATGCTCTAGCAGACAGAAGGGGGAGCTGGGACCTGGCACAAGTTCCAATGTCCTCCAGGGCTGCCTGCAGATGGGATTTGAAACACTCTGCTGGTTAATCTGCATGTTTAAAAGCATGAGATAGGCAAAAGGATGGCAGAGGGTCCCCACATCCCTCCTTGTGCTTACCCTGCCTTGGCTCATGGGGCTTTGGTGCCTTCCCGGGGATGGAGATCACTGAGGAAGGAACTGCTCTTCTCACTGTCTCAGGCTCTCCAGGAGCAGAGGGTTGGGTTTTTTTTTTTTTTTTTTTTTGGATTAAATGGTTGCATCCAATTGTATTTGCATCGTGTAACACTCTTATCCCAGGCAATCGCTTCAAATCACTGTTCTCCAAATCCTCCGGGGCGTTTGCAGCAAACAGAGGTTCTAGGTCAAACAAACCTCCTGGTGCGTTTGGGACGGTGCGTGTCAGTGCTACCGCAGCGCTAATGAACCGTGCAAAGCACAGCCAGTTGTTACACGAAGAGGAGGAGGAGGAGGAGGGGAGGAAGGCAGGCAGAAGGGACTTGGTGCCCTTTGCGCGGAGAGCTCTGCTGCTGTGAGGAAATCTGTGTCAGCGTCGCCACATGCCAGCTTGGAGGACATAAGTTTCCCTTCCAAATATTGCTTCTTCAGAGGCGCTCGCGGTTCCCCTGGGACGCTGCAGAAATTTGTGAAGTCCAGCTTCAGCGTGCAGCTAAAAGGGATTTGCTGAAGCCTAATGTGAATGCAAATATTTTAGCTATTAAAAAAAAAAAAGAGCAGAGAAAGGCAGGTTGCTTTTCCTCCCCTCCTCCTCCTCGCTTCCCTGCAGACTCAGGCAGAAAATTCTATTTTCTATTTTTTGGGTGCCTCCCTTTTGTTGTTCCCCAGAATTTGGTTAAAAGCCTAAAATCCTTACCTAAAATACTCTCCCATCAATTATCCCTTTTCTGAGATTGCAAGTTGGATTGGCATAAGGTAGAACTTGCTTTTCTACGAGGGTCTTTTCATTAATTCCACTGGGATGCTCCCGTGTGCACCTTGGATCAGATTCCTGTTGGCAATGGTGTTTTGGTACTTGAGCTCTGTGTTTTGACATCGGGTGACAAAACAGGTGAGAGAGAAAAATAAATAGCTTGTAATGATGATCATCTATATATATATACACACACACATTAGAAGCAGCAGATGGGTTATTTCTAATATTAGCTTTAAGTATTTCAGTTTTAAAACATTGTCAACCAGAGAGAAGTCGATGTTTTGCAGCTACACAAATCGCTAGCAAAATGCACTTGCAAACCACCAACGGTGCCAGTCGTGCCCAATCCAACATCCACATTGACCTGCTGGCAGCAGAGTGGATCCGATTCCTTAGGGACCGGGTATGAACACAGCAAGAAGGGGCTCGGTTTGGACTGACCCGACACAGAGAGGCTGGAAACGCTCTGGAGAAACCAGCTTGGGGCCTTCCACCCTTTGGGGGTGGGAAAACAGCTCCTGCAGGGGCTGCAAGAGAAGGGAGATTCCAGCCCTGGACCAGCACCTGATATAACACACCTGACACTCTGCTAAGTGAAACCCTCCCATCCCCTTTCAGCCTTTCAAGGGCTGCAGCTTCTCCTTGCTGTTGTGAGGCTGGCACTCACAAATATATGGATTTATACCGATTCCTTTCTCTTGCTGATGTTTTTCTTTTCTTTTCCCATCAAGCTAGAGAAAGACGTTGTCCTTTCCACTTCCTTACAGCAGCGCGGTGCTGTCAGCGCCCCGAGCTGCCCGTTGGGCTCCTGCAGGCGTTGGGTATTCACGTGCTGGAATAAGGAGCCAGCCGCCGGGTTGGTGCAGGGTGACGGGGCCGCTCCGCAGCCCCCGGCCGGCACGCACTGGCCTTCCCCGAGGAGAAGACCCCGTTTGCAACTGATGTTTTCAGGGAAACGCTGGGCTCCGAGCTGATACAAATCAGGGAAATGGCACGGGGCGAGATGTTATTGCGCTGGAAATATCCCGTGATCAGCACACTCGATCCGTGTGCAGACAGAGTTCTCTGGGACCAGGACGCGGAAAAATCTAATAAAAACAGAAATTTCTATTTTCTCTGCCCTGTCCTTGGAGATCGGTGGCTTTGGAGCTCCGTTATTCACAGCCCCTTCTCTGCAGGTTTTTTCTTGCAACTTTTCCTGCCTAATAACAAGCCAGACCCCCACCAGGCAACACGCGCTGCCCTGGCGCGTGCCAGCACAGACAGACCCCAAGGGGATGCTGGATTCCTCCTTCCCAAGGCCAATGCCTTTGCCTGGCGCTCTCGCTCCGAATCCAGCGGCACGGAGCACAGTTTAGAGCAGCACAGCAGCTAATCAAACCAGCCACGACAACCAGCAGACACCACGAAACGGCCGATAAGGAACAAGCCCTTGCTTCCAGGCTGGCAACTTTTCCCTCGTTTTCATCCTCACTTTTGGGAAGATTTTAGAGCGGTAAGGATTTTAAATACATTGACATAATGCAGCTTCAATTGGCAAACAGGATTAAAACCCGGCTCCTGAAAACGAAAGGAAGTCAGATTACTTGTCAAAATTAAATTTGCCTTCGGATGCCATTACTTACTACATTAAAAAGCTCTGGGGATTAGGAGATAAAAGAGCTAAAATCCAATCTGGAGACAGGCTCAAAGGAAAATGTCAGCCAGCCAGTAATCCAAGCTCTTCTCTTTAATAGGATCCTCCTCAAGTCAAGGGAAGTGAGAATAATTATTTAATTCGATTTTAGAGTCTGCTTCTTCCTCTATAAGCACTGCTGTTTGAGTGGTAAATCAATGGGCACCCCAGACCGTGCAGCTCTGCATTGCTTTACTTCACCCTCCATGCAAACCCAGCCCCACGGCCACCTTGCTGGTGGAGGTTGAATTCTTTAATTGCAATGAACGCGGTGCTGAGGGGCAGGGAATGGCCATTTGGGACCTGAGCAGCCCAGCGAGGGGGCAGTTCTTCCCCCCTTTCTGTTTTCCTGCTGGATTTGCCTGGGGCGGCTCTTCCCCACTCGCCGCCTGCAGACACCTCGCCGCGTGCCAGCGGCTGGCAGGGACAGGTAGGCACGTGCCTGGGGACCCAGCGGGACTAAATCGAGGTCAGCAGCAACGCTCTCCTTCTCAGCGAGCCTGGGGACCTCCCGTGACCTCCCTTCCAAAGCTGGAGACTTGCTGCTGTCCTTCGGGTCTTAAGGCTTGGGCAGCAAGACAGCTTTAGCATTTGAGCCCTAGGATATGTTCATGGGAAAAAGAGCAAGGAGAGGGAGGGGAAAACCTGCAGTGAGAAGAGCCCAGCAGAGGCACTTGGGAGGCTTTGGGGACTTGGTTTTGATGACACAAACAGGCAGTTTGGGTGATGCAGTCCCACGTGGGTGCCTTCCTCATCCGTGCCAGCCCTGATACACGGGCTTGGCAAAGGGAGGGAGGACCTGCAAACCCAGCGCACTGCTCAAGCCTTCTGCATGGGAAACCTCCAAAAAGCCCAGAGAAAACTGGAGGGGGGGAACATCAGGCTAGTGAGATGCGATTAAAGCAATAAACCAGCCACCAAAGCCACGGCCTGTATCCTCAAGCCACATGGGACGATGCTCCCCGCAGCCAGGGTTAGGGCAGAAGGATGGGGAGGACAGGGAGCCGGCGAGGGGGGAGCGACAGGGACGAGGTGCCAGCTCCAAGGAGCTGAGCGCAAGCAGATGGGAGGAACAGGAGGGAGCTTCGCAGGATGAGTCAGGGCTGCGATTTTGCTCTAGAGAAAGCTGTTCTTGCTGGGAGGAGAAAATAAAAAATATAAAGAAACCAAGGAATCTAGTCAACAAGTCACCGAGACGATGGAAAGAGCTGTGCTCAGATGGGGAGCACAAGGCTGCCTCTTGCAGAAACCCTTAACCTGCTAGAGCTTTTTGCTGGATTGCACTGGAGGAGGAAGCACTGGCTCTGAAACCTACCCCGAGGGGCAGGAGAAAGCCCAGATACCGAGACCTCAAAACAGCATCACTCCCTATACCCAGAGCACAGAAATAACAACCTTCCCGTGACAACCTTCACTGCCCAAGGAAAGGGCCAGACTGCTTACCCCCATCCAGGGATGCAGGAGAGCCCTCCAAACCTCCTGCCTCCAGCCACTCACACTTATATAACCTCTCTGGTGCTGCCCTGCTGCTCGCTGAGCAGTCACTGGAGGCATTCAGCACACCTGAGCGCTCCAGCACTGCCCTTGTGAGGCCACGGAGCCTTTCTGCAGCTGGAAGGGCTTTGACCTTGACCCTCCCCAGGCTCTTGGGGAAGCTCCCTGGGTTCCCTTGGCTCTTGACAAACACTCTTCCCTTTTCCCAGATCCCAGCGCCGGGAGTATTTCCATTCCAGGCACATACACCAGTGATGTGGTCCCCCCTTTATGGCCTTGGGTCACTGGCATGGAGGAAGACACAGCCTGCAAAGCCTGCCGTTCACGTCCTCATTTATTGTTCATAATGTCTGCTCTTAATGAAGTTAGAGCCAAAGCCATAGGAGTCGTGCAAAAAGCAAGGGATAGAAGTCGACTTTGTTCTTGAAATCTGCACAAAACCTTGTTCACAGAAATAATTACAACATTAATGGTCGTTTTGCACTCGTGTTGTGACGAGAGGGAAGGATGCTGAGTACAGCACCCGCTTTATGTTTATACCT
This sequence comes from Eudromia elegans, assembly GCA_003342815.1. NCBI lineage: Eukaryota > Metazoa > Chordata > Aves > Tinamiformes > Tinamidae > Eudromia > Eudromia elegans. The sequence continues at coordinate 2,669,777 of PTEX01000017.1, forward strand.
GGTATCCCAGGCATAGGAGGGAAACGCACTGGAAAACACCTCTCTGCGAGTGCTGCTAGACACCCTGACGTGGGCTGCACCCCGTTCTTCCCTGGGTTGCACTGCCTCTCGAGCCGGGGTGACGAGGAGGAGGATCCTCCACACAAAGCCGCCGGTTTATGACGCTGCAGTTTATCCACTCACCTTGGCTACTGTTCATCAGGCCGGAGGCGGCAGCTCGGAGGGTGATTTGGAAGCAGCAAATCACGCTGCACGTTGCCTCCGAAAAGAAAACAAATAAACCCCCAGGGAGCAACTCGGCCCAGGGTCCCACCTCCGTCATGTTCGCTGCTCTCCACAGCTCATCGTCAGCTTCTATCACATCAGGGCTTCATTTCCACCTATATCAACTTCCTAAGAGCAATTCCCTTTTTTTTTTTTGCTTTAATTTTCCCTGTCGAGCAATGAAATCTGCTTCCAGGAGGAGGGATGGCGGGCAGGAGATGGGCAGCAGGGTCTCGTCAGGTGGAGAGCAGGGCGTAATCTTCCGTGACAAACAGATTGTCCCCAAGAAGCCCATAAAGGTCTCAGAAAGGACGTTTAGGGCTTCATAAAGCGCTCTGCTAACTACTCGCTTTGCCGTCGCTAAATCAACCGCGGTCATTTAGCCCTGTCCTCCTGGAACTTTCCACGTGTGGTCTGCAGGGAGAAGGAAAAAAAAGGGAAATTAAGAGTGCTGACATTCGCGTAATACATCTCAGCCCGTATTAGATGGTGCTAATTAAAATGACTTGCTGAGTAATGAGCTAAAAAGAAAAATATGAAATAAAACCAAAAAACAATTAAATTCTGTTAGCCCCATTCTGCATTTGGGGCTGGGGGGGCAGCAGCCCCCAGCACCTCTCGCCTGGCTGGTTAAATTTACCTGCCTCGAGATGCGGGTTCTGGGCATCAGTCCAGCAAAGTGAATCAAAGGGTTTTCTAAGAAAAAGAGAGAGAGAAAAAAGCCAATGAGAGGAGGAGAGGAAAAAAAAGCAAGAAGTGGGGAACGCACCATTACGTGCCCAGGACTGTTAGATTAACGGCAAAGGGAACGTTTTAAAGCATCGGCGGAGCCAGGCTGCGTGTGAGCACCCTGAATTGCACCGTGAAATGTATCCGCGTCTCCAGGGGCCGAGCTGAGGGCCGAGTTCTGCGAGCACCTCCCTGCTCCTGCTCCAAAACTCATGCAAACCTCTGCTTTGCTTCAAGTGCCTGCTTAATAACAGCGCTTGTCTCAGCCAGAGCCTGTTGCAGGAAACACCCTACGAGGCTCCTGCTTTCTAAGGCTCTTAGTAATTGCCACACCAAAATAGGGAAATAAACTCACTGCTGAAAGGAAGCCCTGGAGGAAGGGGGTCTTTTTTCATCTCCCGAACAGGTACATGGGGCAGTAAAAGCTCTGCATCACCCAGCCCGGCCCTGGGGGATGATGTGTGGAGATAAAGGGGACGGTCGGTCTTCCAGGCTTGCCACCAAATCCATACAGAGTGTCATAAATAACAGTGATGATCCCTGTTCACTGATTCATCCCAGGCTGGGTGTGCAGGGGAGGAGGTTGTAAGAGGGGAGCAGGCGGATATGGATCAGCTGGACTGGGGAGGGCACCAAAACCCTTGGATTTTAGCAAGTCCTCCCCAGCTGGGGAGAGCTCTGGATGCTGCAAAACCCACAGTTTGCGCTTCCAAACTTCTTTGCTAGATTGCAATGCCGTTTGTCACATATCGGGTTCAAACACGTTCCCATTCCACTGTTTTAACACGAGGCGAGAAGGGCTGAAGATCAAGCAAGCAGACCCACCTTTCATCCCCATCTCTGCCTCTCATAGTCCCTTGCACATCTGGATGGAGAGGAAATTCCTGTTTGTCAGGAGACGCTGTCAGGAGGGACCGGGGACCTGAGATTTTGGGCATTGGTATCACTGCAAAGAGCCTTCCCTCGGCCACAGGGACCAAATAATTCATAAGGGCTGTCGGAAATTATTCCGGTGATGACGACCATGCTGGAAGACCTGGTGAGGAGAGGCCTTCACGTGTCCCACAAAGCCCCTGCTGCACAGCCCTGTGGATCAACCTGGTCACGTAGGCACTTCAGATCCAATTTACTTAAATCACGTATTTTTCATGGGGGTGAGAGCTGGGAAGCGCTTTGGGAGGTCTGTCTGCACGGATTGCGGAAAGGAGCTCTCAGAAGTCCTAGCTGGAATGTAGGTCATCAGAGGATGGGGCAGAACACAGACCCCCATGAAGCCTATGTAAAGAATGGGTCACACGCAATGGACTATTAGGATTACCCGAATTTCCTTCCTCCTCCCTGACTTTTTACAGAAACCAAGCCAAGCTTTGTATAATCCATCATTTTTACAGCCAAACTTCGAACGAACGCTCTGCTGGGAGGCATTTGCAGAGGGGAGGTGGAAGCTCCTGTCTCGTGGCACAGCCACCAACTAAAATTCGTCAGGCAGACCTCACTGCTCTGTTTTCCTCACTGTTTTCCCAGTTTTCTCCGAAAAGCAACCGAGATGTAGCTGGCAGAGGAGTCTGTTGCCTTCGAAAAGCTCCTACCAGCATCTTTGACACAGGAAAACCTCTTTTCCTCTTTCCTGATAAACCACCAAAGATGATGGGATGCTGAAATAAATGGTAAATTAAAGGCCTTCATTAAGTACAAACTGAGCAGGCCTCAGGGCACTGCATTTTAATTCAATCTTGAGGGTGCTTTGGAAGCTTGAGGACAATATGTGCCTCCCATCGTGTAGCACAGAGGAGCCACTCAACAACCTCCCCATCCAACCCACTCCAGCAGGAAAGGTGGGAGAGTTGGGAGCTTGGGGTGAAAACCAAAAAAAACACCATCTGAAAGGCCAAATTCCCAGATAATTTCACTGCCTCTTCAAACCTCACCCCAAACTTTGACCCTGCAGAGCGATTTGGGGTTGACCTGAAGCACTGGCCTGGTCCCTGGTGCTGAGATGGCAAAGACTGGAAGAAAAGCACCAAACGCTCCCATTGGAATCATCTGCTACAAACACGCAGGGCCGATTAAAACAAGAGCAGAGCAATAGTGCCAAGGTGCCGCCCAGACTGCCCTTTCATCTCCCATCTCCATCACTGCACAGCACAGGAGAAGGCCTGGGGAAGGCTCCCGTTGTGGGCTTCTCTCCCGTTGCTTTCCCCCCTAGTGCTTCCAGGTCTAATAAGCAGAGCTAATGGGCAGCTACCTCTGCAGATTTACCGTGGCTGACGTGAGGCTTCGCAGACGTAGCCCTTGAGCCCTGCTTTGTATTCAGCACGAGGCGCTGCCTCGGGGAGGGATGCCAGGCTCGGAGCTGGAATTCCTGCATCCGCAGCCCGACGCTCAGGAGGTGAAAGGCACAATGTCACCAGGGAAAGTTTGAACTCATTCACTAGATCTTTTAGCAGGGGTCCCGAGCTCTCTTTTTGGGCTACGAGAAGATTTACAGGTTTAGAGAAGGGCTGTTCTCAAGATACTTAATAAAAAGCCCAAACTGCAAGAGAGCAGCCAACACAGCATCAGGGTTTGAGGTCCAGATGGCCAAATTTTGGTGCATCCCTTTTGGAACTAACTTATTTCTGTCTCGAATAACGGTGCCCGGCACTTGTCTGTCCCCTCTGCACCAGGGACAGCACCGTGCAGAGCCTGGCCCCTCGGACACGGGTGCCTCGTGTCCTGGTCCCCTTTGGCACACAGGATAACAGCTTAGCGCTCCAGCATCAATATTAATCAGCTCATTAACAAAGGCGGGTAAACTGGTCCCAGAGGGACGGGGAGGGGAAAAAAAGGGTCAAAACCAGCAAATTGATCCGTCTTCTAGATTGTGAAGCTTCCACTACAGATTTCTTCCCTCCACCCAGCGTCGGCCAGAGCAGGGAGCGGGGAGACTGGTGCAGTTAAACAAATCAATTGATGAATTTCCTCCATGACATTCACGGGCTGAGTCCTGGGCTAACCGTAAAAAGGCACTGCCGGAGGATTTTAATAAATCCCTTTAATTGATACGTTTTTGAATTAAACTCTGATGAAAACTATAAATCCTTTCCCCACGGAATGGAGTTCGGTGCACAGGGGAAGGAACAGGGCATTCCTCTTCTTTTATCTTCCCTTTCCCCGCCTCCCCTCCTTGCTTAGCACAATGGGATTCAAAGGATTAATTATCAAATAATACTGGAAGTCAAGCCATTTATCACCTGAAAATCCAGCCTTTTAAAGGAGTGGGATTTAAGCCACCTCTCTCTAAGCCTGTGCTGGCAGAACGGTCTAATGCTTTTTATTTCCTTCCTTCTGTAGGACCCTGGGGCCCTCGGATCTGCTCCGTTTTGGCTCAGCAGAAGGTTGGTGGCAGCTCCTGCCCTTGCAGCGGGTCCTGGCCCTGCTGCACGATCCCTGCCTTTGGGGACACCTCTGCTGGAAAACCTGGCAGCAGGGACGATCGTTACCCGCGACGCAGAGCAAGCAGAAGGCTCTTTGGTGGCCTATTTACCTTGTTCCTCGATCGTGGCACTTGCTGCATAAACAGAACTGTTCATTTTCCTCTCGCTGCCAGCTCAGCTCCTCCACAGGGACAGCAGAGCAAACAGGAATCTCTACCGCTAGAAAAAGCCGCAGGACACCAGGCCCTTAGAGCATCCTTTCCTGATGAGAACATGAGCAATCTCAGGAAGAAAGCAAGACCAACCCAACCGTAACCAGGAGAAACGCCATGGCAGGAGAAAGAAGGATAGAAAACACCGTTCGCAGGTCATAAATTTCCCAATTAAAATTCCCTTGGAAGACAGCAACTGATGCAACAACCCTTGCTGCTGGTAAAACACAATTGTTACCCATAATTAATACATGAGATACCTTCAAGCAAGGCAGAGGTCTCCCGGAGCGGAAGGCGCAATCATTGTTTCGTTAAAGATTGATGGCGCGGGTCACCAGGCGCTTGGCTAACGGCCCTGCCGACCCCTGCAATGGGGATGATGAGGGGGGAGCGGCGGCCGCCGCCGCGCGGGCTCGTCCCCGCCGCCACCGAGGAGCCGCAGCAGCCCGGAAGGTCACCTGGAATATTAAAGACGTGAAGATCAAGTAACTGCGGGTGAGACCAAAGAGAGCGTTGCAGGGACAAGACTGGAATTAATTGGGGGATAATTGTGTTGCCTTTGGACTCCACGTTCTTGTTACAGTAGGATGCCAAGGAGGGAACCTTGCCCAGAAAGGAGGAGCAAGGCAAATCCCATCTCTGAGGTAGAGGGTGGGCATCCCAAGCACAGCAGGGGGGATTTAGCCCTTGATTTGCTTCCAAAAGCCAACGGCAGCTGCCCAATACCCTCCCGATCCCCCAAGAAGGAAAGGAATCATTGAGATCCTCCATTGCTCGCAAGGAGCTACAGCATAAGCGTAACAAGTATTTGGAAGTAAATTCCTTGATCATATTCCTCATCAATTTTGCCCCAGTCTACAGCATTAAAGAGACCCTCTGCTATCAAAGTCAATTAAATGGTTGCTACTCTCTTAAAAGCTAGCAATAAAACAAGGGCTGCACGTGTCCATTACACTTGGTTTTGCTGATGCGGTTCACTCATTGCCAGGTTTTGGACTTGAGTCTGATCTCATTTACAGGGGTTTTATCTTGGTTTAGTGGCAGAGACCCAGCAAACTCAGCCCAGCTGATTTACTCCAGTGAGGTATAAACACTAACATCCAAACCCTCAGCGGCACTCAGTCTCCAGCCTAAACCACGGAGGGGAAATTCCTATGAGGAATTGAGCTGAGCAGCTGCTTGTGACAAGAGCAGCCGTGTGGATAAGGCCGGCACTGAGTCTCTGCTCTGCATTTTGTCATTCACAAAGACCTTCATTACATGCTATCCTCCCCTGTCAGCTGCATCACTCCTTTTACTATCTCTCCTTTATCCAGGAAAGCATCCTCAGCCTCTCCCTCTTCTTATTTACTTTACGCTTGAAAAGCTGCTGTACACAGAGCTCTGAATAGAAACCAAAATCCCACTTCTATCACCCCCAGTCCTCTAATAGGGTCTCACGTGCAATAAATGCACATTCCCTCACGCGTGGGCCTGGGCTTTATCCCGTGTATGCTGGGGATGATGGTTGTGATGGTGGAAAAATCACAGCCATGAGGCAGGGCCAGTGGCAAGTTTAGGGGTTTTATAAACACTCATTGTATTCCAAAGAGCTACAGGGGAATTTGCTGGTGCAAAGCAGCCTGCAAGCTGAAGGTGAGGTGTTGAACTCACCAGCACTTTAAAGGTGCCTCTGCTTTCTTAAGATTTCCTAAGAAATCTCACGGCGTTTTTCTTAAAAGGAGGTGCAGATAACAGGGTAGAGGTAGCATGTACAGAAAAGGGAAAAGGAGGAAACCCTATTTGCCTGTAGGCAGAACACTAGGAAGACAGAAATAGAGGATAACATCGTGACAAGCATCTACCCATATTAAAAGATTATCCCAGTGACTTTCAAACAAAGCGAAGTAGATCCCTTTGAAAATATGATCCATGTATCCCAATGGGCATCTCTACTTTTGTCCCACGGGCTCTTTGGAGACCTTTGGCTGCTGCATTTCTCACTCCTTTGCCCCCAGGGGCTGCAAATGCACTGAAATAAATGCACGTGTGAAGACACAGAGCAAGGAGATGTTTGGGACAAGGAGCTTGGCGTGGATTTGGAGTGACCCATGGTCATGGCCGCCTTCTGGCCTTTAAAACAGCTGCGAGAAAAAGGTGCTAATGTTTCCTGGCAATGAGCAGGGCTGGAAGAGAAAAGAAAAGAAAAGAAAAGAAAAGAAAAGAAAAGAAAAGAAAAGAAAAGAAAAGAAAAGAAAAGAAAAGAAAAGAAAAGAAAAGAAAAGAAA
>PTEX01000017.1:2677279-2688847 GCA_003342815.1 Eudromia elegans
AAAGAAAGAAAGAAAGAAAGAAAGAAAGAAAGAAAGAAAGAAAGAAAGAAAGAAAGAAAGAAAGAAAGAAAGAAAGAAAGAAAGAAAGAAAGAAAACACCACAAGTTTCTTTTGTTTTATGTAGCATGTGATGAGAATTTCCTGATGGCAAAACTTCTGGGGCTCAAAGCAAGCCCAACACCGTATCTTGCCCTGTGTTTGCACCATAGTGGGTAATGAGCACCCTTGGGTGCTAGGCCGGCTAATAGACCCATAACAGACAGATTGGGGCTAGTTTATTTACTTTTTGGAAGCCACATTAACCTTGACACTTAGCAAGGGTGTGCCACATGCCCCAAACGTGGAGGGAAGGACCTGCAAATTCCCAGCAAGAGCTTTCCTGTTTGATCCAGGACACATCTGGGAATAGGCACTCCAGAAACGTGCGTTTCCCAGGGCCCGAAGCAACGGCACACGAGAAGCCTTCAAAAACACACTGGTGATGACGGGACCTCAACTCATTTCTGTGCTTCACGGCCATCCTCGCACGCTGCTGCAGCTGAGCCTGTCAACGCCTCCCCCGGCCCCCGCCTCCCCTGCAATGCAAAGCACACCCATCACAACACGGACATATAGATATATATAGATCTCCTCTAAAAGCAATGGAAGAAGTGAGTCAGCAGCACCCGAGCTCAGCAAGGAGGTATTGCTGGGGAGCAGAGCACCATGAAGCCACGTGCTGTAGCTACGCCCGGGTATGTTAGTCCCATCTTGGTGGTCCTGCTCCTAAGGAATCCTAATCCTCGTGTTTCCACACCGGGAAGGTCTGCGGATACAGGAGCTAGATGGGGGCATGGTGGATATTGGCCCTGCTCTGCAGCAGGGCGTCAGACCAGCCCCATGGTGCTGAAAAAGCCCCTTCTGCCCCAGAACTTGAGTGGGAGTGTCAGAAACCTTGGAGTGACGTTAAAACGTCCTGCAGTGCCTGGCTGGGATTGGCGCCCGTGGGCGGAAAGGAGCGGGGAAAGGGCAGGCAGCTCGAAACGAGTTTTAGCATAGGTTTCTTGATGATTAGCATAGGGATTTTGATCATTAGCATATTAATGAATGTTTAATAACACGTTAACCTTTCCGCCGTTCCTCCACCCTGGCAAACTGCACCACTTGGATCGGTCGCAGGGCTGGGCAGCCCCGGCAGCCCACGGCACCGCTGCTTCCGCATGGGAAGCGGATCGGCCTCAAAAGCCCTTCCCAGCTCCCAGACCTCCCGGCCAGACGCCTGCAGCTCCAAGGGCAGCTCTCTTCTTAGGGCAGATGCGCTCTTTTATTTGTTTTAATTTATGGCTAGTATTTATTTACTGTTTGGTGGCGTTTATTTTCCCCTAAGCAAACATGACCGGATACAAACTCAGCAGGGAGAAGAGATGCTTTATGGATGCCAGAAAGAAAATAGCAGCAGATGCCACACACAGCGAAGGAGCAGGCTTCTCCGTTCCTCGGGAAGCAGTTTCCCTCCCTCCCTCCTAAACTCTATCTATTGAATCAGGGTGTAGTTTTTTCCATACCATTTTCCACACAGGACCTACCAGTTACTGACCAAAGAAGTGTGTTAGGGCAAAGAAAAATCTCTTTTCAGTTTCTGAGAAAACCTCTTTGGGCAAACCCGATGTTTTTGCACTTTAAAGCCTTTTATTTCACACAGGTGTCTCCTGCAGCGTTTTCTGAAATATAGTCAGTATGGCCAGACAATACAGATGATTGCATATTATTTTTCCTCATTACGACTGTTACCACAAGCTCAGAAACATCCACTGCCTGCAAAACTGTTCGTAAAAGGCTCAGCCTCAAGCAACACTGGGCAGAACAGAGGACTGATGAATTCAACACCGGCCTGGGGCTGGTAGGAGCCCATCATTTCACTTTTCCTGCAAGGCGAATGTCCCTGAACACTTTATTGGGTTTGCAAATAGCTCTGCCCTTTGGGGCTCAGAGGAAAGGGAAAAACAAAACACCACTATCAGCAGCAGCACGAAATCTGATGAGACACCAAGTAACGTTGCAAAAAGGCGGCGCGTGGAAGCTACTCACCAAGTATTTTAGACTTGCTGGTGACAACAAAAATACTAATGTTGTTTTGAGTGCCTGTCAAGCGGAATTATTCATCCCTGCTGAGCAGAAACTTCTTTGGTATTTAGACATATGGGCAGAGGATCCATTGCAGTGATAAATGAACCTCTACAGATGTAGAGGACCGTCTAGATCCCCCGATCTGGACAGTTCCTGGGAGCTCATCCAGTGGGAAATGGGCTTCTCCCTCTGCAGCCTCAGTCCAGTGAGGGTGAGGACCACGTGGACCTGCTGTTCTGGACTGCAGGAAATTAATGAGCACATGAAGTTAATGAGCAAACCCAATACGCACTGAAAGAGATGCTCCTCCTTCGTGGTACCCGCTAAGGGCTGGACATCCTGAGGGGTGTCCTGGGGGTCTTCCCGTCTCCCCATGCTCGGCCAGTCTCCTTGGCTTGGCCTATCTCGGGCTCTGCTGTTCGGTCAAGGGAATGGGAGCGTGGTCAGAGACGCAGGGAGGACGGAACCATTTGGTGACGATGTCAATGGGTTTGATTTGTGCTCAGTGCTGCGGGACACGGACAACCGAGCAGCACCCGAACACGGGTCTAGGACTTTGGGTGTAGTGAGGAAAGGCGAGAATGCCTCTTCATGCGAGCCTCTCTATAAATCACCCATACAGCGCCTATAAATATTGCCCGTCCAAGGAAGCAATACTCAGTGATTTATTTTTACAGCGGGCTGAGGAATTTCCTATGGAGCAGCCCTTTTAGCAGCAAATGGCTTTTTAAACAACGTCGGCACCTGGCAAGGGTTCTCCTTTAGGAAAGTCCCTCATGCAGAAAAGACGAGTTTCTGACGAGGCTACAGGGTCTGGGGGCACCTCCGGGGCTATTTCCATCTGCCACGAGACAGGTTGGACTTCAAGTCATTAAGAATTGCTGGAAAAAAAAAAAAAAAAAAGGAAAAAAAAGGACAGAAAGATAATAGTAACTCTGTAACGTGCTGCTCGTATCCCCCCAGCCTTAGCCGTGTTTCCAGCCTGGTTCCTAAAGTCCTATTTCCCCCAGAGAATTCCCGCTGCCGAGTGGGCAGGTTGTTATCTGCGACCGGCCTCTGCCCACTTGTAGGGATGGGCTCGAGCTCCGGCGTTTCTGCAGCCTCCGGGCGATATTTCCCAGCCCGGTTTGCAGGCGGGAGAGACAGCGCGGGTTTGCTCTCGACACAATTTCCATTCAAACGGAGGCCGTTCCTCGGCGCCGCACGCGTGCCTGTTAAACTAGACGCTTTCCTCCAGCAAAAGGCGGCAGATTCTGTTGGGGAAAAAATAAAATCTGCCGTGAAGGGGAAGGAGAAATCACCGAGACCTAATACGAAATTCAGCCGGATATATGTCTGCAAAGAAAAGGAAAACTCTAGATCTTAATAAAGCTTGGATTACACGCCGCGCTCTCTGCACTATCGGCTGCTTCTCCGGGAAGTCCCTTTCTTCTCGCCAATCGGATTAGCTCGCCGGAAAATTACAGACAAACCGGATTCTTGTGTGTTAGGAAATGAATAGAAATGAAGCCACGAGAAGGGCGGTTGGATCAGCCCCAGAAAAGCACTAAAAGGACGAGAATGATTCGACGGGATGGGTGTCTCTGCAGGTGGGTTCCTGCTGCCTCTGCTCTGCTCGTGGTGGCCGGGCAGGACGTGGTGGGACACGGGCAGCCCAGGCCCAGGCCATGCTGCTAAATGGCAAATACCCATGCAAACCACGAGGAGCAGTGAATAATTCACCACCCATTCCAAAATCTGGAGTAAGAGAAGAGGAAAGCCAAGAAAGAAGGAGGAAACATAAAGGCAGCGCAATCCTTCCTGAGCGGCACGAGAACGTGGCTCATGGTCCAGAACTTCTGCAGCCACCCGAACGTGAAGCACCATCCACAGCATTTGTACCATCTTGTCCTCACGGGAAGGATACGGCATTTGAGAAGGAAGAGGAGGGAAATAATGGCATATTTCCAAGCAGATGGGGAGATTGCACAGGGATGTTAATTCCAAAGATGCTAAATTGCAGATGAGGCTTTGCAGGAACAAGTAGAGTCTCACTGTAAATCAACACAACCTGTTTTTCTCCCCCTTTCCCTTTAAAATGGTATCAATCTTCATAGAGCAATGAGTAAAAGTACCAAGGGTGCAAACACGTTATTCTTCATACCGATCTCTTTATCCATGAATAAGGAAAACCATGCTCTGTGGTACATGCAAGGGCTAGAGGGATGTGTAGCCCCAGACTGCAGCCTGGACAGATGTGCCGAGCAGCAGAACTCCAACCCACAGCTCAAACTCAGGTGTCCCTGATCTCCAGCACCGACAGGCTCAGCTTGCGGCCCCACAAAAGCAAACCGCTTCTGTCCCTTAGGCTGCAAGGGCTGTATTACAACCCCCCTTACACAAATACAAGCATTTTGGGCCCGCAGCATCATTGACCTTATTAAGAACCCTTGGTTGTAAACATCTGGCTTTATTCCACAGGTCTCAACCCCTTTTAGAAACGTTTATTTAATCAGGCAGCGCAACGTTCAGCAACAGAAATGCCTGGGTTTTGCCAGACATGAGACGAGAAAAATCAGAGGGAACAAGTAGGGAATGAAGCGTGGAAAAGTGGGTCATTCACCCCCTCAGACATGCTAAAAAATACATGAGCAGCGTGATGAAGAAAGGGAAGTCAATGCTAGCAGGGGATGGAGGGGGATCCCCTCCTCCTAGCGCTGCCCTCCCTGCTGGTCATTGATCTGTCCCCTTCCCTGGCCATGTTTCATGATCTGCAGTTGAGACCCAATCTCTTTTCTGCATTCATCAGCTCCAATTTACCATCAAATGGGCAAAAGACTGAGGTACCCAGAGATATTCTCCTTCTCTCAAAAAATAGAACAAAACAAAAAAAAACCCCAAACCAGTTTGAGCTCTTTGGGCTAAAAGATGCCGTCAACGATACAGAGGTGTTTGTGTGCAGCATCGTTCGGGGCAGTTTTAGCCTACGGAAGGTTTTGCTCCCATCCGCATTAAAACCACGCGTTTCCCTGGTGCTGGGACCTGCGTGGCCTTGGCCACCAGCGCTGGGACCTGCCAGGGCCCTGCTGCCCCCGGGCGCGCCCAGACAGAGCAGGTCCCGCGGGGGCAGCGGCCCCGTCTCGGTGGGCACGGAGGGACTCGCGGCAGCGGCTGCGGCACCGAGCAGCCGTTCTGCTCCGCTGGGCAGGCAGGCCCGAGCAGGAGGCACCGAAACGCCACCAGAAAACAGCAGAAAAAAAATATATTGCATTCCTACACAATAAATATTTATTCCTGCTTAGTGTTTCCTCCCCCTCAAAAAACAACCTTAGAGCAAGGATTAATTTTACACGTTTTGCCTGCTCAGCTAACGCCCTTCAGCAAGGTTAATCCTCACCCGACGCGAGCCTGAAAATTAAATCCACCGTGGTGTATAAACTTCCTGCGTAGTTTGATTTAATTTCTTTCATTCAGCACCAAAATGATATACGCCCTTTGAATCCACAAACGCTTCCTCTTGGAGCAGATAATTCACGAAGAGGCGCTCCCCTCCTTCCTTCTCCCCGTTGTGTATCTTAATTAATGCTCCGAGTCTGGCAGCTTTTTGATTTCCCTTTCAACAGGGTCTCTGATCAGTCTGCTTGAAAGAAAAACCTCAAAAAGGGACTTTGTTCCCCCCCCCCTGTTTTGTTGCTGCTCCTGAAATCCGGGCCGGGCCTGAATTTCATGGAGCATCTCGGCCAGGGAGCAGGTTGGCTCAACCAGGCTCCGAGTGCAGGACTTAGAGCAGAGCCGCCCATAAGGGGCTTAGGCAGTTGCAGCCCCAAGGACAAGGGGAGCTGGTCTCAACAGCCCGGCTGTCCCTCCCCGGTGCTAAAAGATGCTGCAGAAACCCAGAGGAAAAGCAAATTCAGAGCAAGGCAGAGCAGCTGAGAAAAAAAAAGAACATTTCTGCAAGGAGGAACATCTCGTTGTCAAATTAACATATGAACCACGAGGCAGAACGGGAACGCCGGGTCCCAACGGGAGGCGCGACGGCGGCGCGTCGGCTCCGCGCGGGGCCGGGGGCGCCGAGCGGGACGGTCGCCGTGCCATGAGATGTGATTCCAGCTCCTCGCTGGGTATCCTGGAAAACGAGCGCGCTGGCTGCTCCCTGCGTGCGGAACGCTGCTGCTGCTGCTGCTGCCTCGGGCTTGTCAGGTTTCTGATTTCTCTGGGGGGGGTTTGGTTTTGCTCTTGGATAACTGAGGAAACCCACTGGAAACGGGCACGAGTTGCCAAGTTTTGCTTGCCGGGGAGACGCACGCAGGGCCTGGGCTGTGGAGCTGGCGCCTCTGGAGGAAACTGCTTTGCTGCCACGCTGCCCACGGACGCTCAGTCCACGGCCAGAGGTTACAGGGAGCAAATGAAACGGCCACGGGCACCATAAATAAAGTTGCAGCCCGTTAGATTCCCCTTCTGCTTCAAAGAGCAAAAGCAAAATGGTTTCTAGGGGTGTAACCTGGGGTTAAGCCTCCAAACATGCAGCTTGATCCCATGCCCTGAGAAGCTGCTGCTGTTGCTGGTCTCCTCGATGGCCAAGGTCCTCGATGGTCCTTGATGCAAGAGGCATCCCCAGGATCCCCCCCCCAGCTGGACCCTGCAGTCTTGGGATGATCCCAAGGCTGTAAGGACCCCAAGGATGGCTCTGTGGTGACAATACCTGGCACAAAGCAGCAGATTCCAGGCAGTTATTGCAGCTGGTTAAACAGCTGTGGGCGGATACGGAGAGCATCAGCCCTGGGTGGTTTGGAAAAGGATTCGGCCAAGGTGAGTAGGCAAATCCTGCTCGGGGAGGGAAAGAGAAAGAAAGTGGAGAGAAAAGAGAGAGAGGAGGGAGGGAAAAAAAAAGGCCGCCTCCTTGCAGTGACATAATGATTTATGGATAGCTATATGATAATATATTGCTTCCCACCTGCTGGTTTTGAGCTATGCAGCATGGCAGAGTAGGAAAAATGGAGCAAAACAGGGAAGCTCCGTGGCAGGAGGAGCAGGGCACGACCAGAGCTCCGGGCACTGCAGGGGCTTGGGATTCGCACCAAACGGCAGGAGAGAGGGGTAAATTCATCTCGCACTGCACTAATTTTGCTGGAGATTTTTTAGCTGAGTTTAGAGGAGGGGATGAACTGCCAGGAGGCATCTCCAGGGCCCTTTCCCATGGCAAGTCATGGAAGCCTTTCCCAGGTGCTTTAGATCGTATCATTTCAATTCATCTCCTTGAGATGCTAACAAAAAATAGAAATAAAAAGTCAAGAACAAGCTAGCCGTAGCTGATGAGAAAAGATGCTGGGTGGAAAGCAGACGAATCCTGGAAGGAAGCCTCCTGCCCTGCACGCGTGGGCGTCGTGCTCTGCCCGTGGGCTCTGCACACCCGCTCCGTGCCGAACCGCGCTCCTCCTCCCTCCCAGCCGCAGCTCCTACCCGGCCGGGCTCCTTTTCGCTCGCCAGCAGGGCTTGAGCAGCGCTATGGAAGCCCAAGGCTCGGTATATTTATATATTAAAAAGAAAAAAAGCAGAGAAAGTGTTTTCTTCTGTGCTTTTTTTGCCCAAACTCGCTCTTGGGAATAAACCCCCCAAGATCCATCTCTAAATTTGACCCTCGGCAACGCTCCCTTTTTAGCCGCTCGTATTTTCACCCAGTGCATCAGTCGTGTGCAAACAGGGTACGTTGGGTGCTTGGCAGCAGCTTTGCTCTGGGGACCGAGGCCAGCGTGGGGTGTCCCCCCATGACGATGTCACCTCGTCCTGCACAGAGCCTGGGGGCTGCAGCACGGATTGTGCTGCCAATGGGATGCACCAAAGCTGGGAATCCTCCTCCTCCTTCATCTTGCAGACGAGACAGAAAGTGGGAATGCGAAGTCAGGCATGCACACGTTAAAGGAGAGGAGGGGATTTCTTTTCACAGGTCTCCAAGAATCCCCAGTTTTGCTCCCAAACACATTACCCTGCAAATCCAGCTGCCCGGGACCACCCAGGCTCAAGCTGGCCCACAGGTACCTCCCTTGTCACCAGGAGAGGAGAAGTGCAGATCCATCCATCCATCCATCCATCCATCCATCCATCCATCCATCCATCCATCCATCCATCGTCCCCAGCACTTGGTCATCGGTGTCACGCCAGGCCCGTGCTCGGTGCCGGTCTGGGAGGGCCAGGCTGATCCCGCAGCTGAACCCCCTGTTCCCCTCCCTCCCTCCGCTCCCTCCTTCTGCACCTCCAGGGTCTGTTTGGAGGCAGTTTTGGCTCCGATATCTCAAGATTTCCATCTCCTATATTGCGTAGACACCGAGTAAAGGACTTGGCGCTTACCTCTGGATCTCCTTTAGCGTGACACACGCCATGGCTAGAGACAAGAGGGGAGCTGGAGGGGCCACGCACCGTGTCCCGAATCCATAGATTCCTCAGCACTGAGCCCCGTTGCTCCTCTTCCGAATCCACAGCTGGGCCATGGATTCATCCATCCACGATGGATGAAGATGAGGAAGAGATGGATGAAGGACGAGGAGAGCTGGTCGCCTCCCTATGTCCTCCTCGCAGTCCCAGCAATGACAACACCGGTTGAGTCCATCCATGTTCTCCGTGGAGCAAGGAAAGATCCCAGGCTGGGAAGTCGGAGCCTTCTCCCCGACGGGTTTCTCTCATTATTCCTCAGTCTATTTTGCCTTTGGGGCCTTCGTCGCTCCTCTGATGAGCTCTTGGGGCTCTGCTGAGCAGAAGGGCCGTGGGGAAAGCGCTGCAACCAACTTCAAGAAGACATTCACATCACGGGGCATTAGGTGGAAACAGTAAACTCGATTTATTGAAAAAATCTATTACATTTATTCCTTTATTACACAGGTTTAAAATATTTTAAAATAGCTCTTATGGGCATTACACTTAAATTTTAGGACATGTTTACTGGACTTCGAGGAAATGTACAATACGTCATTCGACGGTATATTTTAAAAAGGGCCTTAATGTACTAAATTTTTTTTTTTTCCATAGGTTTATTTTTCTTATCAACATTTGTTCAAGTCAATATATATTAAGGGAGGAGGGAAATAAAATTACACAAAAAGAACGTCTGCAAATACAAGTAGTAATTTTATTGCAATATAGCGTAGAGCTAAGTGGTCCGGGGAAATCGGAACAGTTTCGAACTTCAGTACAATTACAACACCGTGGAAGTCGACAGAGGATCTTGGGGTTTTTTTTTTTATCTTAAAGCAAAGAAATAAAAGGAAAAAAAAGGAAAGAAAAAAGAAGAAAGAAGCTCCCTTGGTGAAAGCAAGCCCCCGGGAACAGAATGACACGAGCCAGGCGGGCGCGCGCTTGGCCATGGCTTTGCTGCAGGGAGGAAGGGGCCGCACGCGCTGCCCCCCCGCACGCGGCTCCTGCCCCGGCGCCGCCGAGCCGACGCGTCCCGCGCTCCCTTGCCCTGCTCCGCTGCTGGAGCCGGCGGATTTTAGGGTAGCACCTTTTAAAAAAACAACAAACAACAAAAAAAATCATCTCCCCCCCCTCCAATAGGTGGGGGAAATAAAACCCCAGGAATGAAACGAGACCGTGACGAGACCAGGGAGACGGATGGGCCCGGTCTTGGAGAGGGAGAAGCACCGCGGGGCCTCGGGGTGTCCGCCGCGCTCTGCTTGGAAGGAATGGGGGGAAAAGACATCATATATAGGCTTTTATTCACAGTAAATGTGATGTCATTTCCAGCACGGTGACAGGCCCCCCCCTCCCCGGGCTCGAGCGCGACTCCAGGCCACGGAAAAAGCCCTGCAAAAATCTTCATTTCCAGCCGAGAGATCTGAACAAGGAAACGGCCAGGGAAAAAGGGGGGGGAATAAAACAATAATTAAAAAAAAAAAAAAAAAAGGAAGGCTGCAATCCGAAAAGGCCACACGGGAAAAAAGCCGTCGTGGGAAGACAAGGGGAATTGCACGCTGTGGGCAGCCCGGCTGCGGGAGCCGCATCCTCACCTCCGTACGGGGCACAAAGACATAAATTAGCACCACGAACACTGAGCGACCGAGTGCGACCTGGCCTGGCTGCGGCTGCATAAAACGCCTGAATATTCCGGGAAAAAAAAAAAAAAAAAGGACAAAAAAAAAAGCACATTTAATACTTTCTATAGGGGCCACGTAAGGAGCCACGATACAATGGAGGGAAGCAGGTTTCCTACGTAACACGGAGGGAGGCGGCGTGCATTTATGCCCAGCGAGGCACGCGCTCCGCATGGGAACGGGGGGCCGCTGGCAGGGGCCCACCGGTGTCGCATTAAAGGTATTCAAATAGATAGCACCACAAAGAGAAATGTAAAAACAAAGAGCACCTTTTCTTTCTTTTCTTTTCTTTTTTTTTTTAAACGTATTATACGAAGAGAAGACCAATGGATCTCCCCTGCCAGCTCCATCTGCCGCCAGGAATGGATTTATGTCTTCGTTTTAGCAGAATTGTTGAAAGGGGTGGGAAAAAAAAATAATAAAGGCAGGAAAAAAATTAATTTAAACCACGTATACTAAAGGCAAACGAGCATGGAAAAAAGCAGAGATTTCAACTGCATCCTGGTTTTGAATCAGGGTTTGGTAGAAATTTTGTTAAAAAAGGGGGTTTTTTAACTATTATTGCTTTGGAGCAAATGACTCCAGGAGGCACCGGTGGCTCCGGGGCTGCTTGGCTGGTGCCTCGGCTTGGGTTTAAGCGCAGCCCTCGAGCATCCCCTGCCCCTGCCGGGCACGGGGGGACCGATGGCACCTCGAGGCGGCCGCGGGGCGAGAATACAGACAGGGTCACATGCATGTTTTGAAGCCGGAAACATTTAAACATTTAAAATAATATAAAATACATATATTTACTTACAAACATACAAAAATATAAGCACCTTTAACACCCGGGAAGGAGATGCCCAGCGTGATCTTTTTTTTTTTTTTCCGGTCAAATTTATCGGGTTAATTTTTGCTTAAAAACTACACAGGTGATTCAATGGAGGCACTGGAAACTCTGGAGATGGCCATTGCTTCTGCTTGCATCCGAACCTCATGGAAGCCAACGAGACGGCGGCGCGGCCCCGCGGCAGGGCCGGGGTTAGTGCCAGGGCTGTCGGGACCCCAGCGTCAAGTTGAACGCAGGAGTTTCAAGTTTTTTTTCCGTGTTTTTCCTTGGGAACCAAGCGAGCGAACGGAGCAAATAGCCTAGGGCCCAAGCGCTGGGCGTCACGTCACGGCAGGAGAACGTCTCGGCTCTGCTTCTGCGGGCGGGCGGCGCGCGGGGCGGGCGATTCTGCGCCCGGCGCGGGCACGCGGCTCGGGCGGCGATCCCGGCAGCGCGGGAGAACTCGGGAGAAACGAGGAACGAAACGAGGGGGGGAAAAAAAATAACCACAGCCCATCACGGTCCAGTTTCAGAACGTGCATGTGACGAGGGATTTTCTTTTTTTTTTTTTTCCTTTTCTTTTTTTTTTTTTTT
>PTEX01000017.1:2688877-2889946 GCA_003342815.1 Eudromia elegans
GGCGCAATGAGGTTACGAGGTTGCTCATTTGGAGACTAGTTTTCGGGTGGCTCTTAGCCCAAGAAGCAAGCTGGTCCCACCTCGAATCCAAATTTCTGTGACGCTTCTCCGAAGTCATTGAACATGATGTCGACTATGGGAACTTGCTCTACCTTGGGCGTGTTGATCTCCAGGATTGTCTTCTGATAGCCCTTCTTTGTCTGGAGAGGGGAAGGGGAGAGAGAGGAACGGCGATGACACCTTGGCCACTGGGACAGCAAGGTACCACCCAGGAGCATCGGCTGGCCCACATGGAGATGACCTTGCCTAGGTGCCATCAGAGCTCATCCACAGGGAACTGGGCCCCAAAGATGGCACATTCACCCCCAAACTTAGCAGATATGCTCCCAATATGTAGAGATATGCTCCCAAGTGTGTACTTGCACCATACCCATGGAACAAGGCCAGGAGGGTGGATTATTTGGATTTTATGCACGCCACAAGGACACACATGGCAAGGTTGGAGGCCCTGCACTCACAGCTAACAAAACCCAAGGACGACGCAAGGAGGAGAAGGCTCCCGATGACAGCACCCCATGGGCCAACTTACACTGAGGAGAGGTGTAAAACAAGGAATCTAAGCTGGAGAAAGAGAGACGGGCCAAATAAAACGTGGTTTGGAAGGACAAAGGGTCAAGTGATGCACCAGCAGCTGCCATCACATCTAGTGACCTGGATGGGGACAGACCGGTCCCCAGCGCCCACGGTTGAGCCCAACTGGGAGGGACCACGGCCTGAGCACGGGCTTGGGAGCAGGAAGGGCTGTTGCCGTGCAGATCTAAAGCCGCTGGAAGGGGCTTCTCGGCACCTCTCGGGGCTGGGGCGGGAGACCAGGCACACCCTGGCTGCGGTGGAGCTGCTTTGCCTCCCTGGGGACAGGCACGGGTTGTTGAGCAAACGTGAGCGATTTAATTTGACTGTATGTTTGAATATTATATCCGAGCGCTCCCGAAAAAGACCTCATTTAAAGTTTGATGGAATTCACAAGGTGAGGGTGTCTTTTTTTTATCGTGCCCGGTAGCCATGCAGCTCCTCTCCAGATATAAATAATTATTAGGGGAGCAGAAGCACACCCGAGGGCATACGGAAACTGCACAAACAAGGGAATTTATGGGGCAGCTTTTGGCTCTCCCTTACCCGCCGATTTGTGCATCTCAGCAGAACTAGATCACAGGGCTGCAAGAGCAGGAAAAACACAGCCAAGTAACAGCCCAAACGTCTCGGACCTGGGCAGCATCGCTGCATCCTGTAGCTGGGTCCAAACAACAAGGCTCTATCCCGAAAACTGGGGATAGGATATTCATCTGGGAGCATCCGGAGCAGCACCTGGCACCTGAGCGGCTCCAGCTCCTCCAGCGCTCCCGCTGTTCCCATCACCATCCCCTGCTGCTCATTTCCAACATCTTTGCTCTGTGACACTGAGCCTGGTTCCACCAGGCCCCGTTACAGCTTCCTGCAAGGAGCTGCAGCAGCTGCAGCAGCTGCAGCCCCGTTTCCATGCAAATATCCCGCATCAGGGAGGAGAGCAATGTCGGGCACCTGAGCAGCATCTCTCAGACAGAGCGTCCTCATCAGACACCTCAGCCTTAAAACATGAGATCTTGCAGCATCCCGGGGACTGAACAAGGAAAAAGGAGGGGAAGGGGTGTTTTTTGTCCCTTTTTATTCTGAGGACACGTTGCATTATCAGGAGATAGGAAGTACTTGAGGATAAACTTCCCTGTGTGGTTTCTGTGTGTTTGCAGCACAGAAATGAATGTCCTTTCCCTCTCTGCAGTGCCATTAAGAGAACGAGTGATTCTAATTTGATTTTCCTCCTTGCTCCTACAGTTAAAAAAACTTGCCAAAACAGAATCATTTTAATCTTGGATTATGGGGATTTTTTTTCCTATTAACCATCTCTCAGCCCTGTGGGCTTCAGCCATTGCAGAGGGTGGGAATTATCCATGTTTTGCAGCAAACTGAGGCTCCACATCAACGCAACGGGCACCTATCAAGCGCTCAGCTCCCGAGGGCGAGCGGAACGGGCGAAAGGATCCCAGAGCATCCCCAAGGATCCCAACGGAGCAGCCCCTAGCTTTGGGCAGCCAACCCCAAGCGAGGCGGTGCAGCCCTGGAGCAAAGGCCAGGGGACGGGCGGCCACTCACCGCGCAGCCGTCGAGGGCGGCTCGGATGTAGGGGTTGTTGTCGTAGGACATCTCCTCGTCGTTGGAGCCCAGGAAGCGCATGGCCTTGTCGTAGCTGTCGGTGGCGGCGTCGTGCCACGCCACGGACTGGTAGCAGTTGTAGGTGACGTTCTGGCGGGCCGAGGCGCTCAGCAGCCGCAGGAAGGTCATCTGCACCACGCCGATGGGGTTCCCGTCCGCGTCCACGTAGGAGAGCTGCGGGAAGGGGACACGCTGCGCCGTGAGGGACCGGCGCCCCGCTCGGGAGGGCTCCCAGTGCCCTGCCGGGCACGAGGCGCTTCCGACCCTGGGGCTGGGCTACCAGGGGCCACCCTGTCCTTTGCGGGGGACATCCGCCCACGAGGCTGCAGCTGGGGAAAGCCAAGGGGGCTGCAGCTCAGGGGGGGCTGCCAGAGGCGCCGGGCTGAGCTGGGCACGTTCCCGGCTCGCTCCGAGTGCCTGAGCCCGTCCTGCGCCCGCCGGGGCATTTCCCCAGCACCTCCCCTGCGTGCCCGGGTGCTGCCTTCTAAGCCAACCTGGCACCAATCTGTGGAAATCCTGCTTGTCCAATGAGGTCGGGCACGGTGGTGCTCAGCAGAAGGGAAGGGATGCTCGATGTCCCTGTGTGTGTCACAGGGCCACCCTTGCACAAGGATTCGCACCTTTCTGCAATCTCCTCTCTCCCCAGGAGCACAGTGGGGCTCCTAAGAATATATTTCTGCAAAATTCAATCTATGGAACTCCCATGCAGCACCTTAGGATTCACATAGCACCTGGGGACAAGGTCAACATGGGACTTTATCTCCCACCCCACCAGGGAAGCAAACGTGCAATGGGCCTGCTAGGTTGCACGTGCCAACTGATGGCCAACGAGGCAGCATCTCCAGCCACGGCCAAGCTACGAGAGCTGCTGCTCACGGCTGGGAGCTCTAGACAGTCCATGTCTTTAGGAATGACCGGGAGGAAAACTCAGGCACGCAAAGAGCGCCGGGTTCTTCGAGGTACCCCAGAAACCTCACGCTGCGGTGCGAGCTGCAAACAGTGGAAGAGATTCATAACCACACGACACAACCATGAGTAAAAGGGAATAAAAACAAAGAAAGATACCAACCGGTTGTCAGGATGCTGGTGATCTGTCCTCCTGAGAGCTAAATATGACTGACCATGAGAAAGCCAAGCATGCCAGGCGCAGAGAGAGGCCACAGACCCACCAGGACGTAGAAGGAGGGGAACACAAATTTACGGGATGTCGCTGCTCTTTCTGCTACTGATTGCATGAGGGATTTGAAGCCCCAGCCCCTGGGAACCAGCTGTGCACACAAGGTGTGCTCTGGCAATGGGGGTTTGCAGGAAAATATTATTATTGCTATTATTTTTAGTGTGATAGTATTTGGTTTTGACATATGCCATGGGTTGACTGTCTGGAAGGGATGGTTCCAGACAGTGGGAATTACGTGTGCACACGTGTAACACAAGGGAGGGAAGTCCTCAAGGAAGCACCTGGAGCCCTTTGATCCCTCTACACGTGTTGGGCTGCACCAGGACAAGTGGCAGGAAATTAGCTGCGAATTCTCTGTGTTCCTCAGATATCAGTCAATCAAGACGTGAATACATCAAAACTAGCTGGTTTCTCTGCACTTCTAATTTACCGGGTCCTTTCTGCTCTGGATGTCCCCTGCCCAGATGAAAGGCAAATGCTGCCTGGATTGCACACCCTGTATCAAGCAGTGCTGAGCACTGGCTGCTCCCATCCATGGGAATCTCCCTATGGACTCAAGGCAGCCATTGAGCCAGTGCCCCAAAGGTGTGGGAAAACTCAAACTCACTTCTCCAGGCATATTTCTCTCCATTTTTCCTATTCCCTAGCTCAAATCATTAATAGGTGCAAAACAAGAAGTGCTTTGACAAACCAAACCTCGTTTTTATGGCCTGTGTGCTTAAAACATGGTCTTTTCCTTAAGAAAAAGGTCTTCTATGTTCTGGTGGCTTTGATTCCTTTCTCAAACAGTCAATGCAGAACAGGTAAAAAGCAAGAAAACGGCAATGCAGAAAGTGGAGCAAAGGGGCTCTAAGCAGCGCTGACATTTCCATTTAAAAACTGGGCCCTAAAACCTGCTTTGGCAATTCAGCCTCTACAGCAGCTGACAGTGAAGCAGAGAGGACGGCAGAGAGGAGGCACTCGTAGCATGAGCTGATGACGTGCTCTAAGCTGTGAGCAGTTGCCCTCCAAGCCACCAAGAGGCTGAAGCTTTGGCTTTATGGCTCGAGCCGCCGGCGCAGAAGGGGCTACGGAAGCGGTTGCCTCTTCGGGAGCAGGACCCGAGCGCGTGCTCAGCAGCCAAGAACGGGCTCGGGAAGGAAAACCCTGGGCTGGTTTCCTCACCGCCTGCCTT
This sequence comes from Eudromia elegans, assembly GCA_003342815.1. Lineage (NCBI taxonomy): Eukaryota > Metazoa > Chordata > Aves > Tinamiformes > Tinamidae > Eudromia > Eudromia elegans. The sequence continues at coordinate 2,693,476 of PTEX01000017.1, forward strand.
TTAAGGTGGAGGTTTCTCTGCATGGCAAGAAACGTCTGTGCCGGTGGTGGAATCGAGGATAAACTGAGCTCATCCGCCACAGCCCTCTAATCCTAAAGGATCCAACACTCAACTGGGATGCTTCTGTCGCTCAAGGAGACCCAACTCATGGTAGATACCAACTGCTCTGAGGTCCCGGACCAAAGCTTGACCACATCTGCCCACAACGTGACCATCCTTTTCATAGGACCACACACTAGAGATTTCCTTCCTTTTCAACTGTCTCAGTGTCTCGCCTTTCTTGCTGACATCAATGTCTTGTTTGACCCCAAGAGAGGTTTTCTCCCTTTAAAAATCCTTAATTGTGACTAACACAAGCTCAAGGCCACCAGGCTTCAAAAATACACGGGGTTTGAAACCTGCCTTTGTATCAGGGACTCCTCCCAAGCTAAGGGGCTGCCAGGGGAAAACGGGGCTCTGCTGCAAGGACGGCCCCACATTGGAGAGGGACAGATTCCCAGGCTCAGCACGGATTCCGGGACATGCTGAACAAGGCAAATAACAAATACGGGCCGCAGAGCCCCGCTCCAGACCGCAGCATCACATAATAAGTCTCCCAGCATCGCTCTGCATGAGGCCCTGCTGCATCAGCAGCATTCCCTATCCCTTAAACCCGGGAAACCATCCGCGCTGGATCCCGTTTTGTTTCCAGCATTCCACCTTAAAGGCTTCACCTGCGCCTCGTGAGGGTTATTAGTGCAGCATGCAGAGCGGGACAGGCCGGGCCATTCCGAAGCCGGGGACGTGCTGGGATTGCGGCTCGAGCGCCGAGGTTAGCCACTTACCAGAGACCCCCGCTTGTATTGACTATACCATGTGGAAGGCTGCTCTTTGGGCCAGCGAGCCATTTTACTCTGTAAAACACGACACGGGTTAAAGAAAACCAGAAAGCAGCGAGATGCGTCTTACCAGTTTACCGCGCTTGAATTCACTGAACCAGGAGCCTGGGTTTTCCTTGGGCCAAGAAGTAATTCTAGCCTAGTTTGCGGACGGCAAGTTGGAAAGGAAAGAGAGAAAAAAAGAAAGAAGAGAATTAAAAAAAAAGTTACATTCAGCTTTGTAAGTAGAGTCTGCATGTCTTACCGAAATTAGTCTCATTTTCTGGAGGAACAAGTTTTCTTAGCCTTTATGCACCAGTAATAAACCCAGCCCTAAGGGCTCAGCAGCCCCAAAATGAGGCCGTGGACGGTGTGGCCCTGTGGGGCGCTCCATCGCTGCACGGCAATGCGGGTGGCTCAGCACCACCCTCCTTTACAGGATAACCACCTGCAACTCTAAATACTTTGGATGCAAACCTGTCAGCACACTGCGTTTTGGGAAAGAAGGAAAGAAAGAAGGAAAAAAGGAGATATTAACAGTAAGCGATCTGAGATCTTCAAGGGAGGGCTGGGTTGGAAAAGCGATGCTGGTAACAGAGAAGGCTGCTGGGGCTAAATCCACACGTGGCAGGGCTGGGGAAGGTGGAGAGATGGGGATTCAGAAAAGGCCTCTGCCTGCTTCCCACACTCGTGCACCAGCAAAGCACAGCCCATGGGGCAGGGTCCTCTCCGTGGGCCATGACCCATCCCACGTGACGGAGCTCCAGGCACCAGGAGCGACGCTGCAGGTGACCTTGACAAGAAATGAGCTGCCAGAGCACCCTCGGGGGCAGACCTGTCTAAGCAGCTGAATCGTTACTTTTTCCCCAGTGAAAACACCAGGAAGGAGCGTGTTTCCAATCCACTCCTTGCTCTTCCGCAGGTTCCCTCACTTCCATAGCAAAGCTCTCCAAAGACAACAGTGGAAGGTGCTACAGGTGCCTGGGGACCGTCCTTCCCTTGATGTGAACCATAAAGCAAGTCAGTGTGCCTGTGCAGTGCTAAGGATGGACTGAAACGGGGTACGCGTCAAACTCTCCTGTGGTTTATAGAAATACCACCCAGCCAATACTTAATGCTAGCACAGTAGCTGTTCTCCTCTCACTATGGGAAAAACAGCAGGCTGAGCCTTCACCTCCTTTATGAGCGCGTTGCAGAAGTGTAACAGCATTTGCATTTGGGGAGCATCCCAGCTGGTGGCTGGAGGACTCCGACAGAGCCCGTGCGACAGTAATTTGAGTACGGATGAGCTAAATATATCAATGTGTGTGAACTCCATCACCCTTGTGCACCAGGGGCAGGACAGAGCTGAAGGTAGCGTCAACTATTCAGGAAACCAAATATCCACAAGAAACACCAGGAAAAAAACTACAGGAGATAAACACTATCTGCTCGGCTTGAAGACAAGGGGAAGAGGAGCCAGCAGTGCTTATGCTTGCAAACAGCAGGGCAGACAGGCTACTGGAGGGAAAACAGGGGATGAATTAAATGAACCTCCGCTGGACCCGCAGTTCTGGTGCCAACGCAAACTTCTGCCTTTGTAAAGCAACATAAAACATTAAGGTGTTATCATGCCTAGGACATCATCAGACTCGTTCTAAAACACCCCTTAAACATGACTTTTCACTCAAAGAAACGCTCTTTGTATACATATTGCCTATGGTTTTAGGAGCTTATTTTATATAACAAAAACATCCTGTTTCTTCAATCTTTGAATCGTTGATTTCATCTGCAACTGGCTGTCTGTGAACATTTGTATTGAGCAACAGCCTATTATCATCACAATATGGGGGCAGAAAAAGATTGCATGGACTTACTCCTTCCGATTTCTTGTCAGGGAAGATGCAAGTCTCTCCACCAGATGTGAAATTACAGTAAACTTTGAAAGAGTCCCTAGAGCATCCCTGGTTAGGATCAACCCAGTATTCACCTGGATCGGTGAGAGAGGGAGAAAATGGAAGAAAGAATCAGCGCATTGAAGCCAGAACAACGGCAAGGTCAACAACCACCTTATCAGGGATATTTTGTCCCCGTGATGTACTAATCCTGTACGTATTCTTAGAAAAACGGTTATGTCCTGTTTCCAGATAATACTGTGACACCACGCAAGAACAGCTATTTTGCATTAAACGCCCCTGTTCTCCTCTATTTATTGCTTCTTTACCAGCCACGTTTCTCTTGTGGGGCTGGGGGGTGTCCAGATTATTTCTCTTACTGCGCTTGATGGTATTAACTGTACGGAGCCACCGGGAAAGGCCCTGTTTTGCCCGGGCCCGCTCCACCCCAGGACGCACCGTCTGGGAAGTCAGGGTGACAGAGCTGCAGGTCCTTGCAGGTGCGCGCTGGGTTGTGCTGAGTGCCCAAAGGATGCTTCATTTGCTCGATTTCCAGTTTCAAGGAATTCAGTGAGCCAAAAATCTCCTCCATGCCGTCTGCGTAGTCCATGTAATTGTCCCCATTGCCATCGTCCACCAGCTGGCTGGCGTCGATGTTCCGCCTGGTCCTCTTGGATGCCTGGATGGGCAGGGGCTGGATGACTTCTCCAGGAGGACCCTGATTTGTGGGGAAAGAGGATACGAGTTCCCATCAGCCAAAGAGACCTGGGAAACAGCACAAGATACGTGCTAGACAGGCAAACCATCCGTGATGGCACTCATGAAAACCTCAGCCAAGCTTGGGTGCTGCCTCTGTGCTCTCCAGTCCCCCATTAGCAGCTTCTCCCTTCACATCCTGCCTTCCTCCCCAGTATTTCTAAGAGATGCTGCTCACTATCCACTGCATCTCTGTCTGGAAATCTCACGTTTACCAACATCACGACACCCAAATCTGAATCTCATTCGATTCAGACACTTATGACTTCGGTTCTACTTACAGGAGGTCCTGGGGGCCCAGGCAGACCAGATTCACCCTTTGGACCCGTTGGACCCTGGATGGCAAAACAGAGGGATAAACACGAGTTACTCAGGGAAAAAAATAACCCAAAAAATACAATAAGAAAACAAAACCTTAAATCACAGTCCGTGTGCTACTCCTTTTAACAGAGCTCTGTCACCTCAAGTGAGGGCCTAACAGTCTGTTGCAGAAAAGATTTTCTTCCTGTCCCTTTAGGAATAGGAGAGGAGTCTCTTCCCCTCCTTCAAGAAACTACCTTTTTGGGGTTATTCTCTGATGCTTTGGTAAAAAACCTGTCTAATATTGGGGTTAAATAGAAAACTTTTGTTTAACTTTCTAGATGGAAAAGGAAGTGCCTTTCAATGCATGAAAATATTAACCATCCAAATCAATTTAGCGTTTTATCCATCAAAGAACTCAAAAGTATAAAACACTGTATTCTGCAAGGGCAGAAGCCTTTAGGAAGTTGCCCAAGAGGCATTTTTAGCTACATGTACTGCAGAGCTGTAACATGAAGCTGGCTTTAGCGTGGCATTTCTCACCACGTTCTTTGCTATTTAGCTGCCACCTCCCGCTTCACAGCCTATTTTTACTGTCCTCTGCTTTACAGTAGTAGGTTTCCTCCTAAAGAGCGTGCACTGAATCCCTCCTTATGATCTTTGCTGCACTGACGTTGAATAAAGTACAATGCATGTAACGGCACCCTTTCCCAATTATAATTTCTGGATTTAGACAGCCTGAAAAGGCCACATTGGCCACAGTCATCTTTAGCTAATTGCCTTAATGCCACCAAAGTGGGAGAGTAGCAGCAGGTTATGCATTTCATTTATCAATGTCTATACTTACTGATGATCCTTTAGCACCTTTGGGACCAGGTGGACCCTATATAGAGAAAAATACAAAAGGGAGTTAGCACTGTTTTTATTAGAGGAGCTGTCAACCTGTCTCTCCCCTTAAAAAGAGAAGCAGAATAATGTTAAACATTGACAATATTTTTAAAAAAAAGCGTCCTTTCTGTTTCCATGCTTCACGTCCATTATAGTTGGATGTTACCTTTATTTGCAAACATGACCGAGCAGGCACTGGAAAACCCACCCGCTGCCTGATTGCCATAGCCAGGGTTGCTCTGACAGGTCACCTACCGGTAATCCTGGTGGCCCTGGGGGTCCAATTGGTCCGGAAGGACCTGTGATACCCTGGAAAACAGAAGGGGAAAGGCATTGATGTGAATGGAAAGGCATTTATGTGACTGCAGAGACACTTGTCCATAACTACAGTGCTCCCCACGGACTCTGATTTGGAAGTCTCCTTTCAGATTTGGAGATTCAACTGGTTTTTAGACGTGCACATGGTCCAGACAAGAGTGAAAGGGGGAAGCTCTACCTGGGAATACCAGGTATAGACACCATCTCCCTGGATATGTTTAACATTAGCATCCCTCCAGGTCTATTCAGCATATTCACACGACCCTTCGGCTTCTACTTTTCCACCAAAACAGGGTCCAGAGTGACTCACCTCAGCTTTCACATAGGGAGTAAAGCACAGCAATGCTGGAGGTGTTCCTCAAAACCCAGCAAGACTGTCCTGCTGTGACAGCACCCGACCATCTCTGCGGTTATTCCCCTTTTCCCAAGGCAATGAGCCCCACATTCAGAGGTGCATACAATGAAGGTCACGTGTAATGGACATTTACCTGCTCTCCTTTGGGGCCGGCTGAGCCCTGGGGTCCTGGGAGACCTCTGTCACCCTTCTCTCCCTGCTCTCCTGGCGGTCCAATAAGACCGATTAAGCCTGGATGACCCTAAGGGAAAACAGTACATGTTAATTATGTGCTCTCACTGGAGGTGACCGAAGCACCTACGCATCCCCTGAAAGACATTTCTGGACACAAAAGCAAAAAATCTAAGCAAGGCAATTAGAGCTATCCCTGACAGCTGGAAGTCCCAGAGCAGGGAGGAACATTAGGTTTTTGCAAGCAAAAACGCTACAAATGCAGGAACAGAACTGCTGCACGAGGGCTTCTGCTCCCGTCACGTGCCACCACCCCCCACGGAGGTTTCGGCAAGGGTGACACGCATGCCCTCCAGCAGGGCAGGTGTCTGCAATGGCACAGCGTGCCCGCGGCCGGGCACGGGCAGCGGAGGCTGCAGCACTCTCACCTTCTCACCCTTGGGACCAGAGTCTCCTTTGAGACCGGGCAAACCAGGCGGGCCCTTTGGGAGACAAAAGAGAGTAAAACAAATGAATACATAGACCAAGAGAATATGAATCCGAGACATCTGTATATTTACGTTTATTATAAAAACTCGGAGAATTTGATCCGTGTGCACATACCATTGGGCCGGGAGGACCGTCTGGGCCGGGGGACCCTGGGAGACCTTGTTCACCCTGTAAAGCAACACAATCCGCTCAGCCTAAGCATCCACAGAGAGGTGCTCCCTCGAGCCGTGATCATTTGGGTTATTCACCCATCCTCATCTGCTCGCCATGGCTGGGAAATGCTTGTCTTTACTCTCCGTGAGGGCAAAAGGACTTATGCTCCTATTACGCTCAAGTCTCTACAGGAAAAGGGCTGGGGATCTCATGGAAATGTTACCCAGAGAGCAGATAAGCAGACTCAACACTCAGATAAATCACGCCGGGAGACAATTTTTGCTGTTATATTATCTCCACTACTACGGCTTACTGCTGTCAGGCATTCAAGCATAGAAATATCGCTCACTTGCGAACAGGACATTACAGAGAGGCATCTTCCAAGGCAGATGGATTTTGGCAGGGCACACAAAGCCATCCTGCTCAGGGGCTCTCTCCGTCTTTCCTCAGGTGGGGAATACTTACGACTGGACCAGGAATTCCTCGAAGGCCATCGGGGCCGGGTTTCCCTGGAGCACCCTGGGGACCAATCGGGCCAGTCTTCCCAGGAGGTCCTTCCAAACCAGCTTCACCCTAGATGCAGGAGACAGTTTGCTTTAATTGGCCGTGGGGCATCAAACTGCAAACTTGAGCGGCACTGGCAGGACTTCACCGAATGAACGCAGGGCCCTGCATAACATTTAAAACAAATTCTTGTTGAATCCTCTGCTTCCCACCCCTTCCACGCTGAGAAATAGCCTGGGAACAGTCTCACTTTTCAAGCCTGCTCATTTCTGCTGGTTTACAGCAGGAACCTCCTCCTCTAGAGGAGGAACCTCTGCTCATTGGCTCCTGTTGGAGCATGCCAGGCTTTTTGCAACACTAAATTGCCAAATATGGCACTTGGTCATTTCAGAAAAACATGCTCATAACCTTTACCAAGCCCTGCTTTTATCCAAGGAACTTGTTAAAAGACTAAACACACACTTAGATTTGAAGCTGATGGCCCCAAATTCAGGATAATTTGTTGCAAAACACCACAAAATCAATTCACTTTCTTTCAAAACACAACTGTTATCAGCGTTTTAGCATGTGAAGGATATGGTAGAAGCCAAAATCCATTCAGCCCTTACCTTGGCCCCTTTCTCTCCTTGTCTTCCTTCGGGACCAGCTGGACCAGGGGGGCCCTAGAGAAGGCACACAATAGATATAAAACATGGTTTGATCACCAAACCCTCTAGTGGAATTATCAAAATGATGCTACAGCCCTAGGGAAGAGGGCAACACAGAGCCAAATCTCTCTGAAAAGTTTTATGTTAGCCTCTTGATAAATGAATCTCAGGGCTCCGTCAGCAAGGATGGAAGAGCAGGAGCACTTAATATTTCTGTTTTCATTTGGGTATTGAAAACTATTAAAAATTATGGAATTTAGTGAACAACTCCCCATCAATTTCCAATGGCTACCGATGGCACATCACTTTTTAATCCAACTACTGCTTTGCATCTCCGTTAAACCTAAAAATAACGTTGTTTTCAAACAAAATCGATACCACTACACACAGAAAAATCCTCCTAAAATGACCAGCTTACCCTTTTTCCCGGGGGTCCGGAGGGGCCTGGCTCTCCCGTGGGACCAGGGGAACCCTAGATGGAGGGCAGAGGAGAACAAGCCATAAATGCACCGCGGGAGGAGCGAGCACGGCCGCCAAGCCGAGGCCGGCACAACTTGTGACACCTCCTCGGGAGCGCAGGCGGCATCTTGCTTTATTGCCCTCCCACAATGCAATACCAGAAGGCACAGCAAACTTAAAGGCTAGATTGTTTTTTTTTTCCTTTTTTTTTTTTCTTTCTCCTTAAGCTAATTTTCCTCTTCAGGATTGCTGAGTAGCCAAGATAGGTGGTTGCAACTCGGCTTAGGCGGAGAGGAAGGAAGGAGAGGGATTTACAGACATCAGGTGAAACCAGTGGGAATTAGACGCTGTTGTTAAATGTGCATGCATTGAATGTGTCATGTACGTGCATTGAAGTCGTTGGATTTAGCACAGGAACTGCGGGGACTGGGCACCCCAGATCCTGGCCAGCATTTTACTCACAGTCTGCCCGGGTTCGCCGTCATCGCCTTTGTCACCAGGGGGACCATCTTGACCCTAAAAGGGGGAGAAAGAAGAAACAAGCAGCCTTATTTAGGATAACAGTAGAGTTGAATGGAGGGTCAGCAATAAGCAGCAGTGCTTCCATTTGTCTTCATGCTACCAGGCACCATCCCTTCCCATCAGGGATGTCAGCAATGGCTTCCTGATTCACTGTCAAATATTGTGGATAGCAAGTGACATTTATATTGCTCCTTTATAGCATGGTCATGCCTGGTATAGCATGGTTATAGCTCCATTTATAGCATGGTCAGAAGAACAATGTTATGGTGGAACTTTCTACTCTTTCCCCAGAAAAGGGCTAGTAAATGCCCGGGGAGCTGCTGCTGCTGCTCAAGGATCAGGCAATAGTTGCACTTCACAAAATGAAAAAGGAGGAATTGAAGGGCACTTCTGCGAGACAAACACTTACAGCTGGACCAGGTTCTCCAGGAGGACCAGGGTCACCAGGAAAGCCAACTGGGCCCTGGAAAGAGATGAGAAAGATACCCCCGAATCAGAGATACTGCAGAGCACCAGGGACATGCTACCCCAGCAGCAACACGAGGAGTCATCCCCCAGAACAAAATCCTAAACCGTCAACCTCAAACAGAACTGTATCACACCCCAGCTTTGCACCTTCAGAGTGTTTCATCCGATCCCAACCACCAGTTCAGCTCCAGACTCTGGAAATCTCTGGTCTTGACACTGTGACTTTCACCTAGTTTTTCCAAAATGCATTGCCCAAGTGACAGTGAAGTCCTTGCAGTCGAGTGCAGCCGAGAAGGCTTTGCATTTGTTTGCTACATGATGTGTAATGTTTTCTCACGAAGATCCTCCCAATGCCTTTAATGACTAAAACGCTTCCTGACTCTCCTCAGCACGATGTCGGCCGTGTGTTTCAAACCGTTCCGACGGCAGCGTTCACAAAATAGGTTCCAACCCATAATCCAGCAGCCCCAAAACCCATCTGTTAAGAGAGATGACTAACTCCCCCCGCCTCCTCTGCTGTTTTGTACCATCTTTGCTTAACATGTAATAAATTTCTTCAATCTGCAAGCATCAAAGGAGCAGGAAAGACCAACGCTGTACACGGTCATCTGGTATAAATCAGGGTAGCTTTACCAGCTTCAATAGACTACACTGATTTGCATCAGATTTGCATCTGACCCTAAAGGTAAAAATCCCAAATTCACAGAAATTTCCTCTGTGCTATCTCAGAAGCTTCACTGCTGCAGAGGACCTTGCCAATGCATAACGTTAAGTGCAAAGTAAGCCTGCCACGGGTCCCCAGAGACGAGTTTTCAGAGAGCTTTGCAAAAAAGACTAACAGCCTGAGCGTTGCTGGACTACATCGCACAGTTAGGTCTGCTCTCATTAGCACTGCAAAGGAACAGATTAATACCACCGATCATTAGGGGGCATAATTCTCTGCTAAACCATTTCCAATTTCCGCAGACATCTATGCACAGGGAAACCTCTGCCGGGCACGACAAGGGAGCCCTGCTCTGCAGGACGAGCTACTTACGGGGCTGCCCTTGGGACCGTCGTCACCTGGGGGACCTTTGGGGCCAGGGGGACCAGCAGCACCCGAGGGACCCGCTTCACCTTTTTCACCTCTTTCACCTTTAGGACCCTGTAAAGAAAAAGGATGTTTCCGTTGCTCAGGGAAATAATCTCATCATCTCCAACTATCTTTTAATCACTTCTGAAAAAGAACCTCCATTTGTGTCTTAAAACATGTGGGCCTGTTTTAGCAATTCCCTCCCACAAAGATCTGATCGTGTTCATGCTGTTAAATCATGGGTAACTTATATCTAGTGCCTATATGTTCTATTGCAAAAACCCCAGAGTATGACAGTGCCAGCCCCCTGGGGCCACTCTGCCTGACCCCAGAACCAGGAGGCACCCGGCTCGGTCCCATCCGCAGCCCTGTGTTTCTGAAACCCCTTTAACCTTAGGGAAGGGCACAGAAGAGCAGCTCTCCCGGAGCAGAAGGCAGAGGATTTAAAGTCTCCTACAGGAGCAAGAGTCAACCCAGGGCAGACTTACCGGGAGGCCAATGTCCCCGGGAAGACCAGGCTCGCCGGATTCCCCAGGTTCACCCTGCAGACGGGAAAGGAGGATGAACACGGTTATGCTGCTGTTGCCATCGTGCTCCATGGCCACAGAGGACGCTGCTCCCAGGCAGTCCCCAGCAGGAGGGTGGAAGCAAAAGCTCAGGAGAAAACTATCAAAAAATGCTAAACTTGGGGATTAGGGGCTAAAATATTCTAGTTCCGGCCACTGCATCGTTGCTCATGGTCTAGCACGGACTGACCACAGGGCGGTTTCTGGAGGGTGCCGAGTTTCTGCTGCCATGCTGAACGTCCTCGCTGGGAGCCAGGCAGACACCCCTTGCCCACGCTTCCCTCTTTGTGCTCCTCAGCACACACTGCATTATTATTTTCCCTTTCTGTGTGGGTGCACTTCCATCTCGCTGGCTCACAATAATGAAAACAGGGCAATATATACATTCTTAAATGAATCTGTTTACTTAACTAGAAGAAAACACTGTTACATGCATCTCAGGAACAGAATTAAATGCGCTTCAAGCTGGGAGAAGCTGACTTCTCTACATACACCTACTTATTTAAACATTAAGCGAATGCACTAAAGGACCACAGCCATGAATTACCCCTCACTGCCCTAACTCTCACCTTGCCACCCCCAAACCCCATCTCTAGTGACACCAATAGTCGTGAAGAGCACAGCATGCAATGGCAGCTGGCAGGCACTTGGCCACCTGAGCCCTCTCAGTGATGAGCAGAGCCAAGGCTACACCAACAAGACCTGGCTTAGCTCCTTGGATAGGCTTTTCTGCTTCCTCTGCCCTCTATGAACCAGCACCCATAGACCGATATCTTAAAGAACAGCGTCTCATTACAAAAGCCTGGAATGACTCCGGTAGGAAGCTCCCTGCTGCTCCTACTCGGGTTTTCCCAGGTGTTTTACCTTCTCTCCTACTGCGCCAGGATTTCCTATTCCCCCAGGAGGACCCTGTGGGCCATCCGCTCCTGGTGGTCCAGACGGACCTCGGGGTCCAGGTGGACCTGGTGGGCCCTGAAAGAAAAAGGATGAAATAGTCCTTTGTTTTCAAAGCAATATTTCTATCTGGGATGGAAATAAAAGGAGGAAAACACCTTACCATTTGCCCAACATCGCCTGTTTCTCCCTTCTCACCAGGCGGTCCAGGCAAGCCCTGTGGAGATGTTGGAAGGAATAACTCAGCTCAAGTTCAACCCTCGTTGCCATTACCCCAAGATCCGCCTTGATGCTGGAAATTACCTGCAAGCCGACTGGGCCCGGGGGACCAGGGAAACCTCGGGGTCCTTCATCTCCTTTCTGACCAAAGAGGCCTTGCTGTCCTCTGGGACCCGGCTCTCCATCAGCACCCTACGAGGAAAGGGTCTAACACGGGTTAGGGTGGGCACGTGCTACATGCAGAGCCCCGTTCCCATCCCGCTTTGACAGGCAGGGTGCCACCAGCAGCAATTCTTTACAGCGTTTCCCAAGGACAGGATGACCACGAGCAGGGGACAATACTCACCGCTGGGCCCGGCTGACCGATCGGACCCTGTGGTCCTGTAGGACCTGGAGGACCCTGTCAAGAAACAGAAATGCAGCGTCACATTTGGGAGCAGAGCAATAAAGAAAGAAGGAAAAATCACCTATGAAATGGGAACAGAGCAATGAAGAAAAAATGCCTATAAAATAAGAAGTCCTTCCAGCACAGTCTCCCTTAGACTGGCACAAACTCTCAAAACAGAAGACTGGGAAGGCTGGGTCAAGTCTCACTGGACACAACAGCCTCTAAGCAGGACTGATGCCAAGAGCATGACAGCACTGCGCTGAAGGACGCATCTGAAGAGTCTCACTAAAAAAAGTTGTTATTCAATGTAGAAAAGGAGAGGAAGAAATAACAGGGAGAAATTAAAAACACATAGTTTTCTATTTCCAGCAAATCGCACAACATAAGTACAGGTCCCTGCTGGGAAGCAGCTACCAAAGACACGGGTCCCACTTACCTGTTCCCCTTTGTCGCCCTTGCTGCCCTTCTGACCAGGCTCCCCGATCTCGCCCTGCCGGGGGAAAGGTGCACGGTCAGTCCAAATGCCTTGGTGAGCAGTTAAACACCTCCACAACCAAGTAATAGTCTCGCACACCTGGGCCCTGTTCTAAAGATGCCAAGTCCCACAAGCCTTCCCCAATAAGTTTTGGAAAACGCCAGGGATTTGGCAGATCTAACAGCACTGGAAGGACTACAAGACATCCTCGTGTTACGAGATGCAGCACATCCGACAGATGAAATGCAGGCAGCAGATCCCCGTGGTGGGAAGGATCATGCTGCCCGGTTTCCTCCGAGAGAGCAGAACCACGGGGACACTTTTCTCACCTTGTCTCCATCTTCTCCAGGTGGCCCAACAGGACCTGCTGGCCCTGGGAGTCCAACGGGGCCCTGGATGCCATCCCGACCAGCTGGTCCTTGAGGACCTTTCTCGCCCTAGGAAGGGAAGGAGCACACAGGTTACACAACACTTGCCTCCGTCCTCCTACCTACCCATTAAATCCCATTAACATCAGCTAATGACCCCATGCGATAGGATCAGTGCAACAAAGCTAGTTTTCAGCAGCACGACAAAATTCCTCTCTCAGGAGACAAATAAAACACAGATAAATCTAAACGGTGGATGCCTGTATCAGGGCTGTAATTTTGCTGCTATAACAACATAATCACGTTCAGTCTGAGCCCTCTGTCAACTCCCTCATCTCTCTCTCTCTCGCAATAAGGAACAAGACTCCGACTATCTCTTATTCCCACAAGCCAGTTCTTCCCGACGCCAATCCTGACTGCATGACTGCCTCCTTCCCGGCCACTGCACAGCAGATGGAGATTTCTCAGGAGTCCCTGACCCCCCTCCTGAGCCTTCTGGACAACAGAAAACACACTAAGCAAATTAACCGATCGCTGCCGCCTCCTGCTCAAACAATCCACTTGTATTCCTCAAACCTGGAGCCTTCAATCAAATTTTGTTTGTTTATAGGAACTGAACGGTGGATATTTTTCACTTTCCTAGCACATAATTTAATTGCATCTAAGCTCTCCTCTGGATAAATAGATGCCACATAAATTGCCTATTCATCTATCCAACAACACATCATATAGACGCTCGGCGGTGCAGATGTTCATAGAGCTGATTCACCAGGAAATTCCTGCCTCTGGACTAGCTGCCAGCATTTTTAATAAGTCTGCAAATACAGAATGCCAGGGTTGATAAACACCTTTAATAACAACGATCAGTCAACCCAAGTGTCCTAGCACGGTCTGCAATACCCGACACCAGCATTTGCCCGTTTTGCTGCACCTGAAGCTCAGCTCGAGTTTGAACCGGGCGAAGCAGAAGCTGGTGACGTTTCTCTGCAAAACCATTGGGGTGTAGAAGACGCCCAGCCTCGCTCCCTGGGACTGCCACGCCGCCGTGTTTTCCAGTCCCAAACAGCCTCCGCTCCCTCCACGTGATGCTTCACGCGCACGCCGCGGGAGCCCAAGGCTCGACAGCCCGCGCGGGCTGCGCAACGCGCGGCAGCGGGACCATATGGCAGCGCTCGGCACCTACCTGCCCCAGCGCCGCCTCGGGACCATATGGCAGCGCTCAGCCCCTACCTGCCCCAGCGCTGCCTCCAGCAGCCCTGCCCACGGCACTGCCGGGATAACCCGGGACACGCATGCTGCGGGAGCACACAGCAGCCCCGGCTCCAAACGCAACCCCCTCAGCCACCTCCCGCAGGCTCCGGGCCAGGGATAGAGCAGGGATAAGGATTTTATTCACCATTGCTTTTTTTTATTCAGAGCGGTTGCAGCTTCTGTTGCTTAGCTACTGCCTGGATTGGCTTATTCCACTGCATCCATTAGAGAGGGCTCGGATTTGGCCCCAATGGAAATGATCACGGATGCAGACGAGCGTCACTTCAGTGCCCAGATGCCCAGTCCTGGGGCTATTTGTCACAACAAGGTCACACAGCCTCTCACTTCACCTCTTCAGAGTCCACATACCCTCCTACAGCCTCAAGTCATTTTGGTCCCTAGCATCACACCCATTTTTGATAGCAAGGATGTCCCAAACAGGGTAGTTAACAGAGAACGTTACCTGCCTTGGTGCAGCCAAGATGAGACGATTCTTCTCAATTGGATTCTTTCTTCCTTTCCCTTTACATCCCTACCCCACACTCAGCTCCCCAGACATCTGTTTGACCCCCCACCTGATCATCCCACACGAATACTTACCGGGGCTCCCTTTTCACCCGCAGGTCCCGGAGGTCCCTGTGGGCCAGGGCGCCCTGGCAGGCCTATTGGGCCGGCCGAACCTGCAGGACCTCGCTCACCAGGAGAGCCCTGTTTGGAGAAGGAAGCAGCATTAATTGGTATATATGGATTTATAGAGCTATGGAAAGAAAGGGACCCTACAGCAGGACGCTCTAAGTGCATTAAGTGTAGATGTCAGCATGCCATGACCATGATGTAATGACTTGGTCCCACCAACCGAAGGGCTCCTGCACAATCTTTTTAATTAAAATCCCTGGAACAGCTGAGTTTTTCCTGAGATAGCGTAGGGAGCTAAGTTCTTATCAGAGCCTGGAGGAAGAGCATGAGCCATTAGTCAACACAGCAGGAAGGCTTGAGGATGAATATTTTCTTCCAGGAGGGCTGCACTGTGCAAGAATCTCAAGTGGGAGCAACTTTCAGAAGGAAAGCTGGCGACGCTGAAGCAAAACGCTCAGCTGCCTCATTCTCAGTGTCCTGAATCACCCGGCACCCTCAGCTTGTCACATATGTTCATGGCTGACACCACAAAAGGACCGAGCCATTGCACGCGTGCCTTGTAAAACACAGCAGCCTCCACAGCAAGCAGTGAGACGGTGCACAGGGAACAGCGGGCAGAGCTCTGGGCTGCGACTAACCCTCCCTCTTGGCTCACCAAGCTTGCAAACGTGTTTGGTGGTGCCCGCGAGGACAAGGGTACTTACTGCTGGGCCTGGGGGGCCTGGGGGTCCTTCGTTGCCCTTCAGCCCTGGAGCGCCCTGGAAGGAGGAGAACAAAGTCACCCGTGGAGCTGGGCACGGCCTGAGCATCCTTGCCAGCGGCGAGGTGGGAAGAGCCGGTACTTACGATGGGGCCAGGGAGGCCCCTCTCCCCGGGGAAGCCTCGCAGGCCGGGAGGACCGTCCTTTCCTGGGAGACCAGCAGGACCGGGGTCGCCCTGCAATAACGGAGACAAATCCTAAGGATCCGCAGCCTCCGGAAGGACTCGGCTCCCCTCTCTGGACTCGACGCTTGATGAGACTTTGTGATACAGGATCTATTTCCTGAATCCTCCCCTCTCCACCAGATTTGCAAGGAAGGTGAATTCCTTCCTTCCTGCCGGCTCCCCACCCCACAAAGGGAACTTGGGCTCATTCCCATCTCTGTCCTACGCTGCACACGGGATTGCAGCAGCAGACACCTACCTTGGTCCCTTCCTTTCCAGTGAGGCCAGGAAGACCCTGCTCGCCGGGGGGCCCTGGAGGGCCTGGATGTCCCCGCTCACCCATTGGGCCAGTCTCACCGGTCGGACCCTAAAGAAGCAGAGATCGACGAGGAGGTGTTGGAGATCGGCAAAGCAAGAAAGAAAAAAGGATGAAATTTAACAGCTGCATCCTTTAAGCTGCAATGGGACAGAAGAGGCTTCCTCCCTTGGCCGTCACACACGGTGTCGCTGGGAAGCCCGTAGGGATGCTTTCTTTAGCATATAAAGGGACATTGTTTTGAAGGTGGTTAAAACGGTACTTAACAACCTAGAGGCACTGGGAATCTCTGGAATCCAAGTGTTCTCATGAATGACAGATATTACTATTACGGTTATTATGCTTAGGGTTTTTATATTGGAAGCTTCCTAAGTAGTCTACAATCCTGCTATTTCTTCCTCATATTTGGCATAAATAATGGATTAGGCTTGTAGTACATGGCAATTATTGACTGCCCCTGTGCCGTACATGGGCACTAATGGTGATGAGCGGAACATCAGGCTCTAGGCAGGAGGCTCCCAAGCGGCCCGTTTCAGAGGAGGACAAAAGTCCCACGCACGAGTCCGTAACACCCCTGGTACCAGGATAGGTACCCTGGGACCATGGTAATAACTCAGAATGGTGACGCTGGGGTCACTCAGCAGCCACCCGTCACACTCACTACGCACAGCACAGCCAAATAAAACTGCCACAAAACCTAATTTGCACTTGTGAAGATAGACAGAAACAGAGAATTTCCCCTAATCAGGGAATTTATAAACTGGAATTGACACTGCCATTAAAGAGGACAAGTTAATTACTTTTTAATTAAAGAGTGCATTGCCCCAGCAGTTCAGAAAGGACGACTACCAAGACCCAGTCCTATCTGGTCTAAGGTTCTACCCATAAAACTCATGCAGGAGGCTGCAAGCCCCTGCTCAGGGATGTGGGTACCGGTCACACCGATGCTCTGGGCTGGGCAATATCTGCCACTGCTCCCAGCGGAGCCAGGGCATCCCTGGGACACTGCACAGGCCCAGCTCAACCAGGGAGCAGCCGTTCCTTACCTGAGGGCCTACGACACCGGGAGGGCCTGGAGGGCCGGTCTTGCCTTGGAAGCCCTGTTAGGAAAAAGGAAAAGACAAATCCATGACACTTCTCATGAGTAACCAAGCGAGTTCCTGGACGGCTCCTACCCCAAGGAGTCTACTGACTATGCGAGAATGGACACCCAAAGGCAAACGAAAGGAGGAATCAAACAGAAGATGGAGAATCTCTATCTATATATTTGCAGGGGAGGATGGAGGGGAGAAGCGATGCTCAAAGTCTTTCAGCTCCAGCAAGGGCTCTGGGAGCAGCACTCCCCGAGCAGCAGGTCCTTCTGACAACAGGGACCAGATCCTCTGCTATTCTGATGGAGCTACTGAAGGACATATTAAAAGGACATATTAAAAAAAAATTAAAAAAAAAATTAAAATATTGCTATGCTCCTGAAACCTATAGAGAAAATGGCCATTAAAGTCAGATTGGGCGAGACGCTTAATGCTGAGCAATTCTCAGCAGCCCCTCTCCTATTCCCAGTGCTGGTGTAATTGCCATTTTCTGCTCCTCGGGAGCTCTGAGCCCGGGTGACCATCCTTCACTCCTCACACAGGCAGCAGCAACCCCTCGTTCTGCCAAGCACGCAACCGTGTCAGCTTTGGGTCCGGAGTGAAGCTTCATTTCCTTCATCAACATCTGTTAAAAAAAATCACTAGTGTGTTTCTCTTTGGATCACCAAATGATGATGAATAACGAAGCCTGCAAACCTGAGACCCATGACAGCTTCTGATAACCACCTTTGAAGGGTGACAGTAATGAACTATCACCATGCCAATTGTTTCGCTCTCCTGAACCACCCTTCTAAAAGCACAGAATTATCCTTCTTGCTCTGCCATGTTGACATGCTTGAAAAACGTCATTTAAGGGCTCAAAGGCTAATTTTCTCATTGCCACGAAGGATAATCAGATAAATCCCAAGCCAACAGCACTGTGTGATGTTAAAGACTAGCCAGCACTGTTATAGCTGTCTGCAGATCACAGAAAACATCCCACAGTCGACGGGGAAATGGTAAAATATTTGTGTGAAACCAAAGTACAATTTAAACCCTACTTTTAGAAAAACTGTTCAACTACTTCTATGCTACACTTAACTCTTTTTTTTAATCCTCTCTCAATTTTCCTTTTTTTTTTGTGCTTATCTCCTCCCCTTTGTCATATTACAAGGAAAACGGACAAAAAAGGGGGGAGAGAAATGGGAAATTATCTTAATTTGACGGACACAGTATTGGTCATTTGCTTTAAGAGTCTGCCTGGGCGCTAAAGCTGGCAGCCTCATGGGCAGCCTAAGCTGAATGGTTTCTAGCAGCTGGAAGGGGCAGCTACCCAAGGGCCTTGCACATCCCTGGTGCCCCTGAGGACCAGGCAAAGACGGGGAGAAGCTTGTTGTATCCAAGCAGTTGTTCAAATGGATACACCACTACCAGAATGACTACAGAAAGTCATTAGGGAATGGTTTTCTTTGGGAATTCAGCCTCCAGCTAACAGAAAGCTGTGCTCATATACACGCTCACTTGGATGCTCTACTCCAGGGTCAAGTGTTGAAAGCAGCAGAAGCAAGTTAAGACTTTCCTGCTTCTCCTAATTTGAATTTAGGTGTCCCTAATGCCATAGATAACACGACGAAGGGAGACTAAACGCTACAATCAGGCTTGGGCAGGTGAGCACTCTTCATCACCTTTAAGCTAGTCCTGACCTGAGGACTCTGTGCTTGAAATACACGAGCACTGCCATATAGTCAGTCTTATGGAGCGTAAATAAATACCCAGTGTTGCATTCGGCACTGTTTGCATTGCCTCGCGTAGCAAATGCCAGGCAAGCTAATTAAATGTCTGTGTGATAAGTTGAGGGGAAAAAAATGCATAATGTGCAAAGCCTTTGTAATGCTCATTTGCTAGGAGAGGCAGTGGAGAAAAATGCAAAGCTGAGTAGAGCAAGTTGTTGGGGATTTTTCCTACAAAATAAATAGAGAACAAAGAGGAGTCTATCTGCTAACATGCAGCATGCAGCACTGGGGAGAGCAAAACACCAGCAGCAGCAAATGAGCTGGGTTGCGATCAGTTGAGGAAAAAGAATAAAAAAAACCCCAAACAGAATGATACCAATCACTGCATGCACACGAACACAGGGCACAATGATCAGTTTTGCTCAGGGCATCCTTTAAGCAAAAAAAACAAGGTGCAGAAAACAGACCACCAGAGACGTACAACAGCCGTGTTCTCATACCTTCCGCATGCCTCATCATTCTCCTTTGGTGAGAAACACTGATTACATCTGTGGGACAAAATCCTCCACAGGTGACAAAGCCGTAAGCGCACGACACAGAGAGGTCCCTAGCCCAGCCGGGCACCGCTCCTGGCAAGGGCTTAGTGGTGGACAGGGCTTAGCCCAGGCCTGGCAGGGCCGCCACGAGTAGCTTTAGCTCAAGGCAGTAGCAGCAGCAGGGATGCTCTTCTGGCTGGTGTGCTAAAGCAGTGGCTATTACCTGAGCAGAAAAGCTAGAGCAAAACCATGGCATCCTCGCTCCGGGCCAGGAATTGCTTTTTTCGGCAGTAGGTGCTGTTAAAACTGAGCTGCAAGTGTCTTCTGCTGCGTAACTGTTGGTGCCGGCCACACGAAGCATGAGGGACAAGGAAAAGCATTTATTTCTCCCCCTGGCAGGTTCCACAGAAAGAGAAACGGGAGAAGGAAATTGCCCCAAACTAAGCAGCGGCGGCTGTGAAGGAGGGAGCCCTTCTCTAAGGGAAAACCCCTGTGATCGCAGGTCTGGGATTGCATCGTGGAGCAGAGAGCTGTAAAACTCGCACGTTTCCAAGGGCAGAGGGAGAAAGAAACAAGAGATTTGGCCATATCCCTCCCAAGAGCATCTCGGAGGCTCAACTGCAGCCACTCCCCGCACAGCAAGGACCACGGTGGCCAACTCTGCAGCACCCGGCACAGCAGGAAGCCCCTGGCCTCGATGCTGGTCTCCACTTCCACCACGTCTCTGCTTGTGCCTTCTCTCTGCATGATGCTACCGTGACCACCACAGCCCACAAAAGGGATGGAGAGAGAAGCTGGTCCAGGGCCATCACGTAAACCATCATTAGACCGACTTGTCCTGCCCACAAAAGGGTTGCTTCCCATAGACCAACCCATGCAGCTGAAGAGACACAGACCTCTTGAGAAAAACAACACGTGGCAACATCTCCTCGGCTGCACAGAAGGGTTTAGAGAAACCAACCAGCAGGACAAGACTCAGGACTAATGATCTACCCAAGATCTGGGGCTACTTACAGTTTCTCCTCGCTGTCCGGGGTGACCAGGCAATCCATCCTTTCCAGGAGGACCCTAGAGAAGAAGAACAGGATGAGAAGGACCATGACCATTGGCTTGGTAGTTCAGCTCCAATGAGGAATCAAATCTGCTTGCATCCTTGCATTAATTCCCATTCATCTTACAGTGAAATGGGTGCGCTCGAAAGCCTGAAAGATACAGCCCTTTCACACACCTCTAAAAAAGATTAAGATCCTGAGATGGGGAGAGTTGTCCACCACGGGGAAAGAAATCACCCCAAAAAGGTTTCTGAGGTTCCCAATCCACATACAATAACCACAGAGCTCGAAGTGTCACTCTGGTGCATTGTCCCCCCAGGATAAAGGGAGGAACAAGGAACAGAGCAACCATGAGCAATCCTGGTGATATTGAGTCCTTAGGAAAGGAACATTTACAATCAAACACAAGGGAGTTTAGCTATTCAAAATCTTAAACTGTTACGTTATTTCCAGGGTGTCTCAGCATTGCCTTTTGCTGGGTACGTCACCACTCGTCAGAGAAGTGGCTAAGACTGAGCTGGCACAAATGACCACAGCTGGATGGAAAACACTCAGTGCATTTCTTTGCATGTGCTGGAAAGAGTTACTTACAGGGGGGCCTTTTGGTCCCGGAAATCCAGTTGGTCCTTGAGGCCCTGGTGGTCCCTGGGTGCAAAACAAGCCAGAAAACAGTTAAAAAGCTCACGCACTTTACTACAAAATATCCTCACTGTCTGAGCAGCAGATGAGCACATGGATGCAAAGCCCATTTCCTCTCGGCCCCAAAGCAACGTCACTGCAGTGCAAAGCCCAGGGCCATCCCTTGAAGGAACGTCTGGAGAAACAAGGACTGAGTGGCTCGTTGGAGGAAACCCTCCAGGTGTTAAATGGGTTTTTGACCCCCCTGTACCTTTCCCTCCCCACATAATGAAGAAAAGGTCCTCTCCCACCACCGCCCAAGGCTGAGCACCTGGGAGCTACCATTAAAGTGATTTGGGAACTGCTGCTCCCGATGGTGGCTCGAGTGGGACACGATGTCACTCTGTCTGCTCTGGCATCCCAATGTCACCAGCGGCAGGGTGCAAAGCCATCCTCATCCACACCCTGCACAAACAGGGGTTCAAGTCATGAAACCCCCAGCTGTGTTTTCGCATCCTGGAGAGAAAGGAGCGAGGGTCCTGGAGGACCCCCTGCACCAGCACCCAGCCCCTCGCACCGTGTTGACCCAGGCCTAGGTTCAGCTCTAGCCCCGCGGGACGGGCTTACCCTTTCGCCAGGAGGACCAGGGGGGCCGTCACCACCAGAGTTGCCCTTTTAAGGATAACAACAACAGCATCACATTAAAAATACATGTCGCCAGTTCTGCCGCTCTGCACAAGGACTTTCAATGCTGACAGCTCTGCACCAGGAGCAGCATCCAGCGGCAGACGAGGGCTGCTCGTCCGCCCAGCGCCGCTTCATAAAAACACAGGAAAACAGCAGCAAACGCACGATATTGCCACCGCATAACGGCCTCCCCCCGCGAGATAAACGCCACGGCAAATCCACGGGGTTTGTCAGGAATTCACGGCCGATCCGCAGAGCGGGCAGCGCCGCGGCGGCGTCTCCGGGCCCAAGCGCCGCTTCCACCGAGCCCAGGGATTGATGCTTGATGCGTCCGACAGTCCAGCGGGGCCTCCCGTTTTTATCCAGAGGAGAAGGGAAACGCAGGGCAAGGAACCAGACAGGCTTGTACATCAGCCCCTTTCAGGATGCAATTCCTCTTCTAACCGCTCTCAGAGGCTCCAAGTCCTTACCTTTGGGCCGGGTTTTCCAGTGCTGCCCCTAGGGCCTCTTTCACCACGTGGACCCTTAAAAAAGAGGCAAAATGCAACATTTCAGTCCTTCTT
The DNA here is from genome assembly GCA_003342815.1 of Eudromia elegans. Taxonomy (NCBI): domain Eukaryota; kingdom Metazoa; phylum Chordata; class Aves; order Tinamiformes; family Tinamidae; genus Eudromia; species Eudromia elegans. The sequence goes on from PTEX01000017.1 coordinate 2,715,605, forward strand.
GCTGCCCACAGCCTCCCGCTGCCACTTTAAGACATGCAATAAAGCACTTTGGTGCTGGACAAGCACCAGAGGGCCAGATCTTAGCCAGCCACGTTGGGAATCGCATCCATTTTCCTCACCCAAGCAATGGCCTCAACGAGCTTTCAAAATGCACAGAAATAATGAATAAAGAAAAAATCATGGTTACCGTTGGACCGCGCTGCCCCCTTGGACCTGGTTTGCCAGGTGTCCCCTGCAATGAGAAGAAACACGGGTGAGCTTGTCTTGCTGGTGCCTCCTGATTCGTGTACTTGCGTCCAGTTATAACGTCTGGGCAGGTCTGGTCTGTGATCCCAACACCAAGATATAACTTCACACCTAAGGAAGGGAGTCTCCTAGAGCAGCCTTTACCCGAGGCCTCTAAAACAATCCAAAGATGAGGCCACCAGCACGGACCAGGCGGCTGCATCAGCAAAATGGCACGCACACAATTCTTTTAATTGAGATGTAGAAATCCAGCAAACACACCAAATCTAAAGCTCTTGACACCCCAAATCCGCCCTCTTTCCCTGCTGAGCTCCTCTTCTCCCCTCTCGAGCACCCGCCGTGCAGACATCAGGGGCAGGACCTTGCTAAGTATTTGGGGGGCTGCAGCAGCAGGGCTGGACCCCGAACCTGAGCAACTACTTCACACAACACAAGCCAGTTTAGGCACCCCACGTCCATAGGGGCCTTGCACCCTTTTGGTGAACTCGGTGCTGAATAAGTAAACTAAGGTTTACGACACAAAGAAAACAGACACGGCCTGGGCCAACCTTAGCCTTAGCTTAACCCCCGAAAGCAGCTACCTAGAGGAAAAGAAACTGCCTAGACCCCACTGCCCAAAGCACTGCTTTGGCTAGAGCCAAGTCATCTGAAAGAAAAACACCCCCAAAGAACCACACACGCCAAAACCCAGCGGCTTCCCCTCCCTTCCCTCCGACCAAGTGTCTGCTGCTGCTGTTAAAGAATGGAAAAGACTCATTTTCCTTCTAAGGCACAAAGAAGCTTAAAATATCACTTGCCATTTTCTGCCCCAAATCCATCAGCTCAAAATCTTGCCTTCTCCTACTTGGCATGCATTAAGCAGGTGAACATAAACCAGGAGCTGGAAACTCTGGAATCAACTCTTTTTTTTTTATTATTCTAGCTACTAAAATTAGCCTTGCTGAATCCTCCTGGTTCCACGCCTCCCTTTAACAAACCTTGCCGGCATCCTTTGTAAAATTAATTACAACCACCATTACCAAGTGCCCTGCCCGGCTTTCCTTAATCTCCGAGAGGCCGGATGAGGGGACAGGAGTGCAGCCTGCCTGCAGGTAGCCCCGTGCAATCCCGTCCTGCCTTCCCAGTTCTAGGTTTAAGCAAGATTTTGCCCTGCTTATTGCTGTCATTAATCATGCATACAGCACAGTGTGCTGTTGCTAAGAATTTATAGGGCGCTCTACATGCACACAGGCCTGTATTTTTCAAACAGGGATACGGAAGGAAAGGCGTCTAAATTCAGATTATTTCCTAGGTGCACAAATAAATGGCCTGGATTTCAGCAGCTCCACGCACCCTCCGGGCACTGTCAGGCAAGAAGGGCAGGAAGATCTATTATCCTGTGCTAATAGCAGAGGCTTATTAGCTCTAAAAATAAAACCACCTACTCACCATTCCCATATTGATTCCCTGATCAGGCTTTGAAAGCAGCCAGGAGAGCTGGAGCTCACCTGTGGCCATTCCTGCCTCTGCAAGCCGGGCCAGCAAATTCCAGAGGCCAATCCCTAGGGATGCAGGAGGCCAGCAGCCCTTTGCACCCTGCTCCATCCTCAGCTCCACGAGGCTCCAGTGGAGCCCGAACCCATCCGCATGTCCCAAGCCTCGAGAGCTGCTGCCTCTGCTCCCACTGCCCTTATTGTCCATCTCTTTTTTATTTTAAGGAGGAGACCTGGGAAGTCTCTTCGTGCTGCTGAAATAACGAGCGGGAAAGCTTATTGCAATTCCTAGATGATGACAATCATAAGAGCAGCCGGTGATTGATACGATTCGGGGCCCATCAATAACCACGTTGGACACTCTAATGGCAGCACCTTGCGAAGAAAAAGACAAACAAATGATTTCTGGATGTTTTAGCTGCAAATTGGGTTACCCTGCATTGCACTGGAGAAGCAAATCCTACGAACGCTCTTGCTTCACTACATGTAGACATGCTCATAAAATAGCAAATTTACTGCTCTCGGGAGAGGCAGAGTGTAATTTGTCAAGCCTAACTCGGCAAGGGCTAAAGGTAAATTTAAGCTGATAGTCTCCGTTTCATCTGGTGTGGTGTGATGCGAGCTCTGCCTCTCTCTGCATATAATTGCCCTTCACTTATTCTGAATTGGATACCTGGGAGGAAAAAAAATAGGGGCACCAAAAGAGGAAATTTGCATTTTTGCTGCTTTTAAAGGCTTCTCGAGCTGGGCTCCTGCTCGGATCTGGGGATCTGCACGTGAAGGTGCTCTCCCCATCCCGTGCACAGGGGCACGGACCAACACGCCAGCACAAGCCGCACAACCACGCGTAAATCGGCCTAACGGGACCAAGTGCTTGAGACACAGAATTTGAAACTACCATAAAATGAACCAACGTGGCAAAGCTCTGCAATGCAAAAGCTGCTGCCCGTCACTCCTGCTCCCTCGGCAGCCCCTTCCCAGGGGGCACAGACCTCCAGCCATCCAGCTCCAGGGCTTCCTGCCCTGATCCCCCAATTCCAGGGCATCTCCAGCATCTCCAGCCGGGATGCAGAGCGGGAGCCGCAGGGGTCGCGGCTCCCAAGGAGATGAAATTACTCAGTGGAAGCAACAGCGGCGGGGGGGATCCCGCCGAGAGATCACCTGAATTTCAGCAGCACAATATTAATGCAGTGCCAAGCGCTTTATATTTTTCACGCTCCGATCAAACACGTCTGTTAAAAGTCATTTGTATTTAAATGAGAATAAAAAGGAAACTAATTCTACCCACTCTCCGTGCACACAGAGCATTTTTTTTCCTCCCCTACGACACGAGCTGGTGCGAATTATGACTTAATATTTGTGCTCTGAACCGCCTGGCTCCGGCTTTCCTTCCGCAAGGGAGAACAAAGGAGCAGGCTGAGAGAACCCTGTGCCATTTCCAGCTCGGGCACCGAGCTGTGCCTGGGCACACACGTACAGAGAGGGACGTTTTCACCTACACATTTCCAGTTAGGTCGGAGGCAGCTCTTGCTGCTTTTGAAAAGATCCGCCCCCCTCTAATAATTACTGGTAATTAAAAGCTCTTCTTGTCCCCCCAGCCACGTCTGACAGCGAGGGAGGGATTCAGCTTGAGAGAAATCTCTTAAAATATCTTAAGGGGGGAAATACCCCGTGTTGAATTGGAAAGCTGCAGCTATCGGAGCGGATTGGGCTGCTGCGGGCTCTGCTGGGGTTCACGATCAACCCCCTCGCCTCTGAGCTGCACTTACCCGTGCACCCTTCTCTCCGTTGGCTCCTGGGAAGCCTGGGAATCCGATCGAGCCCTTGGGAAAAGAGAGGAGAGAGAGAGAAGGGGTCAAGCGATGGGAGTGACCGGCGCCGCTGGCCTCAAATAACCCCCATCCAAAGCCTGCTGACGTCTGCAACGCCCAGCGCCTCCTTTTAAACATTCCTCTGCTCAAAACAAAACCAAAGACAGGCCTGAAATGACCTCAGCAACTAACTTCCATCCCAAAATAACAACAACAACAACAAATCCATGCTTCATTAGAGGCCACTCAAAGGCTCGGGCTCACAACTGTATCAGATGCCTGAAGAAGAAGAGAGGTTTTGTTTCGAGCTCCTAAATCACTTTTGGGTTTTTTTTGCTCCTGAAAATTTAACTCCTGGTTTTTCCGTTCTGATTTAAATGCCCAGGGAATAGCTGCTGCTTTTAAAATTTGAATCGGCTAAAGCAACGCAGGAAAACCAAAAAACAACAGATATAAAATGCAAATTAAAAATAAAACATCACCACCACAACCAGGAAACCATCTTTCACAGTTAATTATGTCTCCGGTGTTAAACAAGCCTGTTTTTTCAAGCAATGAACATGAATAATGGAATATGATTCTTTAAAAAAATCAAAAAGAACCTTAACAAAAGCATAAGTTCCCAAAGCCCCCAGGGCGTGAATGAGCCAGGCTGCAGCTCCAGTCTACGTAGAGGAATTCTCGCTTTTAATTTAAGAACAACATTTGAAAATAATAGCCCAAAGGAAGGTGGGCACATAGAGAAGGTGCAAAGGATGTTTGCAAAGCTGAACACGGCAGGTTTATTTTTACGTTCAGGGAGATCCTGATTCCTGGGCCGTTCTCCTTGATAACCAGCGCGCAGTAGCCGAGGGCCTTGAGGATGCGACGTGCGGCCGTGGGAGAAGCAGCATCACGGAGCCCCCCGCACGCACCGCGGGCTGCGCACCTTGTCCTCAGCCCCTTCGGCATCCCTACCGGAAGCAACGTGACGCATTCCCGTGCTTGGGATGGGGGCTATTTTTACCCAGTACTGGGTATGAAATGCTGGGAATGCTGCACACCCAACAGCTCCCGAAGGGAGGAGGGCCAAGGCTTCGTTTCCCATTTGCCTCGGATTTTATGCAGCAAATTGTGCCCCTGCAAAGTGACACAGCGATGGCAGGGAGCCCGCGGGATGAGAAGGTGCTGCCCATCCTCGTCCTGCAAAACATCCCCAGCGATTTAGGCTTGAGGGGCCTGAAATGGAGGTGCCTGAAGGCAGCTGCCGTTCTCCACGTTATTCCCATTAGCTGAAGTCCGAGGCTCTGCAGGACACACGAGCAGGGATCCGACGGCCCCCGGCAGTCCTGTCCACACCTCACCTCTCCGGGGGGTTCACGTTGCCGTTACCTTTGGGCCTTGTCTTCCAGGGTACCCTGGTAATCCGGGAACGCCGAGTTTTCCCTGGAATGCAGATAACAACACGTTAACAGAGGGAAAGGTGCAAGTTTGCACCAGGAAAGAGGCAAGATGCCGGGTGCTGAGAAGCTGAGAGCAGGGCAGGTATCACATGAGTGAAATCAAGCTCATGTCATTACACAGCTATACGATTTTTTGCCATCTTTTTTTCTCCACTTGATGCTCCTGGAAATTAACCCATAATCCCCAATATTTGCAATTTTTCTATTTCTTTCCCCTCGGTCTCTTTATTTTGAAGACAGACCGCACAAGCAGGTAACCTTGAAGAAGACAATGTCTGGATACACTGGGTCACCCCATTTCAGTGCAACCAGCCCCTCTGGTCTCGTTGCCTGAACCAGTCCCATCAGCCTTCCCACAGAGCATCCCCAGCTCCGTTTCTGCCCTAAACCTGATCTCCAGCTCCTTTACATTGGATATTGCCCTGCCACACCCCCCATACTGCCCAAGGGGAAACAGGCCTTGCTGTAAAATCAGGACTGGGCTACTCCATCCTAAAGACTCACCTTCTCTCCAGCAGGACCAAGAGGACCGGGATCTCCATTGGGACCAGAGCGACCTTTGGGGCCTTCAGGACCATCCTCACCTCTAGGGCCGGGAGGACCAATCTCGCCCTGTGGATCACGAGACAGGTACCAATGAGGCTCTACCCTCAACTATCCCATCTACAGACATCTCCACCAAAACAGCCTTCCTTCGCTGTGATTGCACTGAGCCCTTTCCCTGCTCCAGCTTTCCAAGCGGCAGGTTTGGATGCAAACAAGTCCTGGCACTTGTGTGAGTGAGGGCAGAGCTGGGCAACTCGAGATGAAATAGAGACCCCTAGATTGTGTTGAAAATCATCAAGAAACCCGAGAGCAGCTACGATGGAGCTATTAACATGAATTGTTATGACCCCGCGGGCGTCAGAACACAAAACACCAGTTGTCATCCTGCAGCGCAGGGTATGGAGAGATGTTCCCACACCGCGAACACGGGCGGCGTTCTCCTCACTCCCAGCACGCTGGACGGCCTCAGATTTATCTATGAGGCTCTCAAGTGCCCCTTGTCCCTTCGCAGCTCGGTACATTCATCACCATAAAATGCAAAGAGCTTGTCGGCGGGAAGCGGGAGCCCAGAGCTGGGTTTGAAGCTGCTTCTGCCCATCCGCACTTGGCAAGGACGGAAGGTGCTGCCCTTGGTCACCGCCGCCCCGTGTCCTCCTTGGAAAGCTGTGGAGGATCTGGGAGCTTTCCCAGCTCAGCCTAGGACAGCTCCAACGGCACGTGCCCGCATCCGGGTCTTGCTTTGGTTTCCTGGCTTGTGCCAAGGGCTTTAAAAGCTTTTCAGAGCACCGAGGGCCCTCCTGACAGAGACGAGTCTGCTCCAAAGCCGCAGCCCGCGCAGTGTTCTCAGCATCGCTCCAGTTCCTGGTATCTCGACACTTGGCACTGCTGGTACAGAAGCACATTATGCTCTGCAAATAGAGACCTACCAGACCCTGGATGCAATATTATGGGGAAAGGAGATACTGGAAATAAATAAACGATACCGCAGGATCTTTTAGGATTCTCAGCAGCCCAAGCAGCAAATCTGAGTAATAACAGAAGGCCCTGTTTTATATTACCATTAAAGTGGGACTAGAAAATTTATGGACAACTCTTTTGCTTTATGGGAGCACAAACCTCCTGCTTCTAGAACTTGGATGTGACAGAAGAACTTGGAGAAGAATCCAACTTGCTATTATCCCTAGTCATTTTTCCCAATGAAATGCAAGAGACTGAAAGGAAGGATTGTGCAGCTGCAGGATTTTGCTCCCATTCACTCCTAGGACTGTGCAAAGGAAATCCATTTGGATGGGTCTCTGGATTGCAAAAACCAGGATGTGCCTCATATTTTCCTATCCTCCCTAGGAGCCACACTGCACCATAAGGAGCCTTACCCGGTCTCCCTTGATGCCCATATCGCCTTTGAAGCCAGGGAAACCATCTTCACCCTATAGAAAAGAGAAAATAGAAAAGTTGCATAGACTAAGTGCAATAAAGCACAACAAAAGGCTTCTGTCTTTGGCATACCTGAGCAGGGCTGGAATGGTGCACAAATGCTCCAAGGAGGGAGTAACGTCCTCGTTCCGCACAGCCCGGCCAGGCTGCACGGCCGAGGCTCCAGAGGGATCCCAAGGACCTATTCCCCCACATCCCACACTGGCTGCGAGTCGAGAGCACAAATCTGGCTCCGTGTGAACAACGTCGCCTTGCCAGGATCGGGAGGCAATTATTTCTGAAGCACAACTGGCTTTATTTTCACGGCGAATGTTTTACACGGCGCTTCCAGGCAACCTCGAGGATAGTGGCAATATTTCCTTGAGCCAAGAAGCTCTAATTGCAGAGCTCAAATCAATAATGTATTTCATCCTACAGCAAATCCCTCATAGGCAATGAAGACATAGTTCCCAGAAACACCTTTGGAGGCTGGAAGGCCTCTGCCAGGATCCCCTAGCTAAAACTGCCAGCTCTGCTGCCAAATCGTTAGGAGGTAAGAACGGAAGAATATGGATTTCTTTAGGACTGGAAAAAGGCAAGAGTTTTCTCCATGTCCCAGTGTTCTGCTAGGGAAAAAAAACCACCTCACCATTGATATATGAACTTATGGACTGTGTCCGCTTTCTTACTGGCTTAGATTTCACAAGCCACTCTATTGCCTGGCCTGGGTAGCATATTCCATATGCCGTGCTTCCCAGGTCTGAATCCAGCTGTACCTCAGCCTGCACACCCTCCATCTCTGCGGAATCCCGCCCGGAACACTTTAAATGTGCAAATTCTGCCAGGAGGAAATGGTCCCGAAGCTGCACTCCAAGCTACGAGCAAGGGGTGGCCTCAGCAAGCAGCCCCAAACCCGGGCAGGCCACCAGGACTCCATGAGAGCCGGGTCGGAGCTGAGACACAGAGCCGGGCATCCCGGCAGGAACCAACCCTGCATCCGCTGCAAAGAATCCACGGAGGCGAGCAGACCCTGGGGCCCTCAGCCCGAGTGCTCGTTTCGATCAGAAAGCTTCTCCGGAGCGCATGCTGCAGGACCAGCCTGCAGAAACGCTCCCAGCCTTTCTAAGAACCAAGCCAAATACGGAGCATTAACTCACCTTTTCACCTTTGGTACCTTTCAATCCACGAACACCATCTGCTCCCTTGCAGGAGATAAAAAGACACGTTACAAGGGCATATGAAAGCTCAAGATTTAAAAAGCATTGATTTCTGCTTCCTGCTATGTTGCCAACGACACGCGTACAAGCTTTGCCCCTAAAGGTATCGCTGATCAAACACCAGCTGCTTGTTGCTGGTTTTGGCTTCTCAGTGAGTGTGACACACACAAGCTTCTGCTGACCTGATCGGGCAGGTTCCTGCAATCCGACTTCCACAATGTGATAAAGACATAAAACTGAGGATGAAACGTATGTTTTCTGCACATACTTTCCAAAACCAGCCCCACAAACGCCCTGCCTGCGTGTTGGGCTCACTTGAGCGTTAACAGAAGCCAGCTTGACATCTTGAGCTGCTGACACCGAGAACCTGTGGCGAGAGGGGAGCAGTGGGGACAGAAACCCGCAGTGGGGCTAAGGCTGGCGCGGGGCTGGGACGCTGTGCACAAGAGCAAAGCCACCACTTATTGATGCAGCACGGTAACTAATTGCATTAATGCAGGTCACTCTCCATCTCCCCAACTCCTGGTTCTCCAGGCGGGGAATGAAGAGGAATTTTGCACTTCCAGCTCAGAGTTGAGGAAAGGAGGGAACAACACAGAAGAGCGCCTAGAGGAGAGGAAACGGGATCAATCCAGGCTCCTCCTGGGGTAGTACTTCTCTCCAAGAGAGGGAGCAGGGCTGCCCTGCTGAAGGTTGGGGCTATAGGCCAAGGACCACGCTGAGCATCCCTGCAGCACCAGCCTCGTGCAGCATCGCTCCTGGAGGCGAGGCAGCTCTTGCAATGAGATTTTGTTTTGCTTTAAGGACTAATACTTGGCTCCAGGTACTCTAACATCTTTTTCCTCCCTTTGGCATGTCAAGCAAAAAGTAAAATAAAAAGCACATCAACAATTTTTGCAGCAGGACAGGATTCTGGTAAGCGAGGCAACATCTAAGAATTATTTATGGCTTCGAGCCCGGAGAGACACATTTTTCTGAGAACTGGAGATTCGCTCACTTACTAGAGCACTGCTTGTAGGAAACAAACCCTTTTTTGTGAGCGCTATGGATTTGGTGCACGACACACTTTCTGCAGATCACTGTAATGTGGAACAGTTCCACTGAATGGCAAGCACTACGGCGAACCATTCCCAGTGGGCCTCTGCATCTCCATCCGCAGCGTTGCAAGAAACGAGCGGAAAGGTGCTTTGGCTAAACACATCTAGCCTCAATTTTGAAGGCAGAACAGCAAATGGACTCTTGCTATCGAAAAAAAAAATATATACGGGGGATTTAAGAGGGTTTAATTTCCCCTGCAGTCCTCAGACTGTGTCTGCATCCACCAGCACAGGTCCCTGCAGACTCAGTGGGCCTTTGGGATGCAGGATGCAACCACAGCTCAACTAATATATCCTGACAGAGCATAACAGCCCTAACCGAGTGGGGAGAAAATTCCCCTGCCTTCTTATCAGTGTGCAAGCAGTGCAGGCAGCACAGCGAGCCCGAGAGCAGGAATTCAATCTAGAGAGAAAACCCATTGCCGAGACGCACAGGCTCCATCTGACAAGAGTCTGGATCAGGAGCATGAAAAGCTTGCTTTGTTTCCGTAACAGCCTATTCTGTTTCATTAACAGGCTTGTTAAAGCCCTCACATTCTGGCTGAGATTTAGTTTGGTTGTAAACTGAAAGGGACCGCACTGGGACTGAGCCATACGCACCAAGAATTAAAAGGGAAATCTCTCCAAAGCGCCGAGGGAGGCTGCAAGGGGCCACAAGGTCTTTTCCAAGGGAAAACTTCCAGATTCACCATGGCCCTTGCTGTGTCCTTCAGACAGCACTGGCACCTCCATGAGCTTCCCCATGACTCACTTCTACATGACACCCTCTCCTGTCACCCTCTCAGCGCTGCCAAAGCCACAGAACCAGGGCAGGCAGCACCCTGTCCACCATGGCACCAAGGTGGGACAGACCCTGGGATCTCCAGCGCAAGCTGGGGAAATCAAGGCGAGCAAAACAGCATCTTCACTTCCTTCTTACCTTGACTCCGCGTGGTCCTGGGTATCCAATGGGGCCCTGAGGTCCGGGTGGACCCTGCAGTTAACAAATAGCAAAAAGAGAAGCGCATTAAATCAATGTGAAGGTGCGGGACTAAAGAGAATGCGTGGGGAACGAACGGTCCAGTCATCTGACTGCTTCAAGCCAGGTGGGAATGGCAACAACCACCTGAAAACATGTCAAGGTAACACAGGAACATTGCTCGAGTGCAGCTCCTCGAGGATCTGTATGGCAGGGAAGGAGGAAGAGGCAGGAGAGCCGCCAAACAGAGCGGCAACTCGCTACAAAGGGCGTTCATACACGAGATCAAAAACTTGGATGTTGCATTTGAGAGAAAACAAAGGGAGAAAAAGAAAGGAGCTCTGGTTTCACACTAACACAGCAGCCCTCCCTGGGTGCAACACCAGGGCTCATGGCAGTGATGGCAAACGGGAGTTGCAGAAGATGGACCAGCCCCTGGGTGATGTCCTCTGGCCTCACGTGGAGAGGAGACGTTCATAAAACTCCTTTCTGGCCCCAAAAGCCGTGAATCATCACAGGCCTGCTCTGTCCCCTTGCTGCCACACCACCCCGTGACCCTGCAGATACTCCAGCCTCTCTATCGAATTTGGTTGGGTTTTACTTTGCTCCACCAGCAGACTAAGTAAAAGCTCTTCCCTTTCTTTCAGAGGGAGCTGGACAATTTTTTCCACCCCGACAGCCAGCCGGAGCTGAGGGATCTCTAGCTCCGGAGCTCGACGGAGCCTCAGACCTCCCGCTGGTGTCACCTGGAGCAAATCTAGCAGCGCAAACCCCGCTCTGAGATCACAACTGCTCGAGCAATAACTCATGGAGAAAGTTACGGCCGGGATCTGGACTCTTACCCCAACACCTGCCGACTCCCTGACGTTTGCTAAATGTCTCCAAACCAAGCAGCGCCGGCACCGCCGCTTATTGGCTTTTAATATTCCAGAGACGTGAACATTTGGACTGCTGGCCTCGCGTGATGCCAGCTGGACAAATGGCCCCAATCACGGCCATCATTTCCTGCGCTGCGCGGTACCCGGGCGAGGCGAGGCTGAGCTTCCATCAAAGCGCCCCGCGCTCTAATAAAAAGACTTTTGACAAATGCAATGTTTTCCAAGCGAATGGGACACGGCGGGAATGCAGATGGTAAATCTCCCAGACAGACTGACGACCGTATAATTCAAGGACTCTCGCCTCGAGCAATATTCTCAAATATATTGTTAAAGAGGGACTTCGACTGGCGGGGGGGAGGAAAAGCAAGAGCACAAATACAGAAGGAGTAATTTTCGGCATTCCCCTGAGCCACCAGGGATATTTATTTGCGTCTGATTAAGGGAAGGTTTTCCTTCACAGTTTTGGTCTGCATGTCAGTTGGGCTACTCAGTGCTGCTTGCCAGGAGGTTGGGGAGCAGTAACGAGGTTTTGTTGGATTTCTGGGGAAACTGCTGCATTATTGGAAAAATTACAGCTGCCCCTTTGCTCATCCTGCGACCAAAGCACCAAGAGAAAACTCTCTGGTACAGCCATTGGAAATGGCTCCGGATTAAACTGTTAACAAAGATCTGGCGGGTAAACAAGCTGCCAGTCTTATGATATCCAGGTGGTATATTCCTGGTTCTCACAAGCTTTGAAAGAACATCATATTATCTGCTTATTTCTTCACCTTGAAGAACTAATCGAGGAAAGAACTGCCAAAAAAATCAAAAGTGAAAGACAACCAGATGTGGTTTGCCCCTTGCCACCTCCCGTGAACCGGCTCTTCCAGCTGCTCAGCCTCCCTGGGCTCCCGGAGCTTTGTCCCCATCCCGTTAACTCGTCCTTCCCTGGGCACGCCCGTGCTCCCAGCCAGTCCTGTGCAACGCTCCCGTGTCAGTTGGGAAGGAGGAACTACTGGACAGGGCTCTGCCGGCACGAGCATCTTCCTGACAGGGGTGTTTATTTTACATGGGGCAGAGAGGAGAGCTGCGAGCCGTAACACAAAAACACCCTCTTTCTGCTAATGCAGCGGCAGCTGCTAACAGCCACTGCCCTTAACACAGACATGTTCTCTCTCCTCTTCAGCACCGACTGCAGCACTTTCCTGCCTCTGTGGCAAGGAATGCAGCTTCAAGGCGAAGGTTAAAATCTTAATTCACATTTTGTGACACTTCGGAGTAACAAGGAGCTTGTTGACACTTACCTGACTGCCCTTCTCTCCGGGAGGACCCTCCTTGCCAGGATGACCCTATTAATTAGAGACAAACAGAAGAGGGAAATGGGTTTATTGTGTGCCTAATGCTCCAGAGAGCAGCAAGCTCCATCGGCCAGCTATGATTTATTTGCAAGAGAGCAGCTGCTCTCCAGGAAGCACTCACTGGCACAAAGAGCCCCACGGAGGCCAGCCTGCACGAGCAAGCTTACACCCTCCACGAGGACCCTACTTCAGCTCTTGCTGGTGTTCTGCTTTGTTATTCTACACTCGCTTGTTCTTCACTACCTTTCAACAGAGAAGCACAAACCACTTTGCAAATATTAATTCATGAATTAGAACACCTCGGTGAGTCCAGGAGTGAGCCGCATATCAATTTTGCAGATGGGAATCCAAGATAAAATTAACACCTTGCGTTAGCAAACTTGTGAAGGTCACAAGATGCCCAGACTGGTCAGAGCCCCTCATTAATTTACTAATTCCTAGAGTCAGTTGTGAGCTCTCATGACAAAAGCCCCGTTAACCCGTGCCCGGGTTGCACGCCGGCTGGGTGCCTGCCAGCATTCCTCTTGGGATTTGATGCCGAATAACCCAACATCCTAGAGTTTCCAATACAGCCTTATCCACAGCTTTTGGAAGCCTTCTGTTGGGTTTTCAAACTGTAGAAAACGAAGGTGTGAATCGCTTCTGATGCAGCTGGGAGGATTAGTGAGGAATTGTGGAAACCCATGGAAGTGGTCTTCAACGGTGGCTTTCCTGCTACAGGATTCAAACGGTGCCAACAGGAACCATGACTTTTGGGATGGTAACATTCGTACAAAGGCATTAAACCCCAGCTAAGGCGCTCAAGCCAACAAGTTAACCTCAGCTAATGCACACTAATGGTCTCCCTCTTTTCAAAGGGGATAAAAGGGCATCTGGGTACTCTATTGCCCCCGAGAACTTCTGCGCTCAGGAGGTTCTTTACACACGAACTCTCCTCAATACACAAATGACTTCCCAGCAGCCAAGCAAGCAAATTCCTAGTCTATTTTTCATGATCTGTCTTTATAAAGGGAAGGTCAGACAGCCAAATTTCATAAAGCAGGTCTGGTTTAAAAGGAGGAGAGTGACAGCTGTCATTTATACACCTTCAAAATGGATGAGAAATTGCCATCTGAATTCATCCCAGAGCACCTGCGAATTTAAATGGCATCAACAGCAGCAGTGCACAAGGCAGGCCGTGTAACGGTGCCTGCGGCCAGCCCTGACACTTGTCTGCACTTCGTGAGAGCTCAAATGCAAGTACAATGCATTGCACAAGCCCTCGTCCACCGTGCAAGGAACCATCGCCCTCTGCAAAACGCCCATCTCCATTGTCATTGCTGAGACCAAAAAACGACGAGTGCCTTGGTTTGCCTCCAACCGTTAGGGATTTTCCCAATATCTTCCCAAACTCTTTCCTGCAGATAGACCATGAGCAGGGTTCTGCCCTTAGGACGGGCAACCCATATACTTACAAACCAACAAGCTACTGCCTGCAAACTATGCGGTGACCAGGGACAAGGCGCTGTGTCCGTGCACACCCATCCGCTCACCTTGCAGGTCATTCACAGCCTTCAGCCTGCCTAAAAACAGACCTGGCATCTTCTACAACGGCCCTTCCCTGGGTGCTGCTGTAGGGATGTCACACTGAAAGCAACAGCCTTGAAGATGTTCTAGACTTTGCCTTAGTTGCTCTGTTGACTCTGCTAACAGCTTTATGGGTGTCCTAAATGCCTACTATAAGAATCATAATCCTATATGGGGTGAATAATGTTGTGGGTTTTTTTTGCCATAGGGAAATTTTTTTGCATTAGGGGAATGTAGCTATTTTACATCCATAACTCTTAAAACCAGATGTGTCTCAAAAAACACGCAAAAAAACAAGATCCATTTTAAAGGCTGGGAAATTTTCAACACCAACTCCGAGGGCAAGGAGCAAATGATGTTTAAAGCGGGATTAGGAGGCGGCAGCAGGAACACGACACCAGCATGCAGTTGGGACCTGCTCTTATCAGTGCAGTGGTGCCCGGAGGCCCTTAGTGAGCTCAGGAGCTCATCCCGCTCGGGCTGCGGAATGGGCACCGCTGGGAGGGACCGGCCCAACCTCGGCGAGCACCCGACCTACGTAGAGCAAAGAGAAACAGAGGGAGAGGAGAGACCCGAGGAGAGGATGAGAAGAACCTGCTGTCATGCAGAGCTCAGCTTGGAGTAGGGCCGAGGCTCCTCAAGTGCAAACCCTTCACCACAGTCCAAACGTGGGCAGATTCTGCTGGGCTGAGCTCAGCTCACACGCTCCAGCAGCCCACAGGGTGCTCAGCGACCAGGCCAAGCATGGACAAGGGTACTCACCGGCGGACCATCCGCACCAGGCATGCCAGGAAGACCAGGTTTGCCCAGCGGCCCCTGCAAACAAGCAGAAAATCAACCACAGAAATAGTGAGAGCGCTCAGAGCATCAGAGGGGCAGGCACAGACTTCTTGCTTTTCCTGCTCAGGATGCTGCAGACAGGTGGGTCTTTGGGAAAAGCTGCAGTCGCTTGTAGGGAACCTGATAATTTTGGGGGGCAGAGTCGTTCTAGCAGCTGGGATGCGGCAGGTTAGTGCCAGGACCCCGCTGAGACACACACAAAATAGCCACGGGAGCTCAATAAGACAAGCCGGGAATGAGGCTGCAGAAGCCAGGGCATCCCAAGGCTGGGAGCAGGCACCACACTGTGCATCTGTGTAGGGGCAAGCTGGGGGATACCAAAGCACGGGGCTCACTGGACCAAAGAGTGCTTTGGTGACAAATGACAGGAACATTAACTGGCAAAGGAAGCAAAACTAGCAGAGTGGAGCTGCCCTCCATTGACTGCATCTTGCTGCTTTAAGGCTGTTAAGTGATTACCCTTTTAATTAAGCAAATCCCTGATTTCTTACACCGTCAAGGAGTGCTGCCACCGCTGCAAGCGTGCGAGTCAGCACTGCAACCGGAGAGCCTGTTATCCGCCCAAACTGCTGACGTGCCCAGCCGGGCCCTTCCCTTGGGAAGGACGGATGGATAACGTCCTCACACCGCACGCTGCCAGCGTGGGAGTCGGCCTCGTACACACGACATATCCCTGGTCAACGGGAGCTGCTAGGGGATGTATCCCTAGCAATGGAGTCTCACACGCTCGGAGAACTGCTGCTCTCCATCGCAGTGGAAACGGCAATGGAAAAATCTGTGGGAGCTGGGAGGAGGTCTCGGCTGCGTGATCCGAATCCGCAGGCTCTGCCCATTACCACCCTCTTCAGACTTACAGGCATCCAGCCCACAGAACGAGACAACTCTCAGCCCTCCTCTAATGCTCTACTGTGGGCTGCCCTCAAAATGTTTCTCTTAAGATGGGAAATGAATGCAAATATTACGAATTAGAGGCAAACTGTGTTTTCTTGTCCCTCATCTGTCTGGAATGAGGCACATTAGACTTTCATAGGCACGGCTGCAAACAGATGTTGCATATGGGGCAAAGGAGCAGCTGAAGTAGCAAATGCATTTTAATGGCAGCAGTTGTTTTAAGTCAGGGCCGCAGCATTTTAACGTACTTTGTCTCCTGGGGGACCGATTGGGCCTTGTGGACCTGGAAGACCCTGCAAACAGAAAAAAAAACCCTAAGGTCATTGAGTAACAAGTTATTCACTCCAAATGCATCTTGGCAGCGCCTGAGCTAAACATCATTCTAGTGCATGCAACGGCTTGGGATTTCCCCAGCTTCATTCATCCTCAAAATGTCTTCAGAGGGAAGATAAAATTTAATTTTTGTATTGCATGTAAGGCCTGGAGAGTTACACTTCTCAGGAGCGTGCAGCCATTCCCAACATGGGAATGGAGACAGCCGGAGGAACGAGACTTGCTCAGGGTCCTGCAGCAGGCTCACAGTGATATATAGACATCTGTATTACTCAAATAGCTCAAAACCAACCCGACTGCTGGATGCTAAAAGTTAGACATGAGCCACTGGATGGGGCTCAGCACATGGACCGGGATGTTGCACTGGATTATGGCAGCAAGAGCCAGGTGAGAACGCGGGGGATCCAAAACCAGGCTCGATTTCATGCATAAAGCATGTGAGCGCTGGAGCCAGGTGCACTTAATCCAGCCAGCTCCTGGCAAGCCTCCTTACTGCTGCTCCTTTCTCCACGGGGGAGCCACGCTTATTCAGAATGAACACCCAGTCCATGGGAGAAGAGTTTCCGCCTTACCTGAGCACCTGGATTACCCTGTTGTCCTGGGGGACCCGGTTCACCTTGAGGACCCTGTCGGAAAACAAGACGAGAGCTGAAGGCAGGAGATCCCAACGTCCTCCTTGGGCATCAGCACGTGGATCAGCAAGGAGCCCGTCCCGTGTCCCAGCACCTCCTGCAGCATCGTGAGGCCCTCCCCAGTGCCCTGCCCGTGGGCAGCAGCACCAACCCAGGGCTCCTAGAAGGGACAAACAACTTTCTGCCTTCCCAGTGGTGTAAGGCAGGAGCCAAGTTATTTCCACTCATACTCGCTCCTACTCGTGCACATGCAGCCCAAAGGGGCAGAGTGGGGCTTTAATGCTACCCGGCTCTGCACTGGCTCTTCTGCAAGCAGCCCATTTCCTCCTAGTAGCACAAGGCATGAGGAATATAAAGGGCTTTTTTCCCCCCTCTTAAACTACTATATTTTGATACTCATTAAAACAACACACATCCTGATGAAAACATTTGATCTTCATGGGGAAATAATGTGCACTGCCATCAGAAATTATAATAAATTAACATTCATTTGCAGCAGGAAGATACTCTCCATGGCTTTCACAGGCGCTGATATGAATCTAGGCTTAAAAGCAATTAGCAAATCTAATTTAGATTCTACATTACAGACACTCTCTCTATATAGCTGGACTGCCTGTAAAATTAGCAGTGCAAACTTACCACATTGCCCTTGGGACCGGTTTGTCCATCCATACCAGCCACACCCTGGGAAAGGATTTAGAAAGTAGCATTACAAAAAAAATCTGTGACTATTTTGCAGTACAAGAGCAGGGAAATTGCAAGAAACACAGCAAAACATCAGGAGGCGCTTTGGATGGAATGGAAAGGGAACAATTTTCTCAAGGTGCCTGGCAAAGCAGCCAGCTCCAGGAAGCAAATGCAGGTTTATGCCTTTAAAAAAAAAGTCATTTCAGAGTTTTCCCTGCTGGTTTAACCTGCCTGCAGAGAAGAATCAGCACCAGATCGTGCAAATCCTGGCTAAGCACGGCAGCCTGATTGCTTCCGATAGCAAGCAGGCTCGGAGGAGCTAATGAAAAGGAACACCTGGACAAAAGATCTCGCTCCGAAACGGAATGTTTTGTCCAACTAGACGGGGGGTGAAGCCAACGAGGCTGCGCTGATCGATGCCAACATAAGGACCCGGCCCTCGCTGCTTTTAGTGGTGTTGCAGATGAAGCAGAGCCCCCAGGGCTGGTTGAGGTTTCCTCACAAAGAAAACACGCTGTGACCCCCCAGATCCTCTCCCTTCCATGTGCAAAGTGCAGCAGGTTCCCAGGCGCTCCGAGCATCTGTGTCAGGAATCCAACACCACACACGGGTCACCTGGAAATCTCCTGCTGGAGCTTCTGGATTTACTGGCTCGCCCTGGGGATGGGGGGTGTGACCTGGGCTTCCTGGCACGCTCAGGGAAACCAGTTTTGGAGCAGACCTCTTCCCAGTTCCTGGATGAAAATACCTACATGTTTCTCCATGCCTTTTGCCTGAAATCTAAGCAAACGGCTCTAAAGGTGCAACAGCTCCCAGGCAACAGCTAAAAGTGAAGCTGCTGTGTTAATAAGTCCCATTCTCCCCTTCTGTAGAGGCTTTAATTTTAACTCGAGTGGGTCGGATCTTGACTAGCAGCAAGTGGACGCGATGCCACTGAAAAAAAAGTAGAATATGTCCTCTGAGCTTTACTTATTTTTTTAAATGTGGCTTCTTTTCATGGCACATATAAAGTGACCCACTTGCATTATCTGCCTGAATAACTGATCAGCACGGGGTAGTTTTCCGTGGCGAGCTCAGCTTTGCTGGGGAGGGGATCCAAGGAGAGCAGCGGGGCCTGGCAAGGGGCTCATCCACTCACCGGTGGCCCTGGAGGACCCGGTGGTCCTTTGGGTCCCAGCAGGCCTCGTGGTCCCTGTTGGAGCAAGCAAACGGGGTGAGCTTAGCAGTGCTGATGGATGTGTTCCTGTGTGCACACAGCCCTGAAATGCTTTTTATAAAGATAAGTAATATAAACAGACATTTATGCTTTGGAAGTAAAGGCATCCCACTTTAACTTTTTCCTTTTTTTTTTTTTTTTTTTTTTTTTGCCTTCCTGCTAATTCACTCATAATCCTGAATTACCCTATAATGTACACAATGATGTAAAACACTTTGCAGCCAAGTCATTCTAGCTGGTGCTACCAGGAAGGAGCTGACACGGCTAATGGATCGGTAGGGTTAGCATTTCAGAATCGTTCCAGATCCAATTTTTATCATTGACAATCTATACAATCTGGCAAGGCTGGAAAGGTTTGCAGCCTGCAGCCAGAAGTTTATCCTGAAAGGCTAAACTCAAATCAGGAACCTGATTTGGTTCCTAAATCAGAGGTAGCCAAGGCTCACGGCTGCAAATGTGCAGATTTGGGGGGTGTATTTAAGACTAAAGCTTCCTGTAATGCAATTTATGCCTTTCCTCTGGGCATCATAGACATTTTTACCCTGTGCTGCTGATCCAAAAATAAACTTTCCTGCATGCATTATCATCGTTTATGTCCCTCTTTTGTGACTGTCTTACCTGGGCACATAAATGCTTTTAAGAAGTTAATAACCCAGAAGTTATTGCTTAGACATGTGCTAAGGAGATAGCTGGGCTGATTAATCTTTTCCAGTAGTTAATCAGACATCTTCATCTATAATTTAGTTCCAATGAGTCCGTAAATGCCAACGCTTCCCTTTCTTACACCAAGTGTGTCCAACATTTTTCTCATCAATTAATCTCAGGCCACCACGCTGGGACTTAGAACAGCAAAATAAGACATTTAAAACCAAAGCTCATGGTAAGTGATATATAGCTAATGTTCTTTTTATTACAAAGGAAATGTATTTTGGACACAATGAGCGGTTAATTATAGCACTGCTATAATTGTACTGCTCGCAAAAATCTATGAGCTGTTAGAAACTAAGTTTATCCTTCCCAATAAAGTCAGAAAGACTTGGTATTCAGTGCAAAAAGAGCTTTCAGAGCCTCAAATTGACAACCCAACTGGTTTTTTCCATCATTTACTCCACGAAAATGTTCCCTTGAATTTTTCAAGAGAATTCTGTTCAATGATGTTGGCACCTGCTTTTAGCCTTATTGATCATAGGAATTGGAGTCGTTGCTAGCTCGCTTTAGCTGCTCCAGTGTTAGCAGCACCTGTAGCTGTAGGCCAAAACATGGATAAATTTGCAGGTTTAGGAAGTCCTACGCAACGTGATTAGAATATTGACCCCACTGAAGTCTGGGCAAAAACCTACTTGAATTGAAGCCTTCCAGGATCTCATCCTGAGATTTAACCAGGACCATTTACACTGTGCAGAGCTCAAGTGGGGCCATAGGGGAGATTCAGGGTTAACTGCAGCCACCTGAGCAAACCCAGGCAAAACCAGTGAAGACAAAGACGTTGTCTACACTGGTCACTTAAACCTTGAGGCAACAAAAGCCCAGACCCCACAAGACCTCAGAGGGCTTCTGTAGCACCCGAAGAACAGTCCCTTAAACACCCCTAGCTGACCAAGCCCTTGAGCTGCTGAACATCAAGCCAAGGTCGGAGGTACTTACGGGCTCGCCGGGCAGCCCTCGAGGTCCAACTTCTCCATCATCTCCCTGTTCGGCAGCAAAGATGCCAAGAGAAACAGCAGAAGAGAGTAAACCCGTTATATTTCAGTCACATCACAGGTGTTTCCTTCTTGTTAAATAATAATCACAGGGAAAACCAGCTCCCCTGGAGTAATAAAAGGGTAGCCGTGCATAAGGAAGACATCGTAAGCCCTGAGACTAATACCGTGCGTGTGGAATTTACCGAGGATTAGAAATGCTGTAAGGAGACTTCATAATTCATGTTAGTGCTCCTAAAACTGAATTTTGCTAATAGACGAGATATTGCGGGAACAATTCAATGTGCGAGTCAACAACCTCCGGGCTCAGTACCCAACGCAACGGGAAGCTGGTGTGGGAACACCACTTTGGGAAGCTGGTTTAGCCAAATTAACCTGCCGGCTCCTCAGATCAACTGGAGGCATCAGAGGGCTCATTCCAAGCCCTTTGGCTTCCTGCTGATGGACGAAGGGGCTCCAGGGAGTATTAGGTGGTGCTTTCCCCAAGTCACTTCTAAAGCATCCAAAGCACGAGGCGCCCCCAGGGCTATCACAGCCTGGATATTCCCTCTTAGCAAAGCAATCCTTGCAGTCAGCCCTTGTAAACCTGCCTCTTCCACTGGTAAAATTCAATTTTTTCCCCATTCCCATTACGGCCTCTGAGCTTCCCTCCCCACATCCCTCAAACAGCTTCTCTTTCGCCTTAGGATGAAATTTCTCCCCACGCTCATTGTACCATTGAGAGCAATGACTGGGGGCTTTTCCTCTTCAGAACATTTTACCTCCACAACTARTCAGTCCTCACAATTTTGCGGTGAGGAAGGTGTTATCATCTGTGCTCTACAGAGGAAACAAATAGCCAGAGGTGGAAAAGAACACTGTGGATGGGATTAGAGCCTCGGAAATCTATAGGCAGTTCTCTGATTAAACCGCACATTTCTCAGAGCTATATATTCAGCGTTTTCAATCTTCCCTTCTAAATCAGCCCTTCTAGCCCTGTAATCACTTAGTTTAGTGTTTTGCTAAAGGCCTTCCCATTATTGACCAAACAGCATTGAAGGGGAAYTGAACAACTTCATCTTCGATTCCCATTGTCTGTCTGGAATTCCTGCTCCTCGAGTCTTGGCGCAATTCGCTGTATCTTAGAAAACAAGGAGCGACAGTCTGCACACACGGATGAATAGTACACGCTTCTCACTTGTGTTTACCAAACCCAGAGTTTGATGACCAAAAACCACCTTTAAAGAAGATGTTCCAGTTTTAGCTTTTCTTCCGATCTCCCTATGGGTCTATAAGGTCCATATTCCCCTTACTTACCCTTTAACATTGCAGAAGAAAGAAATAATGAGAGAAGGTAAGAAAAAAAMCAAAACAAAACAAATGTTTTTGTCTTGCTAAAAATGGAAAATCATGGAACCCCCCCCTGCTTTTCCATCTAAAAAACCTTTGTATGCGGGAAAAMCAGAAAGTTTTGAGTCAGAACCTTAATCTCTCCATCCTATCAATGCAACGAGTCCCACCCCAGGCTGGTGTTCAGCTCGAGGTGAAATTTGCTCGATTTAGCCCAGAACACAGGCCCGGAGCTCCTCCCGCCCGGCAGGGACGCAGCTCCGTGCGAGGTCCCCCGGAGGCAGGGACGAGTCGAGGCCGGTCGGGGTTATCTGGCTCCGTGCTCCGTGACGTGCTAGCGTTTCCCAGGCCGCGTCTGGCCGACGCTGCATCTGCTTCTCGTTTGCAGGATATAGCCGCGAACGCATAGCAGCCTTGGACCCAGAGGCAACTCACCCTCTCGCCGTCCTCTCCGGGCGCTCCCGGGGGGCCGTGGGGACCGGGCTCTCCCTATAAAGAGAAAACGCAATAAGCCTCGGGGGAGCCGCACTAAACGCACATTTGGTCTCTCATTTTATCCTTTAGTTTGCATTTTATTAAAGCGATCGTCGCGTTCTTCCCCAGGTCCGTGCAATCCTAGATGGATCGTGCAGCTTCCCTGGGGATGAGTGCTGGGACTGGGAGGCTCGCAGGGACACCCCGCGTGCTGGTCCAGGCCATTCCCACCCTCTCCCAAGCGTCACGTTCCGGCTCTTCCCCGGCAGGAGCCGCCCCCCACCCGGCCACGTCCCGCTGCCAAGTTTTCATTGCAGACRGCGGCCAGAAGGCAACCGAAGAATAACTTACTCTGTTCCCCTTCTCGCCAGGCAGGCCAGCCAAGCCATCGAACCCGCGGTCACCCTGAAAGACAAACCCGCTCAGTCACACTCCCGCTTGCCATCGAGCAGCCTTCCAATTTGTTTCCTCGCTGTATCAAGGAGAAATCAATTTTCTCCCTGAGATGTTGAGGCTTCACCTCTCATCAGACGGGTGCTGATTTCAAAGTTAGGGATTATAAAAAAAAGAAAACGCTCAAATAAAGTCACTGTACATCCTCCCTCTCCCCCTCCCCGC
This sequence comes from Eudromia elegans, assembly GCA_003342815.1. Taxonomy (NCBI): domain Eukaryota; kingdom Metazoa; phylum Chordata; class Aves; order Tinamiformes; family Tinamidae; genus Eudromia; species Eudromia elegans. Next base: position 2,738,311 of record PTEX01000017.1, read on the forward strand.
CAGCACCTACATTTTTTAATGTTCTTTTTCTCTGTGGATTTCAAAGTTTCCCTAAGTGGTTTTTCTCTGGTATAATACATCTTCCTCCTGGACAGGCTCTCCCAGCCAACTTCTTTGTTATTTTTAATTCCACAGAACTACTAATCACGATCCACTAGCAGCAAATTGAACATCGGTATTTCCATGAGGGCTGACAGGTCTACAAGCCTCCCCATCTCTATGGCCAAGACATTGCTTTTAACCCTCCTGGATGCTCCGTGGAAGCAAATACATAAACAGAGCAGTACAGCACACACCCTGTTCCCTCATGAAATTCCCAGTCCTTTCCTATGGGCTAAGTCTTGGTTTGGACCCTTTCTGCCCCCAAACCCTTGCAACAGGAGAGCGTGGCTGCACTTTGGAAGGTGGCCCTGCCCCAACCACTGCATGAGCCTGGGCAACTCAKCTCAAACCCAAGCACGAGGACAAAGCACAACGTGGGTAAACCTGACCAGAGGGGAGGTTGCAGCTGGGGCTGACGCTGTCTCACGCTGGCCAGTGCAAGGAGCAGAGGCACCACCCCGTARATAAGAAAAGCCCTTTTTCCTCTGCAGAAGAGGGAAGCCCCTTGTGCAAAGCCACACCACAGCACCACCGGCAAGTGCACCCAATTCATCCTGCTGCCCACAAGTCCTTCAGGTACAGACAGGGAAAAGAAACTTGCTCTGAAGGATAGATCCACGCAGCAGGAGCGTAGAGCGTTTCGGCAGGCTGACGAGGACGTACACGCACTGACTGACAGCTCTCTCATTTTTGTCACGCTGCAGAAAATTGCTCTTTCTCTTCTCGCAGCAAATTTGGTCTTCATTTCCCGCGCCATTCGTTATCCTGCTTTCCCTTCCTCCGTGGTATCCACGGCTCCGAGGGCAGCCGGCGCTCATTAAAGCGCTTTACTGGGTAAATGATTTGCAGTCTCCTGTCTCCGTATCACCCCCCCCATCTATTTCAGCTTTAAATATCTACATCATAAAGTACTTAAGCCTTCTAATACACGATTCCCCAAGCAAACTTTCTCAGCATTCAATTTCAGTCCAGCAGCTCCTGTCTTGCTTGATAATACCAGCAGATCACAGCTGAACGAAGGGATTTGGTCTCAAACATAAATACAGGGCATTGGAATTCTGCACCACCGTCTCTGTTTCCTCACCCAGTTAATAGGTGTTTTTGGGTAGTTATATTTTAGGGCATGTTCAACTGCTCACTCATGTTTGTTTTGCTTAATTGAGCTTCCAAAGTATTTGCTCTACAACTGCAGCCACGGGAGTGTATTTATACTTAAGAGGATCATGCAATTTAAAAAACTTGCACAAAAAAAGAAAAAGAGAGGAAAAAAGCAGAGGCAAATCCCCCCCAAACACACAAATACGGGGCGCTACCTTTGGGCCTGTCTGGCCTGGCATTCCCCGGGCACCATCACTGCCTGCGCGGCCCTGCAGAAGACAAGAGCAAAGTCAAGGTCGTATAGGGGGGTATAACCAGAGCCCAGACAGAGCCTCAGAGCTCGCTGCCCTGAGGGGGGGGTCTGCATGCAAACCGATGGCCGGGACAAGGGAAGGAAACGAGAGCCCGTGTTGGAACCGGCGTCCGTAACTCAGCTGGACACAGGAAGACCGGGAGCYGCCACCGGCGCAGCTCCCGGGACACTCACCCTGCGTCCGGGTTTTCCTGCCGGGCCGGGAGGGCCTTGGATGCCTCGGGGACCCTGCAAGGCAGAGAGGAGTGAGCAGGACCCAAGAGCACCGCGGATGCACCGAGCCCCGCCGGTCCTAACCCAGGCAGGACGGGACTGGTGCGGGTCACTGGGGCCACAAAAATCCCTAGAACTGAGCCCATAGACCCAAATACACAGGGCAGCCAAGGAGCCACCTGCCCGGGCCACCTGGGCTCACATAAATGTGGTGATTATGGGTTTTCTGAGCATCTCCAGGGACGCCTTCACTGCCAAGGAGCACCACCTGCAGCAACATTGCACCTCTTTTTGCTTAAAATCACGTTTCCCATCTGCATTTGGGCACTCAAAGGGACATCTACACACAAAGCAGATGCTCCCACACCTTCCTCACGTCAACGACATTTAGGGACTCAGGTTGCTCCTTAACAGCAGTGTCTCTGAGGGGACCCTCCTGCTCATCACCTCCGTGTCTCCCCTGTCCCCAAACCTGCCCCACGCACCTGCGGTCCCATTTCTCCTGCTTCACCCTTCAGTCCTCCGCTGCCCGGCGGTCCCTTTGGGAAGAGAGGACATTCATCAGGCTTTGCCGCTGGGAAGATGGAACAAGCCTCATGGAAGAGGCTGGCGCGGGTACCCCAGAGAGCTCGCAGGGCCGCCGCAGCCCCTCGGGCAGCAGACGCTCAGCGTGGCCGTGTCCTCACGGCAGGTTTGTGCACGGCTGGCGCCTGCCGGGAGCTTCCACGCAAAGGGATAAACGTGTGGGAGGACCCAGGGAGAGCCAGGCCAGGAGGCCATGCTACGGGATGGGTTGCACGCCGCTCTCCATAGACATGGGTTGGGGTCTGCACACAGCTCAATGCCACAGCAACAAGAAACGGGGCCCCAACGCCAGGTGCTAACCAGGCTCCTGCTTCACCAGCTCCATCCTCCTCCTCCTCCTCGCCCATTTACTCACCACAGGGCCTGGCCGTCCCGTCAGACCCATCGGGCCGGCCGGTCCTCTCAAGGCCAGCTGCAATAGGAGGAAAACAGCACTTAGTTGGTCTCCGGGCTTCATTGCTATCAACCTCTTTTGGGCAACTGCTTAACACCCCTACGAACAGAACAGCTCTTACAGCGCGGGGAGCTTAGCTCAATAACCAAGCCCTGCAGCCAGCATCGAGGCCAGGATTTGCACGGTGGCTAACGGGGCAGTCCACACGTGACAACATCCCTGGGACAGTTTGTACCGTTGTGACAATTCGACGTTTTAAAAGGCTCGTTATTATCCGKGCACTCCAGTAATTAAAATCTACCCGGGGCTGCACTTGGAATGGCATAAATCCTGCACAAGTGCTAAATCGCGTGGCATCTTTTTACAGCCCTCCATTAAACAGGAGTTGCTCTGAAATGCTGCCTGCTGGGACAGTGTTYGGTGCCTATGGAAAAGCAAAATTTAAGGGAATAAATCAACCAAATAATAAACAAAGCAAGAAGATATTTCCCTCATCACTCCTTTCCCATCACATCCAAAAAGTCCCCCACGGAAAATATTATCTCCCTTTCAGCTTTGTTCAAGTTTTCAGCTGAATTTTTCTGACGATTGGTTGAAGCCAGTCCAGAAATCGAACTCTTCCTCCTTGGAAATATCCAGCTTTTCAGCCATTGCCTGAGTCACTCGGGATTTCTTTATTTATTTATTTTTCCAACATTTAACTGAACAATTGAGAAACCAGGGAGAAAAGAGAACTTACTCTGGAGGGGGAAAGGGGGGGCACTGCTTTGTGTTTAAAACAGTCACAATTTTCAATGGTCGGGGGGGAAATAAAAACCAAACCCAAGAACCAGGTATCTGAGAGAGCAGATTTTTCTCATGAAATTTTCATTCAGTCAAAAATCCACTTTCCCAGCAAAATAAATACCAATGGAAAAACTGTAGGCAGCCTTAAAATTAAGGCCGACGAGGTAAACCAGAATCAKGATCCCCCAATACTCTCCTTTGAGGAAGGTAAACGGCCGGGCAAACGCAGTGGCTGACGGCATCAGGGCCCTGCACTCGGCCCCAAAATGCTTAAAACCGAGCTCCCGGGTAACAGGAGAGTCGGATGGAAAACAGAACCACCAGCTAAGCCAAAATCCTCATTGCAGCCCTAGACGGGGCACGTGCCATGCGGRTGGCAATCCTGAAGGTCCGTGCCCCTCTGCCTACCGCCTCCCAAACCAGCCCTGGGGATCTGCCAGCGTCGCCTTCTCTGCAAAGTCGTGCCCAGAGCTGAAACTGGGTCCTCCCTGGACAAGGCTGAGGCCAATAGACCAGAAATGCACTTGTGGTGGCCCTAGGTATCTCCTTTTGCTCTAATCGTGCCTGTGGCATTTCTGCTTTTAACATCCTGAAGATCAAACGTGGCCCTTGCAAAGGAAGTCCCAAAATTTTACTAGCTGGAAACTACAGCTTCTTCTCAGAGCTTGCAACACGAACACACTCCTCTGGCCAGGGACCAGGGATTGTGTTAATGCTGTGAATGGCCGATCTCATCTCGGCAGAGAGGCCTAAATAATAAACACCACAGGGAATAGTTTATCATCAATCAACGCGGTCTTCCGAGAAAAAACATTGCAGGGATATTCATCACCTATTTCCAAATAAATACATTAAAGGAAATTGCAGGCTGCCTGCAGAGATCCATGGAGCTGAGGACATGTGACATACACTCAATGATCGAGTAAGATTTACTGAGAAAAAAATAAAGCAAGCTGCATAGARAGCAAGCATATAGCACAAGCCTTGGCGGAACCAAGGGCTCCTTCTGTCAGCTCAACCCAAATTCCATTGAAGCCAACAGGTCAACGTCTCCTTGCACCAGCAGCAGTCCTGATCTGCACACCGCAAGTCACCCCAAACCCGGCCTGTTTATGGCCATCTATAAAAGACCAAGCCACCCAAACGTGACCATCGTGGGCCACGACAGCGGTTCTTCACCTCCAGCCGAGGCCGGGACGCTGCTCCAGCCGTTGCACTGCTGGAGAGACCGTTCCGCTCCTCCTCGGGCACCCGCCGCCGAGCCCCTCACTTACCCTGGCCTGCTGCAGGATGGCCTGGGCCTGGGCCTCCTGCGCCGACACGAGGGGTCCTTTGGAGCCGGCGTCTCCTCCTCCGCTGAAGCGGAACTGGTGGGAACGAGACGGACAAGGCGGGTCACGGGGCTTGCACCAGCCTGATCCCTCAGCACCTCTCCAACGTGGCTCGCCCAACCCCGTCCACTGCTCTTCCAAATTCTTATCACCTTATTCCTTCCTTCTGACACACGGCCCCTTAACCACCTGCCCTCTTTGGGAGCTTCCAAGAGGGACTCCCTGGGCTGCAGGACCTTTTGGGCAGCTCTTCCATTCAGTTTAACCCCTGCACTTGGCTTGGTCGGCTCTAGGTACATGACCACACAGTCCTGGTAARCTGGTGCAAAGAGGCACAGTTTATAGGGCGATGGTTATTGCAAGGGCCAACAAATCTACCGCAATGGGCAGCTAAGCTCCATGTCGAGCACTCGGCCCCGGCTGCCCTGGGCACCCTGCCAGTCGCCTACACATGTATCGCCCTGCCCTTTGGAGCCTGGACAAGAGCCTGTGGTTCTTCATTAAAGATCCTTCCCTTCGGTACCTAACCAGTTATTTTCAGCAGCTGCTTTCCTTAGGGCTTTCTCACATCAAAGCAGAGGCAACCATAACCAGGCCTCTAGTGTCCCAGAACCAAGGCAGCTGACTCAGTGCTTGCTGGCTTCTTGCAGAGCAAAAAGACAAGGCAAAAGAACCACCGGCCATCAGAAGAGATCGGTTACTTTGGGTGCTTACTCTATTGGCACCTGTTTTGAAGGGGCTCTAGAAGTTCCTCACCATAGAGGAGGCTCTACCTGTTCACTGGGCCCTTGGAGGTGTCTTCAGCTGTTTCCTCATGACTTTCATCCCTCAATACCATGCCCAACCTGAGGTACTTAAACTTATTCATTGCTCTGCACTTCTGACTAGTGAAGATGTCCCAGTACTTGGAAAAATGAAAATTTACAAGAAGAATCACCTGGATTGTCCTTGGAAATGAGGAGATGAGGGGGACTTCTACAATGAACCAGCACTAGGCAGTAGCACAGTGCAGGAGAGGGTCATTTTAACGGTTTAATGTTCTTTTTCTAAGCCACGCTCGTACTTACAGGCAACATAAGCATCGTCCCTGGTGGTCCGGGTAAACCATCTGCTCCCGGAAGCCCTGGGCGGCCAGGTGGACCCTACAAGAGAGACAAATAAAAATAAACTTCTATAATGTCATCTGAGTCAGGGCCTTACATAAGTAGCTACGGCTGTAAAGGCACATGTCACACTACAAGGGGCTCCCTGTCTTGACAGATACGTAGCGAGTCCTTTGGCATCCGGATGCGGAGGCACAATCTGCAAAAGCAGATCTGTGGATGCACCAGGGAAGTGGTTTTCCCTAGTGGTTTTCCCTAGTGGTTTTCCCCTCTCCTTACATCCCGGTCCCTGCAGTCTCAAGGTCTGCCGTACCCAACGAACAATAAAAATCTCTGCAATGCTCCAGACCAAAAGAATCAATGTTTACTTAGGTCTGTTAAAATTTRTTTWAAAAAAGTATATGAAACTTCATAACTCAGGTTGGAGAAATAGAAATGTGGGAAGATAAATATATTTCCATGCATGTTCAGTCATCTGGGTCATTCCATTTTTCTCTCTTCTGTCTTTTTTTKGTCCTATGAGGCTACTTCTGTCTACAGCTGAGCACTCCTGTCAGCAGCAGTAAATCAGCAAAGCTCAGAGGACTTCAATGGAGCTATGCTGATTAATATCAGTTGAGTATCTTTAACTCACACTAAAGAAACGAGTATGCAGTRAAAGATCTATTGATGAACTCATAAATAATCAAATATGGCCAATTTTCCCAAGGCAGCCCATAGATCATTTGCATTCCCAACGGTGTACTTGGTGAAAAGTTGAAGTTAACCCAAATTTGCACATCCACCTGACAATCCTATCTGTACATGAGGATGATATCCAGCTATCCCATGCGCCATGCATAACTGTAATTATAACACCAACTTATAGGGCAGAATATCTACCAGGGAGGCCAAGCTGGGGTGCTCAAGGCACGGCAAGGTAACCAGAGCTGCTTGGCAGTCACCTTGAGGCTGAGCACTGAGAACACTCATACACATAGTAAATGCCAATAATACATTCATTTTTGGAGATCCAAAGCTCTTGGAAGGGCAGGCAACAAATACCTGCACTAGTCCTCAGTCCCTTCAACCTGCCTACAGACCCATGCACCAAACTAAAGCAAAAATAAAACCCTGCCACAAATCAAAGACCCAGATGGACATGCAATAGCAGAGACGGTCCTTGATCCAGGGAAGTAACGTGTTCATGGGATGAGGTGGGAGATGGCGAAGGTGAGATCGCACAGGGCAAGAGGAACGGGTCCAAAGGGAGCAGATGGGACCGGGAGGCATCATTGCCCCTCTGCCCTGGCCCAGCATCCCGGCCCAAGGCTCCTGCTCCCAAAGCTGCAGCGAATGGCGGCTGCAGACGGTGATTTATCAGCGCCCCCCCGGGGGTCCCTGCGTGCAGGAGGGCACCTGCCGAGCAGCCCGGCCATCCATTCCCGAGCTCGTGATGCTCCGTTCCCGCTCTTCACTCGGCCTCTCCACGCTGGTCCCTGCCACGGTGGGCGAGCGGGTCGGTACCCAGGGCAGTCCCAGCTGCTGCACCAGCACCCTGATGAATAATGTAGGCCAGACTCATCTTATATAATGAACTTTCCTTCCTCTCTCCCGCCTTTCCTGCGGCTTCAGTCCCACCTACGACGGAGCTCTGCTTGTGTGTTCTGCCTGACAAATGTTGGTGGAACATTTTTGCACATAAATGCCCGGTTTTGCTTCAATTTGAGCGTGTGAGGTCTTATTTCGGAGGGTGCAGAGAGCAGAAAAGGCATCAYAAAGCAGGCAAAACCAAACCCATAAAGCATTCCTTCACTTTCCACGCAGGCTGGTTTGCTGAAGCCTCTCAGTGCTTTTAGGCACTGCAGCCCAGCAGACTCTGAGCTGGTGTAAATGAGCACCACTCTAATTATGTAAATAGAGAGCTGCTGATATGCAGCAGCCAAGGAGGGGGGGACTTTGATTCTCATTTGGTGCAGTGCTCCAAAACGGCACGCTGAGCGCAGGCACTAACGTGATGCTGCAAGGGAACGCTCCGCTGGCAACCTCGGGGTGTTGAAAAGGGAGAAGGTGACAGAGAGGCTCGGGGCAGCCCAGTGCTCAGCACGGTGCCCAGCAATAGGGGCATGGATCCACTCGATAGCCCACGTTTTGTCAGCCTCCAAATTTCCTTGAAGCCTCTCTCAGGGATTTCACTTCTGCCACATTCAGGCCTGGCCAGAGCATTCTGCAAGAAAACCCCTTTCACGTGGTATTCTGGGGTCTTCTAGGTAAGGCCCCACGGGCAGCCTCATGGGAAAAARGGCACCCCGAAAACTCCAAGGATTTCAGAACTGCAAGAAGAGGTTAGAGATGCATTGCATCTCTGAAATGCAAAACTGGCCTCGCTGGGAATAGGCTCATTGGGAAGCCACGTCTGCAACAGTCTTGACAAAATAACCACTGCTTTGAGCAGACCCATCAGACAGCCCAGCAGCAGCGGAGCACCAGCAGCTCCCAGCACGCAGGGGGGTAGTTAAAGAGCTCCAGTCTGCTCTATGGCTGCRGACCATATTTGTACCTCCCACTGCCCAGAAATCTGCCCAAACCATCCCAAACCGCCCTCCCCTCCRATCCCTGCTCTGTAGCCTCCCACAACCAGGCTGCTCTGCTGGCGACGCCAGCGCGTYCCAGCATTGTAAAATAACTGGGATAAATGAACAAACTGACAGGAGGAATGGAACAGAGCTAAACTGGCCCATATTACCATGGCTGAATACTGTTGGTATATTAGCTCGGTGCACCTGCCTGATKGCAAATAAAAAGTCTTTCCATCAAGCGCAGGCATATGAGATGCTCCTCGCTTTGCACACACAAGTGCCATGTAAATTCATGAGCTATGTGCAGCTTAATAATAATAATAAACAAATTAGAGAGAGGCTGCGCTAATTGGAAAGGAGTATTTGAATACTCCTGSCTCTGCAAGCTCATCCTTTTTCTATGTGCAATATGTTGCATTCTGTCATAGAAGCGGGAACACCCTGGGCATTGGGATGAGGGTCCATCCTGCAACATCAGGGATTTCTTGGGATGCAAGGGCCGGCTGGGACCTACCTAGCTGAGTTGCAAAGGTTCCCATACACGGTGCAGCACCCAACAAATGCAGATGCCCCTCTCAGCCTTCCTGGTGCAGGAGGAATCGGCACCGCGGTGTCGCAAAGGGTTAATCCTCCCCAGAACAAGCCGGAGCCTGTGGTCGCATATTGACTTCCTCAGCCTTCCCAGGCACTGATCGATGGAGCACAGTCAGGGCCTCTAGTTCTCAATCATGTCCCAGCCACGAGAAACGCTATTACTGTTCCATCAAAAAATAATAAATACACCAGGGGCTTAAACAAGGCGGGGGTCTTTGCCGAAGGGCTCCAGGGAGGCCACGGGAGCATGGGGGCCAGGGAACGCCATCCAAGATGCTCAGGAACCAGCAGAACAAGCAAGGCAGCTTAATTACAAAATAAGCCCCTAGATTAAGGCCACTGATACTCCAACACCCAAGKTATTTCCCTGAGACCTCCTTCAGTCTCCAGGAGATGCTTCCCAGTGCTGCCCATGGCCACCTTCCTCACACCTATTCCATCTTGCAGCACSCATGTCATTGAGCAGGGAGGCAAACAGCAGCTCTCACCCACTTACCTTAGCAAGGGAAAAACATTTGTTCAGTCTGTGTGATCACTGCTTGTGTATTTTGGTATATTTTAATGTGCTCTAAGGTATAAATGTGCTTAGTCACTTCCAGAGGTGGCTCTGGTGGCAGCAGCCAGCCCAGGAGCAAGAAGAAATAAACCCAGGGAATTTGGTGCATGGCCAATGGCCACTCAGGGAAGCGCCACCTCAAACCTCTCCCCTTGCTCAGGCTTTCAAAACTAGCCTAAAGTGGCATCTTGTGTTTTGCAGTGCTGAGATCTTGTGCAGATCCTCTGCAAAGCTGCAAGTTCTCCCTTATTTTTATTCAGGGTCTTAGGCTACGCAACTAAAAGACAAAAGAAAGCTTAAATAAAGGAGATAGACAACAAAGCCACAACATGAATCCTCATTAGGAGCCAAAGCAATCAGTTTGAGTGAGAAACACATCAGAAGAGCAGGGCAAAACTCTCCCCCTCTCTCCCTTTCCTGCTTGGGGCTCATTCAGACCTGACCAGGCCGTAGAGAACTAAAGAGCATCAGGGAACTCAGTGCCAGGAGGAAAACCAAGGGCCAGGTGTCCCTTCTGCTGGAAGCCATGGGACAACCCGGGAGGCCAAGGGGACAGTTCCTCATCTGGAAGCCAGTCCTGCAGGTCTGTTAAACCAGCAGGAGATGCTCTGGGGCACCAGGCCCTACTGCAGGTATCAGGCTGCTTTATTGGCCACAAAAACATGAGATGGGCCCGCGTTCGAGCCCCTCGGCTCCTTGAGGAACCACTCTGGGAAAATGCTGAGTTAAGCCTAAAATTAGATCCCCACTCATAGTTTTTTTTAATGGAAAGAACAAGAGTGACATTTCCTAAAGAGACTCCCTTCCCACTCACACTCCCTTAACGTTTTCCCTAGAGCAAAGCAGTGATTTATGAGCTCCATCAGCTGAACTCAGGCTCTTCCAAAGGGACTATTGGACGCCCCCAGCTTTAGACTTAGGCTGAGCTGCCCTATCAGCCGAGGCTGAGGCTGTTTTAGCCTTCCTGTAAAACCAGAGCCCTTCTGTGCTATGGTGAATCTTCCACTAGATGTCAGGCCAAAATTACCACTCTGCACATGGCTGGGAACAGCCCGCGGGAGGCAGCTCTGCTCCTGCAAAGCCCATTGCACGGGGGGAACCTTTCCGTGCTCGACCACCTTCCATCAGGAACAGAAACGGACTTCGCATGGGGATGAGTGGCTCGGACCCAAAAGCAAATGGTCATTTCTGGGACTCAGGTCTGGATATTTCTTTTCCAGTATTGCAAAGTTTACGGATTGCAGCTCACTTGGTGCTTGTCCACCACTTACTGCACCAAGGTTCAACCATTCCCAAGCCAAACTATGGGATTTGAGGTCACACACCACAGTGCTCAGGAGATGCTACCTCAAGTACAGACATTAGCGCACAAAGTATCGGCTAGCAGGGACAAAACTGATCTAAAGTGACCTCAGATCCGCAAGACCCAAGTTACTGCACTGCTGAAGTACATGAATCATCTCTAGTGACTGCTGGCACAGGCCAATAACCCATGTTCTAAAAAGGTGAGACAGTGCAAAGTGAAACCTTCCCAATGGAGCACTCGGAGAGAAGAAAGGGAGGAAGACGCTCTTGTTTAACCTGCAGAAAACTGCTCATCACACTTACCCTGCTTGGCCATTCCTAAAGCATCTGTCCCCAGACACAACGTCCTCACCTCCAGCCCAGGTTCCTCTAGGAGTGACATCCCCTAAGCTTAATTCTGAGGGAATGAGGTTAAGGACTCCAGGGATTGCTACCAAAACCCTTGTGGGATATTTTAGGGCTGTGATGCTACACCCCAGGCCAGCCTTGCAACGACACAGGACTCTGGCCAAAGCAGAGCACGTGGATACTCACTCTCTCGCCAGGGTCACCCATTTGACCCACAGGTCCGGTTGGCCCTGGTGGTCCTGGCATGCCCTAGCATGGAAAARWCAGAAGGAAAACAGACATTAAAGARAAGCACTTTATTGCTTGCATTTTTTTTTTGTATAAAGAACAGGAAAAAGAATTAGGCTGTTGATTTTCSCTCCAGAAAACTGACCCCAAAGTGCTTTAATACACACGCGTGTCATATGGAAGTGAAAGGGGCCCCGAAAGGCCTGTGCACACCCAGCACCCGCACGCAGAGGTGCTGTAGCACAGACCTGYGCACACCCGGCACGGCACCACGCTGCAAACAGCACCCAACTTACCGCTGGCCCTTCGGGACCGGGGGGACCTTCAACCAGCATGCCCTAAAACAGGCGGAGAGAGCAGAGGTTAGCAAGGGGCACCCTCCAAAGCACCCAAGGGCTCAAACGGCAGCGCCTCATTGGCTCTGAAGCCCCCCTGAGATCCTGCTCCCCACCACGGTGCCCAGGGGCACCCAGGGCATGGCAGAGCAGGGCAAAATCCCAGTCCCAGCACAGGGGCTTCTTTCCTGCTCTGACCTTGCTCTCTTAGCTCATGGACAGGCAAATGCAGCACATGAAGGCACCGGGCAAGACTAAACCACGGCAGCCTAGGGGAGAAGGGCTCCTCCTTCAGAACGAGCTGTCTCTGGGCCCAAGCAGCTTAAAGGGGAAAAAAAGCTAATAATAAAATTGCAAGGTGGTTTTGAAATGACTTTTCTAGCAGGTTGCATGCTGTGATTTACTCTGTGTACCTAGGAAATCACTGTGCGGGTAAAATGGTAGAATAATGTTATTTCATTCTTTTTAATCTAAATATTTTGTCATAACTTTAAATCAGGTCTATCGTGTCCTTGGTAGAATTGGATTTTTCCCTCCTCATGTGTATGCAAGAGAGAGGAAATAAACCTTCCAATAAACCTGGCAAATGCCTTCAAGGGAGGGACTGGGATGCTCTGTTGGGAAGAATCCCCCGGCGAGCGCTGCCCTTTTCCTTCTGGAGCTGCAACCGAGCACCCAGCGGGGCACCCRGCTCGAGCCAAGGCAGCCTCAGCTCGAAGGCTTCTCCATAGAGAAGGGCAGGAGGAAGAACGTTTCTCCTCCGGGATGAGATCGGCCCRTACGAATCAGCAGATATCCAGGGGGGAGCCTGGAGGAAGCGAGTCCAGACCACAGGGTACCTCGTGCCGGGCTCAGCCGATGGCTCGAAGCCACCAAACGTGTCAGCTGAGGCCACGGCGGATGGGGCCGAGCTGAACGAATCCAAAATGCACGGAGGAATCCAGGGATTCCCGCCCCCAAAGCCCACAGCCCAAGGAAAGCAGAAATAGAGCAAAACACCCTGTCACGTGGGGTCGTTTTTCACTGGTAAAGAGTTTAGCCCGTGGCCTTCACCCCAYACCCATTTTGCCTGCAATTTCACACACTGCTGGGAACTGCTCTGCTCTTCTGGGTGTACGTTGGGCATTCCCTTATCCTGCCCTTCTCCCAGAGCAGCCCCACRGCCAGGGAGGCTGCTCTGCAAGGGGGAAGGGTTTGGCCTGTTWAGCAGATTCCGGATGCAAACAGCCTTGGCATCTTCCCATATTTATCCATGGGTTTCTGTAGAGCCCCAGCTTTGGGGACATCTGGAGATTCTCCTCGGCGAGACATCCCGCCTGTTTACATTGCTGCTCATCAAGGCGAGCGGCGGGAGAAGCGGGAGGCACCCAGACCAMGGAGAGCAGCAGCCGCTCGGATAGATGCGGATTTGGGACTATCCAAGGGGGAGAAGAGCTGCCGATTCCACCCAGGGATGCGTTTCCTTTCACAAAACCCTCCCTGACACCCCAAGCGTCATCCAGGAAAGAGCAAAGGCTGCGAGGACAGAGGCAGCCCCAAAGCCCAGCGGCTTTTCCCAGCCTTTGGAAGAGGCTCCAGCCTGTGCTGCGCCGCCGCCTCCAGCGAGCGTCAGCACCGAGTAAGGATGGAGGAGGGAGCAGGGAGCGCGAGCAGGGAGCACCTCCCGGCAGCGGCTGCTTCCCTGGGCTTCTCGATCCGCTTTTTGCGGCRGCTCCGATCACAAGGAGACACAAAGTGCCACAACCCCGAACCTCCCTGCACGAACCGAGCAGGGAGAGGGGGGAAACGCAGCATTTGGTCTTGTTTACTTGCTGGCAAGAGCTATACGTGCGCCAGTGTTTTGAAACAGCGAAGGCGGCCAAATTCCTTCGGGATGATTAAATTTAACTCTTTTGCTCGCTTGGTAACTTTTCACATTGGCTCTGGACAAGGGCARGCCAGGCTGGGATGGCTTCGCTCCYCGCTTCCCTGYTCCCTTTCYTGCCCACCCAGACCATTCCCAGCTCCCATCCCAGCTCYGGCTCTGCCTTTGTTTGCGGGAGACCCCACAAGGAAGCGGAGGAGGGAAGGAAGAGTTGGAAACGCTGCCATAAGGCACCGACTCGGGGCTCCCAAAACGCTCCTGCTGCCTCTTCTCCCTGCCCCCAACGGGGAAAACATTGGGCAAGGAGGGAAAGAGAGAAGGAATTAACAGAACAACTAATGGGCTGCGAGCGCTGGCGTCTCCGCGGGCGCCGTGCTGGCCCCCTGCCAATCAAAATTAGGTTAATTGAGTTGCTGGTGTGCAGCGAGCGTGCGCTCGGTCCYGGGGCTGAATGGGGGTCATTGGAAGGACCCAAACGTCCCCATCGCCAGCCCGGGCGGGCAGCGGGTGCCAATGGAGCGGCCCACGGGTTCACGCAAGCCCATGGGCTCCTCAAAGGCCTGGAGAGCTGGGAAACACTCTCTGTGCGTTGCTTCGCTTCTWAACAGCCTGGATGTTGCTTGGGCAAATGCAAAATTTCACACAAAATCCTGCACTTCCTTCCTCATTTAGCTGGCTTCTTAAGGTTTACAAAAATAGAGAATTTTATATTAAAAGATTTTTAAATAACCAAGTAATTATTCCATGGGAAACGTTCCACGCGGCTGTTCCACTGGGAGTATCAAGTCACGCAGAGCACACACACCCCTTCTACCTTTTCCCTTGGGAAAAAGAAATAAATTGTCCTCACCGGTTCGATAATTGCWGGCTCCCCCTTCTGCCCTTTCTCACCCCGCGGGCCACCGATCTATAGGAGACAACAAAGAAAGTCAAATAGTCACAGGGGACGTCGATGACCCCATCAGCTGGAGTCTGAGCAGGAACATATTGGGGAGATTAGAGCTGGTATTGGGGAAAACACATCCTGGGGAGAACTATGCAGCCAGGAGATGGTTAATATGTGACTAGAGAGAGCATCTCTTCCTAGTTTGGGCAAGGATTCCTATTCCTGAGCAAACATCCATTTCAGGTGCATGAGTCCATCGCTAAACCCTATGCTGTAATGATGGGAAGAGAAACATTTTGGACGTGGTTTAGGTGTGATGCTGTCTGGAGGCTGGAAACCCCCCGGTGCGCTCGTACCCCTTCGTAGATGGTGTCCTGGTTGGCAGGCATTCCTGGCCCGATATCAGGGGAGACTGTCCGGTCGTAATAGCTGTCATAGTAATTCCCATCATATTCTTTTATCGTTTCCTCGGTGAAATCTTTATCCAGGTCCTCTCCTCCTTGACCATCCTGAAAACAGGAATAACAGCATGTCAACACGCAAGTCTCCTTATGCCTTTATATCCTTTTTATATCTGATTATGCCTTTTCTCCCCCCATTTTTTCTTCTTTTGCCAAAGAGAAAAGCTTTAGAACAAAGGCTGAAAATAAAAAGCACAATAAAAGTTAACGCCTGGAGTTTGAAGGTCTCCAGTGACCCATCAGGGTGCAGGGTTGGGAAAGGCGAGTGGGAAGATGTCCATGTCTAAGAGCACAACCTGGCATTGCCCAGGAATTCTCCATCCATCTACGGAACGCTGCAAGGGTCACATTCCGGTTGAGGAAAACGAAGCACCCTACAAGCACTAGATCTGTCTAAAAACCCACAAAATGGAAGTTTTGAACTCAAGACCCAACTCGTCTCTCACAGCCTGAATACTGGAGTCACTATTAAGCAGCAAGAGTCACACAACCAGTCCCATATTTCAAATCCATACAGGACGCAACGTGTCACTGCCACGAGTATCAGGTTATAGGAGGAACTTTGGAAAAATCCACGTTTGCTTATATGAAGAAATCCTGTTTGTTTAGTCTGGAATCTGGGCTGCAACTGGGCTTGTCCTAAGCGCAGGACAGAAATTTGTGCAAATCTGATGCAATCATCCCCAAGCCCTCTCCGAGTCTTCAAAGCAACAGATGTTCTTGCTCACAGACGAGGACATTTAGATGCACACCACAATTTCCCTGCCTTCTGTCCAGGTCTGCGTGTGAAAATCACAGCCCTGCACTCYGTGCAGCCTCCTAAGCCAACCCTCCCTTGGCATCCTTCAGGCTGAGGAGCAATATAAGGAAGAATATGTGCTGATAATCGTTTTGTTTTCCTTCTTTCTTGGCCAGGTAATGATCAAAATATGCGTAAAATGAATTATTTCCAATGCTTCTGAGAAAAAAAAATATCTCCTCACTACTAAGAATCCCAAATTACTGTGAAATGCCACCGCCACTTCCAGACCTTGTGTTTCTGCCAAAACTGCTCAGCATCCATAAGTGTGAGCATCTGTATTTAATAGGCAAGAGGTTTTAAAATGGGAATAAACTGAATTTTAATAGAGTCACCCCCCACCATCTTGCCTTTTTTTCAACTCTGCAAAATCCAAGCATTCTTAGCAGAAATCACAGTTTGGCAATTGCTGCAAGGGTACCTCTCCTTACTTGAAACCCCCTCAAGCTGCTGTATCAGAAAAGCCTTCAGCTACAGGGGAAAGGGGAGGTTCTGCCTGCTGAGACTTGTGCCCTTTGGYGGAGATGGGAAGTGCTCTTAGGAAAACTGGACCAGAAAATAGCCCAGAARGAAGGCATGAGGTCAAAAATGATCATGCAAATCACCCTCGCAATTCCCACTAACCCGCTGGATCACTCCAGCGGTCCCCATCTCCTACCAAAACCCTACTTCCAACAACAGGCATTAAGCCGGCAATTACACGCACAAGACTCCAGATCCCAGCGCGCTCCTAAGCCGCTCGATCTGCCGCGGGATTAAGGGATCGGGGCCTCCCAGGAGCCCGAGGCTGCAGGCGGTGCCTTTGGCTCCCGCTTCCAGGTGTAAAGGTGGAAATGCAGCAGCTCCCCCGGRCCGTCCTGTTGCCCTCCAGGATCCTTGGACGGTCCCACGGCGTCAGCCTTGGTCTCAGGACAGGGGCAGGTCCCCATGGCAGGACCAGCTGCAGCATCTGCTGAACGATGCCCTTGGTCACCTTGGTCACTTCACTCAAGCTTTTTGGTCCRGCTCCAGTTGTTCTGGCCGGCTTCYGCTGCCTCTTCTGCCACCCTTCATCAGTTCCCAGAAAGGCTTGACTTTTGACAGCCCCATAACTAAATTATTAATACGCAAGCACAAAGCTGCCAAGCCCAGACAAACTTCCCAGGAAACACCATCCCACTGCTGACCCTCAGGAAATATTCTCTCCCTATTGACTCCACCTGCCCATGATCCTGGGCAATAAACCATTCCCCGTCTAGCACAAAGTCATTCCCTTGCATGGCCAGACACRCACCCAGGTGCACRGACATTTATTGCAGTCTGATCTGARAATGTGCCCAATGTTCATACAYTTGAGCACCAATATTAAAAAGGAAAATTTCGGCYAGCCTAAGGGTAGAATATTCACAAGTGCAACGTGATTCGGGGGTATCACATTAAGTGGGGGTAAGTAAACATGCAGCTGCTCCACAATATCGGCTATGGGACCTGGGGCGATATCATCTTTGAGCAGATCTGTGCACAACAGGAGTATCTGTCTGTGGGAGAATCTAATAGTTTGAAATCATGAGTGGGTTTTTTTTCCAAATGGTGAAAATTTCTAAAAAGTTACACTCCAAAAAGTGTCCAAATGCAATTCAGTGAGAGCAGCAAAGTGAAAAATACCGATGCTCTCTATCCACTCAGCATTCTAAGGATTTATATCAATAGCTTTGAAATAAAATGGTCTTGCTCAAGATTTTTACACTAAACCTCATTTTTCTTTTTGTCAGATCGCGTTCCTTGCGGGAAACGCTGCTGTCAATACRAACAGACTTCTCCAGCAGGATGATCCTCAACCAAATTCTACATATCTCCATCCACACCCTGAAACATGGCCTGGAGTGATAATGTGAGTGATAACCTCCCTCTTCCAACAGCTGCTCGAGTCTCTTAAGGCTTTACCACATGCACAACACAAATCCTTTGTCCCAGGGCTATGAAATAACAAACAAACAAAAAAAAACCAAACGGAGAAAAAGGCACCAGGAATTACCTCGGTGTCATTGTAGGTGACGACGGTGCTGGTGGGGAGCTCCGCTTCGACCGCGTTCTCCGTCAGGCCGCCCTGGGGATCCAGCTCCTCGTTGTAGTTGATGTCCTCATAAGGTGGCGGCGTAAAATACTCCTCGTTGATGGTCTCGTAGTTGTACTCGTCCACGATGGGGTCGTCCACCTCGTGCTCCTCCGTCTCCTTGCCGGGGGCTTCTCCGTCWGGTGACTGCGTGGGCGCAGGGTAGTCCTGTTGCAAAAACGGGGTGAAAAGGGCAGAATTGGGCAAACCAAGTCAGTGTCCGCACCCCAACGCCCCCATGAGTTGCTCTTTACGGTGCAATGCGTTGACCCCGTTTCCAGGAGGAGGCCGCGGTGGTACCTGCTTGGCGTCGGGTCGCTCTCCCGCGGCCGCCTCCGCGGGGCCGGGTTTGGTGGTTGGGGCTTCTGGCTTCACGGCTTCATCCACGTCCTCGTAGTAGGGGTATTCGTAGTAATAAGTGTCGCTTTCTCCCTCCCCATCYGTGTACTGCAAAGAGAGCACAGGAACGGGAGCTAGGTATCCAGCATCCCAATTTCATCACCCAGGATAACACAATAGAAGGAAAAATAGAGATTTTTTGGTTTTTAAACAAAAAGTGATTTTTGAGACCTCCTTGGTCACATCTTGCATGTTCAGAGAGGGGATGAAAAGCCTTGAACCGGGCAGCCGCTCCAGAAGGCGGCTCTGCTATTTCCATTCATGCAACTGTAATAGCAGCACGCGTGTGACTTCCACTGCCCCGGCGGCCCAAGCGCCTGCAAACCCAAGATGTTCTCGGGGCTTTCCACAAGGCGTCAGTCATTCTTCAGGATGAAAAACAAACAACGCGTTCGGTGCAGCCGGGCACCGCGCATTCCCTAGCCAGGCCGCTGGCTTCCCTGGCAGCAGATGCCGGCACACGGGAGTCATCCCTGCTCCGAGCCCTGCAGACACGAGTCAGCCCTTGTGGACCTGTTGGCTCCAAACGAGGAGCTTTGTTTTCCCGCTCCTCCATATTTTGACCATGCTGGGGTCTATTTTATTTTACTCATTTATTGTTTCTGCAGACGCTGGAGGAGGCGTCCCGGCTTTCCCCCGGGACTCGGAGGCAGCACCTTGCTCTGATGCAAGGCGACCCGGCTGCAATGCAAACAGCCCTTGCAAACGGGAACCCAACAGCCCTTCAAGTTATAGGSGGTTTCTTAACCCAGCCCCAAAAGCAGGTTCGCTGCCCCGCTGATGCACAGGGTCTCAGCAGGAGCCCTCGGGCACGAGGGCAGCCAAAAGGAGGAGCGACCCGTGCTTGCCAATCCGACGCMGAGAGCAGCCAGGATTTGCGGAAGCGCCTGAGGGTGCCAGACAGGCCAGTCCCCGTGCGCGAGCTGGAGACCCCTTAAAAACCAGCGAAAATCCCAAGTGATGGATGCGAGGAGTCATCTGGCAATCAGCCCCATTCAGACATCCCTAATTAGCTGCRGCAGACAGACAGGAGCACAGCACTAGATGTAAAAAATAAAAACCTTGGGCTCAAATTTAATGCAGCGCAGCACTAAAGCGCGGCAGTTTATACAGGGGAACGTATTCCTGTCAAAATGAAACATAAGTGGCAAATGTGTAGGTAAATGGGATCCCTCTGCCATATCTGTTTTCTTGAAGAGCAACAAAGAAATTCTTAATCTTTTAAAGTGGGCAATAATAAAAATCCAAGTGTAGAAACAAGCGCTAGCCTGGAACAGGGTGTCACCAGGCAGGGAAGGGCGGCAGCATTTCCACTGCAGCTCAGGCTGCCTCCGCTGATGGCCTGGGGGCTCCGAGCAAATATTCCCTTTAGTGCCTGGGAACAGTGCAGAAACCAAGCAAAACTCCTAAGGGAAAACCCAAGGGAGCGGCAGAGCTGAGGAGCTGCCGGCGCTGAACACAAGCTCCGCATCAGCGCTGCTTCCCGGCGCCTGCCCTGGCTACGCGGCCTCCGTCCCACCGAGGAGGAAAAACTATTGAGGCCAATGGACCAGAAGGGAGGGGAAAAAAGGACCAAGTTTCAACTCGAGCGCTCCCATTGATTGYGTTATCCAAACGATGCAGGGGGAAAACGCCAAGCAAGATGGGCAGGTGACTTATGGATGATCTGCAGGGAAGCCGAGCAGAGATGAGTCTGTACTATGGAGCCCAGCCCATAGTACAGGGATGGCTGATGCGGAGCAGCCTTCGTCGYCACCCCTCCGCCTCCCCGGCGCGCTCCCCACTCACGTATTCGTCCGGGTTGGGGTCCTGGGACTGGGGCGCGTCGGGCACGGCCGTGTCGCAGTCGGGGCTGTAGTGCTCGCAGTAATCGTGCGCCGCCCGGGGGTCCGCCACGATCAGCAGCTGCTGGATGTCGCCCTGCAAGGGAAGGGAACGCGTAAGGGAGACGCTGCGAGGGGAAGAAGCGACGCCGAGAAACCGAAGCCGAGCTGCCCAAAACTGCGCCTGAGCTAAGCCAGCCGCACTAGCCCCGCTCAAGCGGCCGCTTAGCCAGCCTGCATCCCGGCTGCATCTTTCCAAGGGGATCATCCTATCTGGAGAGCGGTCACGACCATCCAGCCCTGGACAGGCTCAGCCCAGCCCTGCCGATCCAGCAGCGCCGACAGCCCTGGACAACACGGGCACAAGGGCAAGGCAAAAGGTTCTAGGGGCTTCAGGCATCATCTTCTCGCTCATCCTTTCCCAGACTTAGCAACAAACTAGAAATAAGCCTGATAAGAAGGGGGGAAAAAAAGAAAAAAGGGGGGAAAAAAAGGAATATTTTAAGTGTCTCCTTATAAACCARGTGCACAGTGAGTTACTGTGACTGCCCAGGGACCACCTGATGCTCAACAGACCGAACGCGGCGCAGCCRAAGCCCAGAGGTCGGGTCAAAATCGCTGCTTAGTTTTCCAAAGAACCACAGCACTGCTCAACCTTTATGCCAAAACACAGTGCATGCAGTAGACGGTTACATAAGAAAAGACTTTACTACTTGGATTATTAGAGCTGATGCTTTAATTGAGGAAAAAAGTCTCATTTAATAATAGAAAAGTATTGCTAAGGCATCGGGGGGAAAAAAAAAAGAAAGGAAAAAAAAGCAGCATTACAGCAAAACTGGGAGGATGACTTGGGCACGTAATAGGAACCAGAAGCTCAGAGTGGAGTCTGGCCAAAATGTCTAAAAGCCCCATGGAAAACCAGAGTATATTTTGGAACCAAGGGGCCAGCTCTGCTCTTGCGCATGCAAGCGGCACCGGCTGCGGCGGCGGGAGCAGACGGAGTGGGGGGAATCCAGCCCTCCGAGCCAGCGGCACCGGTGCCATGTGGACACCCACCATCCTCCGGCGGCCCCACTCCAAAACGAGCCCGTCCCTGGCAGAAACCCACAAGGGAGGAAGGGCCGCACGGAGCCGCGCGGCCCCGGAGCCATCCCGCCCTGCTCCGCGGACCGCGGCCGCTTCTCCACCTCTGTCCTCTGCAGCATCTGGGGCGGATTTCAAACGCCCCGAGTTATCCCAAAACCGAGCGGTGGCTTTAGCTCATTAGTCATAATTTCCCGTGACCAACCTTTTCAGGATTAACAGAAACGTCTGCAAACAGGTTCCCCATTACGGTTTTAGATCAGAAAAGGGCCTTCGCCCCCTTCCTGATTGATTTGGGGAAATCACTTTTGTTGTTATTGCTGTACGCTTTTTCCACCTAACCACTGAAAAGGGGGATGCAACACTAGGAAAACGGTCAAAAAATACCACGTATTTTTCTCCCTGAGTTTTGCCACACCATGACGGATAGCGAGACAAGCAAAGGGAACGGAGCCAGGCTGCTTACCTGGCTACGATAACCCAGGTTAACCATGGGAATATCTGGTTAGCTCCTATTTCAGCTTCTCAGCCACCCCGTCCCTTCATTGCCGTTAACTGACTCAAGCCCCCGGGGTCCTCTCTTGGCTTGGTGGCTCCATCTCCCCAGTTTCCATCAGGCTTTGGGGAGTCTCCTGCACTCCCGGGATAAGCTGAAACAAACCAGCCACACAGCAGGGCTGACACTCGTCTCCAAGGGGCACGGAAGGAAGGCTGAAAGCTTTTTCCTCCTGATAAGCACGGATTCACACCTCAAGGAGAGCTGACAGCCCGTATCCTATAAGTAACGGGACGAAAATTCTGTTTCCTTGAGGAACAGATAAAGCAAAGAAAGGCACGCAGGCTAAAGGCGGTGCAAAAGGTTAAGCGGAAAAGAATTTCCTACTGCCGAGTTTGCTTCCAGCCTCAGCTGACTGCAGCTCCCGAGCTGTGTGTGGGAAGAAATCCCAGCCCRACGCTAAGGGTCATTCTCCAATTCCCTTTCCGAGCCCCATCCATCACCCTGCCCATCACTCTCTTGCTGCTCCAACAGCAATGTGCAAGCCCATAAAAGCAGGAGGAGCATCAACACATCAGATTTGGGAGGACGGAGATTCCTAGGAACCGTCTGAGCTCAAGGAAGGGAGGGAGGCTCCAAGGGCCACTGGACCATCTATCCTTGTTTCATTAACAGCAACCGCTGGGCCYCAGGCCCTACCCTGCTTCATACTGACAAAAGGAAGACAGGACTAAAACCTTGTTAGCAAGATTCCTCGTCAACTGACCTCATCCTTCAGTGCAAAACAATAAAACGGGCTAATTTAKCCGGCAATAAAGCGCCCCGCTATCYGCGCTCCACACAAGATGYACAAAGCTCTGCTGTCGAGACCCCCCATTTCTTTGATTTGAAAAGCTGGCTTTAAATAAAGCAAGCTGTGCTGGSAGGCTGGCGAGCCTTTCGTGGCCTCTCCAGGGTGTTGCTGCTAATAAATACCATCCCGATTGCCACCCCCAGCCTGGGCCGGTGCCCTCCTGCTCTCCATGCGCTCCAGCTACAGACCTTCCATGGAGCCTCTGCAAGACCTTTAACGTGCAACTGCACCAAAGTCGGCGCTTTGAAGGTCACTGGCCAAGTTAGTGAGGTTTTTAAGACCTGTTTCCAAGCAAAATCCTTGACCAGAGAGGAGGTGGGTAAGCACATTGGAAGGGCTCTGGAAGAGAAAGCAGCAGCACAGCATGTGCCACCAGCATCACCTTTGGGCACRTGAATGTGCTGGTGGTGCCTGGACACATAGAAGGCTCAAGGAAGCACTTCCAGACCTGCTACAGTCCATCCCTAGACTATGGATGGCAGCTGGGACACTGAGGAGCCCAGACTATGAGAAAAAGTCTCCAAAGGCTTCTRCTAACATGAGCCTGACCCTAAACGCCATGGAGTTCCCTGACTCTACAAGTGTTTTCCTGGAGYGTTATCCCAAGAAACTCAAAATTATAGCGGGAGCTGCAGATTCGCTCACTGCAGGGACAAAGCCTGAGCCCAAACTGGAGTATTTCACACATAACGCTTCAACAACTGGGATACTTCACAGGCCACAAGAGACTATTCCAACTTTCCTATTTTAACAAAAATCTGAAGCGGGACAAAAAAAAGGATTATTTCTGTCTGAAAATAACTTATTTCATTCACCAGAACATCAATTTTTTGAGGAATGAAATAAACCCCCTTTTGACCTTTATTCATAAAAATTCCAGTGAATAGGAGGCGGCAGGACAGCACATTTACCAAAACGATTGTGGACTGTGAGGTTTTACTTGCCCCACCAAACAGATGCGAGCGCTGTCACGAGCAGCAGGAACCTGCTTGACGTTCATGGTAAAGCCATTTATGACTCGTTCATGCTACGGATTAAGTTCCACCAGGCCCGTTTAATTCAACTCCCCAGCCAGCTCCCAGACAAGACTGGAGAAGCTKTTCTGGAGCGTTTTTAAACACTTCTTCTATATGTGCGCAAAAAAAAAACGTCGCACCGCTTCCAATGACATCAACTTCAGTAACTCGGAGAAACTGCCGCGGTTCAACAAAACAAACAGCTGGCGAGGAAGAGCGCGGTGACTTCATCTGGCATTGGCAGCGGCTCCATAAATACTGAAAGTCTTCGGGGCTCTCACTGCAATGCACTAATAATTAACTGGACTGTTGGTTTAGTGCGTTACAACAGAAGTCTTAGAGACATCAATAAAAATAAATACCCCTTGATGTGTCTTTTTTAAACCCCCGCATTTAAAGCAAATAACCACAGGCCCAGTCCAGCTGCAACAAAAAAAAAATCATAAAAATTATCAGAAGCCATTGGGATGCTGCTGTGCTTTCTTTTATTATGACATAAAACCTTGTTGCTTCTATAAATGCAACCAAGTCATGTGGCTAACGAGTGGCAGAAGTTCAATGGGAGTCTATGATGAAGGGAGAGCTTTGAAATCCCAGCCCCTGGAGACTCTSCCAAGGCACAATCCCTGTCCTGGAGGGGCCCTGCCAGCCCCCTGATGCTCTGCCTGGTAAAAACACTTCATTAGCCCTTGCCGTGGATGGAGAGCAGCTCTCCCAGCCCCGGCTCCGAGGGGCTCCTCGTCTGCACAGGGGAATCAAGGCGATCCTGGGGAAGGCCACGGGGAGCAGGGGAGCGAGGGGCAGCCCAGGGCTCGCTGCACCCATGGCTTTGCCCCCATGGCCAGACACCTCATCTAGTCCAAGGCACGACACCTACGCCATCATCCTTAATGGCAGTAGCATCACCCAAAGATCCTCTGTTTAAAACCAATTGTTCCAGAAAAGAACAACCAAACTCAAGCAATGGGTGCAAGACATGGCCTTGCCTGCAGCCCTCCCATCCTCCAAGAGCCTCCTCGCCTGCTCCCCCAGCCCTTCTCGCTGCCGCTACAGGAGAGCAGCTCAACAACAGCTCCTGGACCTCAGCTGGAATAACTGGGACCTAAATGACACCCTTTGAGCTTCCAAATAATCTCCAGAACAAAATCAGGAGCTCCAGGTTTTGACAGGCGTCTCCTCGCTGGTGGAGGAGGCTGGTGATGCTCTTGTGCACCAACAAAAGCCAGGTGGCTCTTCCAGTTCTGGAAAGCTCCCCTGAAGAATCCTCCRCTCCACCAAATACCCATCAAGGGCTCCAATCAGCAGCAGAGGGGGAGATGCTCATTCCCGAGCAGCTCCTTTCCCCTCACTCCATCCTCACATGCCAGGCCCATGGGACACAGGAATGCCCCCTCAATGAGACATTCCCCTCATGTCCCCCATTGAGGGGACATTCCCAGRTCAGTAGCGGAGCTGCAGGCTCGGCCCCGAGCAGCCTCCTCCGGGATGCAGCCGGAGCGGGGCCGCAGCTCACGCCAAAGCCCATTCCCGCTCCTATGACAGCACGGGCCTAATTCCCAAAGACAACGTACACAAAGTATTAATCAGCAGTATGGATTATTTACACAACAGTGCCTTACAGGCAGCGGCCGGTCCCAGCCACCATTCCAGAGAATTTCCTATTTGTAATGGATGAAGGATTTTCTTCCCTTTTTCCAAATGGCTGAGTTTGTCAAATCCATTAATCATCCCTAATTACACATGCATAATTCATGCAACTTTCCATGGACTCCTCATCCAGCCCCAGCAGCACAGAGCCAGCTCCCTCCGACCCCAGCGGCAGCTCCCGAGCCCCCGGGATGCTGGAGTGCCTTGAGAAGGGGAAGGGAGAAGCATCCACCTTGGTTTTTAAATGCAATATATGGGTTCCCTAGGCCCTGTCCCTAAGGAAGGCATCTTGGCACCTCCCGAGACCCGAGTTCCCTCTACCTGCCTCGCACTTGGTGCCCTTTTGGGCAGGAGCTGCTGCTGATTCACCCCTGGCACRCTGCCTAATTGCAACTTCCAGCCTTCCAGAAGAGGGATCTAATCACTGGTTTAAAGGACCTGGAAAGCTCSGGGGCTGTTTCACATTTGCAGGCAACTGCATTTAACCTCGTGCAACCCCACGCCTCGCYGACGGGGACGTCACCACTGCACATRGGCACTGCTGCAAGGGGTGTCCCACCCCACCAAACCCCAAGCAGATGCCAAACGGGTGGGAATGACCCCAATAAGGCAGATCAACAATCTGCCTTATCCAGGAACTTAAAAGTAGAGAGGAAGACACCTCAAGAAAGGGGAGAGCTTGGGACGCAGGTGGCATTGGCAGAAGCGAGGCTACGATACAGATACTGCAGTGCTGGTGCAGCAGGGTGTTTTGCAGGAGTTGCTCAGTGATTTTACTTTGCTCTAGCAAATAACCRTGAAAATATAGGCCGGTGGAGAAGAGCTTGAGATATCTTTGTGTCTTTTAAARATATTTGGAGGTTATGGTTTGTTTATGAGCAAAACTCAGCATTTTGGGACACAGGGAGCACTGCCCCTATTGAGTGGCTTCCTAGGCTGGAAAAAGGACCCGACTACCCCGGACAAACCCTGCATTATATTTGCTTCTTCATTGCACTAGTGCAGGCAGAACAAATATGGGAGGTTCCTATAGCTATTGCAAAGAGGGCAAAAAAAAAAAAGACAACATGTAGTGCAGGACTTTTTAAAGGCAAAGAAAGAAACAAAGAAAACCCCAACAGCCCCACTTCATCCCAACAGGGAGGATAGAGCTCTCAAATTCCATTTTCCTATTGTAAAGTCAGTCTTTCTATTTGCAAAATGAGCACTTTTAAACTTTTTCTTTGTGTGTAAGTTGTATGTTCTGGGCAGATGTCTGAAAGYCCCCCCCAGCAGATTAGAAACATATGGGAAGAACACGGCCTCCAAACCACACGTTTTCATTAAACTGCATGACTTCTAGTTCAGATTTCATCACACTGAAGCAAACGCTGCCAGCACGAAGGACTCCAGGGAAGCTAGGTGACTCTCCCTAAAATGTTCCTATCCGGAGAAAAGGTTCAGTGTGTGTGTGTGTGTGTTCATGCACAGAAACCCCTTCACTGCAGAAACAATCCATCCTCCCACCCCCCTATGCCAATATATCRCTAGCAACTAAAAATTCACCTCGTTTGCATGCCCCTGAAAGCCCCCCAAGTGATTTAATATGAAGTTTTATGCTCTAACACATGAGGAAGCCTTCTCCTCTAACAAACCATTAGGACAGCAGTGCATTTTTTGGCTGGTTTCCCCGGAAAACAAACCGGGCGTGATCTCGGTGCAGCTACAGGTGTGCCTGTCTGCCCCAATAACTTCTGGATCCGAGAGCTGACTGCAATCAAATTAGACAGAGGGGAAAAAGGCTCCAGATCATTAAATCCCTATAAATGTCATGGAAAGAGGCAGCCAGGTAAAAGAAAGGCCCTGTGCAGGTTCAGTGTCTGAAGGGAGGCTCTGCAGGGTGAGCTCGCATCTTATTGCCCAGGGAAGCATCCGCAACAAGAYGACATCTCATCCGTATTCCACCCACAAGACAGGCTTCAAGCAGCCACAAAGCACAAATTAGAAGGAATCCAGACTTGACTAATTCCAGCACTCGCGGAAAGGCTTTTTTAAACCTCAAGGCATCTCTAAAATTCCCAAATCCAGCAATGACTAAAAGRAAAAAAAAAAAAAAATCAAAAAAGATGAGCTGAAGCACCACAAAATAAGCGGTTCTTGCTGCACGCCTGTCTATACATAGCAAACACCCTCTCCTCCTCAATTTGTCAGGCACATGGAGAACAGAGAAGACAAGGGAGCCCTCCCAGCAGCTCCTATGACCAGCACCCACCCCAGCACGGGCACCATCCCCATGTGCTGACACAGGCATCCAGGTGGCCTTGAAGGAGCCCCTGCGGGTGCTGTGCCCACCTGCAGGGCACGCTTTAATTATCACGGGTGTTCCAGCAAGCAGGCTCACACCAGAGCCTTGATGCTGTTTTTCCTACACAGCCAATGCAGCAGCTTGCTGCTCTGTGATTTCTGCCTTCAACCTCTTCATTTGGTAACGTAAAATCAGCACTTAGGGCATACTCCACACAGACAAATTACAGCATTGAGCTCTCAAAATAGCAGCCCCATAATCACATGTGCTCCATAGCCACCCTCTGAATCCTTAGCCTTACCATAAGCTTCTAACTAAGACCGCCATAGCTATTTCTTTCTCCATATTGCAATTATTAGCAAAAAAAATAATGTAAATACATGCAATATCTCCCAAAGGACCTTCAGACTACTTCAAAATTGTATTATTGAGTTCATAGCTTTTTTGCCTTTATTTTAACAGACCTAATCCCTCCAGGTTTATAATAACRTCAGCTAAGGGTAACTTCACAGCAAGACAGGGGTGGGTTTTGTTTCAGCAGACCAAGGTGAGATGCTGGGCAGCACAGCCACGTGCCATGGACCATGAGTCCAGCAGTGACAACCCTTGGGACAAGCAGAGATGCCACCCACTCTGCAGGTACCCTGAGCACAGGGTCCCAGCCCTGCCTGCAAAACCRGTGCAAACTGCAACCAGGCTCAGATTGAGCACTGCTCAAAAACTACARTATTTGATAGAGTGGGAGGCATTTAAATAAAGGGGGGGACAGTTTGTGCCTGACCTTCTACTGTCCAGCATGGAAATTAAAAAGGGAAAGGRAAAAAAAAAACAAAGCCCAGTCCTGGCCTCTGAGAAATGAATGGGGCCAAATGAATGGAGGTCATTGTCATCTGCCAGGGCTCTAACGGGCAGTTAATAAAGCTGAGAGGGAGAGAGGAGACAAAACAATGAGCAATTTTGAAATAAGGCCCTCATTTTTGTGTCTGGTATATTGTAGATAACACTGCGCTGCCACGGTGAAGCATCCAGCACAGGCTGCAAGGATTTTAAGAGCACCTCGGGCTCCCCAGGCAGCCCCTTGCGTGTCTTTTCCATGCACTACTGGGTTTGAACCCTGTGAATGGTGCAGGCCCATGGAGCCACCTTTGGATGCAGGAAAATCAGAGCCTCTGRCTCCCAGGCTCAGCTCCTGGAGGATCCCACAACTCCASCCCGTGGGAYGCCCAGGCCCCGTGTCCGCTGCAGRGGTTTATCACAACCAGCTGCCACGTGCAGCCGAGTGACAGCAAATCCATCCCAGCCCTCGGCAACACGTTCCTGTGACTAATATGCTCAGCAACAGTTCTCCCCAGGACAGCTCTAGGACAGATTTTATTCCTGGCTGGGTTTCATTCTCTTCCCGCTCCTCCGTCACCAACGTGGCATGGTTCCTTATCCATCAGTGTTGGATCCCTGCGTTCCTTGCCACGGAGYGAATGCAGCAGGGCCCTCCCCACCTGCCCTTACTCCAACCCCTTGGGTGCCTGGGGCAAGATGCCAAGCAACCGTCTGGAGCTCTGGAGCTGTAGAAAGCACCCAAGGTTATGGGGAATCCTCAAATTCTGCTTTCCTGCTGGGCTGGCCTTCCCCAGCTGCAAAATCTGCTGAGGGCATCAGTTGTGAGGAGCAGCAGCTTCCTCCAGGCTCCCCTCCTGCTCCGACAGGAGGGAATCGCAGGGTTTGCAGAGGAGCTGCAGCCCCACGGAGCGTAGCAGGCTCCAAACACTCCGGCAAGCCCAAATTGCAGAGCCCAGGGCTGCCAAGGCTGCGCAGCCTTCAGCCGCCTTCTTGCGGGCGCACAGGCCTGACCACATACTCAAGCTGCACATTTTCTTTACCGTCTCATATTTTCTTTACTGTTCCATCTAGTGCTGCATTCCCTCCATTAGCCTTAATCTCCTTATGTCACCGTGTTACCAAGCCCTGTTATTCCACTCCAAGTTCCCCTCCTTCATCCAACTCAAATAACCCACTACCAGCCCAGCCAAAGGCTGCTTTTTTCCCCTCTGTAGAAGTTCTTTTTCAATGACATATGCGTGAAGCAGGATAGTTTAAAACAGATTCCCCCCATGACAAGCCACACGGCTCTTCTGCATCTTCCTTCTTTACCCAAAAGTTGCCGTTTCCTGGCTCCTGTSATTTATTTCCCTTTAGTCTATGGAAAACCGGGAACAAGACGAGGTCCTGCTCGCTGCGCCGCYCACACAAAGCTGGCTCTGCGGGCGCATTGTAAGCAGCACTCTCACACCATGGAAAATATGCAGGAGATGGAGCGAGGCTGCTGCACCGAGCCAGCCCCATCCGCGTCTCGGCCCCGGGTAAACAGGGAACAGCATCTGCTTGGAAGGTGCTGAGATCCCAGAGACCCAAAATCTGCGGGATCCATCCCCACACCCGGCTACAAGGGAAAGCRGGAAGCAAAGGGAAACAGTAGGGGTAGGAAAAGCAGGGAATGAAGCTCAATAGACACTGGGGAAGCCCAGAGACAACTTTAGCTGGTTTTAATATGCTCTCATCCTAAGGAAGGAGAAATGCAGGGAGTCAGTGCAGAGTTGCTTCTTTGGTGGGATTCCCATTTCCCAAGCTAAGCTCTCTGTCCATAACCCAGAGATCCACCCCAAGTTCTCCCAAGATCCCCAGCCCCACAGACTGCAGCAGCTCAGGATCGAGGGTTTCGTACACAGAGGCTTTTAATCAGTTCTTGGAATGTTTCCTGCCCCAGGAGGTAAATACAGAATCCAGGTTTTATGGATTAAAGTAAATGGGGAAAAACAGACCTGGCTGCCAAAGTTATCTCAGGTTATAGGGGGATTGCATGCTTAGCCATGGGGATATCTGCTGACACGCTCAGAATTTCAGCTTAACACCAAATTTTGGTTGCAGAAGAATTTTGCTGCTTTTGGCAGGCAACCACCACCAAGCCATGGAGCAGCAAGCAGGACAYATCTGCCGGGACCACCAGAGGAGGACTTTTGTGCAGGTTCCCATTTCCCTCCATTTCTGCAAATCTGGGCAGCATTGTCCAAGGAAGAGGCAAAAAAGGAGCTGAGCTAACGTGCACATGGACAGAGCCCTCATCCACACTCCCATCTCCCCATCGGAAACTAGGGGGAAATCTGCCAATGCTCACACATTTTCCCTCCTGCAAGAGGAGCTCTGAAGGGCTCTCCTCTCAGATTCTACTTTCAAGCCTTGTGTTTAAACATAAAAACCTGCTTAGCTCCCATAACAAAACCCACTGGGTGCTACCCCAGCTTTTCAGCCCCCAACAGGGCCTGGGTTTGCACATCCTATGGCCTGAAGATGCCAAGCTCAGCCTAGAAACATGTCTATGGGATCAAAACTCATTAAGAAAAAAGAAATAATGCAGGATGACTTGCATGGCTAGCAGGGACTAAGCATCACTCAGCTCAGTGTTCAGAGCAGCAAAGCTGCAAGAGGGCAAACAATTTGCAGATCCATTTGTCAGGCACCAGAGCCCCAGGAAACCCCTGCAACGTTTGCAGGCRTTCCAGGGAAGAGAGCAGCAAACAAGTGTAATTTTCACCAGATTCTCTCATCTGCACACACACATCTCGCTCCAGTGGCCAGAGCACTGTTTGTTCAAGCAGACTCGGCCTCCTGAACCGTGGCCAGTACGTGGCTACGTGTGCAGAACAATGAGTCCACGCTTAGAGACTTTTTTCCATGTTCTTGGAGGGAAGAGAAAGAGACAAACACACAAACCCCATCCAACGCTCTGCACAACTCATTAGGAATACCCTCTTCCAGCTCCYGTCCCCAGGGTGATGTATTTATTGTGAACATATACATCCAACCCTGCTCCACTCTTAGTACACCTGCACACTGGGAATATGTCTGGAGTGGGCTCGGATTTTCCTTTGGGCTTTGGCAAGCAGCCCAGACRGCCTCCAAAAAATAAAATAAAAWAAAAAGCCCCATCGTGTGCAAGGAACATGTGTTTCATTTGTTCATACCTAAAGCCCAAGGGAAGGGGGTGAACACAAAGAGGCTTCCAGACAGGACAGGTTCTCTATGCTGGGCTACGTCCTGGGGGTTTCACTCTGTCCTTGCTGCAAGGAGAGGCAACGTGCACCAAGACCTGGCTGAGAGGCAGGACACGCTTCAAGCAGTGCCCTGCAAAGGCAGTGCGAGGTAGGGACTTGTTGTCCTGCAGGTTCCCTTGGAGCATTGAGGACACGAGCCCACCGCCCTGTCTGAGCTGCCCATCCAAATTAATCACTCCCTGCTTTTGCCACGACCCTTCCCAGCATCTCTCCCCGGAGTTTGCTTTGGATAAGTCTGATTTCCTATATTAAATTACTGCCAAAATGAAGAAAAAAAATCAGGCTCTTTTTAACATAAGGGAAGAAAGCAGACTCACTCCTGACCAGACTTCTGCTCCACAAATGCACTTTTATGCAAATCAAAGTGTCATGTGTGACCTTCCGCATTGATCAAGCTTCCCAAATTAGCAGGAAAAGGAAAACATCCACTGCCCAGGTCCATTGACACTCTATATCCCTCTTGCTGCTCTCACACTCCCATATTGCACAGGGATGCTGCCAACACCATCCAGCTGGAAACTTCTCCCCAGCAGCAGGAGCGTTCAGTTCCCCCCCGCCCCTTGTTCAAACCAAGGGAAAATCCATCACCTTTTTAATGCTTCCCCAGCCTGCCCCTCCTCTCTGCTCTCCAGGYCCCCTTGCAGTGCCTCTTCTGCCCCCCGTGCGCCTCCGGGGGGGGGGACATCCCTGTCCAAACCCCTCCGCAAGCCCTGGCGCGATGTCCTGGGAGAGCAGCACATTTCCAGCATGACCTCACCCRGTCTGGCCTGAGCCAGCGGCGGCTTCACCTCAAACTTTCCATGGAACAAACCGGAGCTTCTCCCGAGCCCGCTCKTCCTCCCTCCCATTATTTAACGGGGGAAAGCAAATTACAAATGAAACCTTAAGCTCCACGAGCAAAGACACCAGGGCGAGCAGCATCCATCAAACACGAGCCGGTCCAYGTCACATCTGCCGGCGTTTCGGTGCGGAGCTCCCTGCCAGGTAAGTGTCAGGAGCAAACACTGGAATTTGCTCCCCGAACCTCCTCATCCCCTCGGTGGCCAGCAGTGGCTTTGAAGGATGARGTCTGCCTTCCAGAGGCTGCTCTGCTTTCCTTGCTAGCAGCTTGTGCTTGTTATCCTGGGAGCCCCACTCAGCAGCTGGAATTCCCAGGCCAGGACCAAACAGGCAGGGGGGTCCGCACATCCCTTCTTTCCAGGATGGCTTTTGCTCTGGCCGGGAGGTCACCATGCACCATTCCAAGAGGATGGTGGTGATGGAACATCTTCCCTGCTGCCTATTTCTCAGCATCCTTCCAGCTGACCATCAGCTCTGCCTTCTACCCCACCCTCAAAAAACAGCAAATTGGTTAAAACAAATTGATCTGCAGGTATCATCAGTGAGACAGGAGTTCACTGGGCTCTGCTAACAGTCATCAGGACAGASCTTTCCATAGGAAATTGCTCCGGTTTGGACAACTTTTTCCATTTACAAGCACCTACCGCCTAGTTTCTGCACTCAACCAGGGYGCAGTCCCTGCTTGCGAACCACAGCTCCCAGCCCCAGTGCTGTTGGTACCTCCAGCAYCGACAACACCCAGGCCAAGACTATCACACATGAGGAGCCAACAAGCTCCTCTGCAGGCACCTCCTGCGTGGCACTTCAAACAAGGTCCTGCGCCCACAAATGCAATTCCACAGCAAAGCATTAACTTGAAGCTTCTTACCCCAGTCAACACCCAAAGGTCTAAGCCCTTCCCAGGCTGACAGTACACTCTGGACCCTATCAAGGTCCACATGGATCTCGCTGTAAGACTGGACCTTGACTCAAGACAAACAGCAAGAAACAATCAGACCACAGAGCTGCTTAGGCCTGGTGCCTAAYTTTGCCTTATTAGATGATAGATGATGCACTGCATAACAGCTAAATCTCAGTAAAAGCTTTTTTATGGTGTTTTTGAACAAAACACACATCTTTGTTCACATTATCTGTGACCATAGGCTAGAAAGCATTCAACACCAGCAAGCTGCAGTAATTATCCACACACTCCCAGCATGAGGTTTCTTACACAGTTTAAGAGAGGGAAATTATCACTGAGAAATGAAGACTAAAACATTTAATATTTGGGTTTTGTCATCATTAGTAATAATGGCACATCATTGCAGGCGACATGGAGCCACCAATCCTGCCTGCAGTCCAGCTGCCTAAACTGACAATGACCAAGTAAATCAACAGGAAACCAAGSGCTCGAGCTGTGTTCTCCAACAGTTAATGGGATGTTTCCTCCAAATCTCTACTTTATATGRCAGGAGCTCACTGATGTGGGCTCCTCCTTCGGATCATACCGAAASCCATCCCCCTGGGACCCCAACCAAGTCACCTGCAGCACAGGTTGCAATTGCTGCGAGCTCTTTTCCAGCACTGGGGCTGAATATAGTCCTGTCCCTCCCGTTCTCTATGGCCGTGCATTCAGAGACATGCTGATAAAACCAGGTGACGTCCCTAGGGAAAGCGAGCCTGTAGGACCTCACCAAGAGAAGCCAAACGTCACCTTGGGGTTTTGATTAGACTGCCTGCACTGCTTGGACACCAAACAAAAATCCCATCAATATCATGAAAACGTTAAATAATCAAGAGCATGGGAAGGGAGGGAGGAAAACTGTGATGATGGTGAAATTAAACCCGGCGTTATCAACCTTAAGGACAATAGTTGTTTACAGCTACAAAAGGACAAGATTAGGAGGGAGCCGGCGTTTCCATCCAGGAGCAGCACGGCACCCCGACGGCACCGCTGCTACCGCTCCGGTCACTGAATTTCTATTCCGCTTTGTCTTGTCCCACCGTGAAACGTTCAACAGCCCTAAAAGCACCACGGGCACCTTGCCCAGACCTGCTGGCTGACCCGGCACAACCTGCCCTCGCTCCACCTCCCATGGCTTGATTTCCCTCCCGGTCTCCCAAAAGGCAAAGCAGGAAAGGAGTAAAAAGCACCCTCCTTTTAGCACCATGCAGCAGTGCTCCCTGCCTCTGCCTCCCACAGGGGCCAGTCGTGCACAGATACTTCTGCTCATCCATCAGCTTTACTGCTTTGGCACTACAGCATATGCAGGGGTCCAAGACCCTCCTAACTTCACACCTTGTCTTGCAGAATCGGAAGAAATCATTTCATGTTACAGCCCCAGCCCAATGCAATGCACTCMAGGTATTCAACTAGACAAAATTGACTTTCTATTTCCAGGAAAGTCAACCAGAATAAGCATCAGAATAAACAGCAATATTCACACGCACCAGTTTTCCCACTCTTAGGAAAAACAGCTTCATTTTTCCCAAGGCAAATACCACAGACTACTCCAAAACTATGTATTTCTATATGCTCAAAACACCCCATACCTTGTGGGACAGCCCCACAGAAYTGTAAAGAGATGAACCAAAAGCAGTTAAATTAAGCACAGAGTTTTACCAGGGTCTCCTCAGCAGTTTCAGCACCATCCACAGAACAATTTTAACATTCTAGGTCCGTGGGCCAGCCGGGGCTAKAGGGCACTTTCTAGGTGCTGCAGCMTCACCAGGAGRCAGATYAGGAGAAAAGCAGGAAAAACAGGATTTYCTGCAGAAATATTAACCATTTTACATGTCTGGGACATCGGCAAGGTCTGGGCAAGTTTCGTTTTATCAACCCACCTAGCCCACGGAGCAACCCCGAGCAGTAAAACAGAGGGCWGGGCCACACGCTATTGCAGGAGCCAAGCTGGGATTGTACATTCAAAACCACCTCTGCAAACGGGCTTTTCACCTAACCCAGCCCACAGTGACATTTTCCTGTCACAGACCTTAGAACAGAACTTTTCACTTATAAAAGAGCCCCCAACAGCAGGTTTGGGCATTTTTTGTCATGACTTCTGGGTTTGAAATCCAGCAACCTGCAACTAAATCATGACTTGGCCTCCACTTCACCCTACACGTGCTAAAGCAGACAGACGTCAGCCCAAGTGCTGAACTGCTTTTCCAAAGGACCACAGCTATGGAAAACAGCAGGTCAGAAACACAATCCCTCTGCAAGGTGCCATCCACATGGAAYGGGCAACACGTCGGTCAGACGGATGGAGCCACATGTTTTGGCTAACCAAATCCAAGCTTTGCCAAACCGGGGCAATATTCCAGTCCAATTCCCCGAGGATAAGGTGCAAGCCCTGGGGAAATCCCTGCCATCCACCGAGGTCAATCACGAGTTTTACGCATCTTCCAAGTRCAACCCTGCTCCAAAGCCTATGGAGTGCAGAAGCGCCCCCCAGTCATGGTTCAGAGCTAAAGCTTTCAGCAGGAAGTCCAGTGCCTTCCAAGATACATTTTAAAAGACCACACAGCAAAAGAAACAGTTAATCTCTCTTAAAAAAACAGCAAGATACATTCACATGTCTCCTGACTTCCTTCCAGTGTTGCTAAATCCCCAGGAACTCTGCTTACTACAGCCTGGACGCAGCGAGAACGTGTTTATCTTGCACCGTGGGCTATTTCTTCTCTTTTGCTCTCTGCAAATGGCTCTTTTCTGTCTCACAACACGGTCCTCCCATTCCCAGCCAGGCGCCGCTTCCCAACCCCAGCGCCGGAGCCCGTCCCGACGCTCTCTCACACTCATGAACTTCTGCTTGCAAGGGCAGCTCAGCACAAAACTCAGCTTGTGTAACCTGGGCTCCCGCCTTGGCCCCCTTTCAAACCCGCTCGGCATTCCCAGAGCCCTACAGAGATCCACAGAGCCTCCAAACTAATTGAATTTTAACGAGGGGAAGTCGTTTTTCCACGGGAAAACTGTTTCGCTACAGAAATATTTTGAAACTTCTCTAACTTTCCCTGCCAGAGTTCCTTGGAGTCTGAGCAAGGAAGTCACCCCCGGTGCGCTCAGCTGTTGCTCTGCTTGTGACCCAGCGAGACCCAAAGTTGAAATAATTTGAGCTGTCCAAACAAAAAAAAAGTCTCAGGTTTTATTTGGTTTCAGTCCTGACAGGTTCACAGAAGCAGAATGTGAATCCCCATAACTTAGAGCTCTTGCAGATCCACCTTGAAAAGAGACTAGGCCTCTGAGGCCTTCCACCTCACTCCAGTTTAACTTGGTGATTTTAATTCCCAGCAATAGGAACAGATGCAACATCCAGRCAACTCCATGGCTACACAGATCCTAGGGAACATCTTAGCAAGCYGAGGAGTTCAAGACAGTTGCCTACAGGACAGCAGCAGCTTCATCTCATTGTGGCTGGAATTCCTACTCCAGAAGTTAGCAGCTTTCCAGGAATACTCACCACCCTGGACTAGTTACATCCCCTGCCTATTTTGCTGGCCTCAGATCTCTCTCATAGTTTCTGCTTAGACTTGCAGATTGCAGAGAAAAGGAAGAAGGACCCAAAAGAAATCAGGTTGCCGAGATAGGAATTAGGAGATGAGGTTATAGCTGCCTTCAGGAAGTCTATTAATTACACTCAGTTTAAAGCTTGAGCATGTGAACATGCTGAAAACCCTTTGTTTGATGGAGAAGAGAGGAAAAGACAAAGATCAGAACCAGAGAGGCTGTTTAGCACTTGAATTAATATCATGCAACACAAGAGAACCCACACAGATTGCCCGCTATGCCCCGTTGCTCTGGATGCATCTGCAACGAGCTGGTAGTCGCCTTTGCTCGGAGCTCACTGCAAAGGTCTCCAGCCAGGAGGAACAGCAGCTGCTTTGCACCATCTCCCAAGAGCCACATTCAACAAGTCCCATCAACTCGCATGCCCAGACGACCATTTTCAGCATGGGAGCTGGTGTCCAGCCTCCTAGGAAGGCTTAARAGGAGGGCTGGGATCATGCTGCCATCCCTAAATCCACACGTTGCCRTGTCTGGAAGAGAGTCTATTAGTCCTCTCTCTTAAAAGCCTGTAAAGGAAGATCAAGTTTTAGAGGCAGTTATGGATGCAATGCTGATTTCTTTTGGAGCATCTTCCAGGTCTCCAGGTCCAGTGGCCTCCCAGAAAAGCCGCTTTACCTAACAGTTCTACTTAAAATATCCCATCCAGTGCAATTGCAGACATTCTTGGCAGAATGTCCAATACTTGTGAAAGATATTCCAGTCTTAAACCTAGCTTTTACTTTCCATTCTAATKGTTAAACTTTCCAGGGACAGTCTATGAATTTAATGCCGTTTAGCGATCCTGCTCTAACTCCCCAAGTAGGATTTTGGCAGCAACACTCAGTCGATGCATTCTTGTCCTGCTTACAGCAGACCAGCTCCCAGATGTTGGCCATGTTAAACACACTGGCACTTTCCTTCCGAGTGACAGTGCAGTACGGATGAGAGCTGCCTTCACTATSACCAATTATTCCCTACTATCATAAGATGCTCCCCATTCCTTTGCTGTATGTGTCAGCTAAACCCACAGGCAGCAARCACCTCTTCCTTCCAGGCAAGGACAACACATAAGGAGATACAGATGTCAGCAGGCCTTAGTTTACACTCCTCTGCACTGGCTCTGACTTCAGCTCTTCCAGCTTTCCAGACCAGGGTCACTATTTTTACACCAAAGCTTCAGAAATGCAGTCGATCACCGAAGCTGAGACTGCTAGTCAAATTCATCCATCAAGCGAGCCACTAAGCTACAGAAACATCATCTCCTGTATTCCTTCCTCCTCCATAACCTTGCATCTCTGCTGAAAAGCTCACAGAAACATTCTGCCCATCAAGATTTCGAGTTGCTTTTAAAAAGGAGACTGCTCTTACACTAAAGTGCAGGAAACCAATAATCAATGCCCAACACTTGTGGAAAGAACAAATTCTTTTAGTCCTTAGGGAACTGTGATTTGCAAGGGAGCTGCTCTCCCTCAGCCTCTGTTGATTGCCCCAAAATACATCCTAAATCACAGCRCAGGGATGAATGAACTCCTGCTACATGCAAGGGTGGAGCCCTTCCCACACTAAACAAGCCAAGAGACTGAGAACTAGAGACACACAAAGTCCTGGCACAGCAGCTCGTCTAGAACAACAAGGGCATGAAACCAAAGAGGAGGAGAGCTCGTTCCAGCAGATGCTCTGGCTCAGTGTTTCAATGGCTATTACAGAAAACCTTTACCTAGTCAAAACAAATTCTCACAAAAATCCTACAATTCTACTACACAAACACCCAGGAAACAGCTCAAAAACAAGCTACCAACTTAGCAAAGCAGCAGCCAACTCATCATCTCCATGGAACCTCTCCCGCTCCTCATTGCCATGACTTACCTCGAAGACCTCCTCATCCAGTATCCTTGTTCCAAACACAATGATGCCATTGACGTCAATGATGGGGTGGTCACTTCGGTCCAAGAACTTGGTTATCTTCTTTTTACAGTCCAAAATTAAGGTGACGTTTTTCTTTTGCACACTGATGGCTACTCTGTGCCACCTGGAAGAACACAGTCCCACAGAGGAGTTAATGGAGCTTTGGGCATTCAAGAACCAGCCAGCTTTATAACAACGGCTCATGAAATAACGTTCCTGCAAAACCTGACACCAGTCATCATCTGCAAAAGGATCAAWGTCATCCTTGGGCAGACCCTAAATGTGCTGTTTGAAGTGGAAATTCCCRGCTCTGTGGACACTAAGGATGCCACTTCCCCTGTCCCTCCAGAACAGACACGTGTGTTTGTTCCTAGGAGGAGGTACAAGAAAACAGTCAAGGTAACCCCCTAACCACCCCTCGCCTTCACTGTCCTGATGTCCAGCAAGGTAAATGGACATGATACTGTGCACTAATTTATCTAGGTTCCTTGTAAGAAAATTCACTTCTCCTATCCCCCATAAATTTCAAATAGCCTAAACTGAATCTTCAGATTCACTTTATCATCTCTGCAGCATTATCCAGCAAAGTAAARAGTTCAAGAATGGAAAGCAGAGCAGTAATAAACAGTGTGTACATACATTAATACACAATTTCTATTCTGCACACAATATTCAACACATGCTGGTATCAAYATAAACAGTATTTTTTTCCGCTTTGTGCATAAAGTTTCACTTACTTGCCATCTGCTAGGTTAATGCCTCTAAAGAGAGGATAGTCTTCTGGGCCTGGCTTTCCTGTATGGTCTTCATACAGGAATACAGGAGATCTACCCATCTCCACACCAATTTGCTGGATCCCTTGCTCATTGTAAATTGAGATCAAGAAGGACTGACCTCCTTTCTTCGCTTTTACAGTGGTTAAAATGGAGAAGTCCTCGGGGAATGGGGAAGCTGGAGTGAAAAGGCAAAGAGGTTAGTCAGGTCATTTCAAAAGCACTTGTCTAATGAAGAGTCCTGTTGTCTAATTGCCCATGGGGAGATCACTAGCAACTATTTACCCCTACGGCTATGTGCACATCAGCAACCCTACGTTGGAAATGAGCAGCATCTTGGTTGCCACCTGAAGACCCGGTTTTTGCCCCCAAAGCCTACTGTGATACAAGGTTGTGATGYGATCCGCCCAAAGCACATTGCACTAGCACGGCCACTGAAAGGCAGCATGTCCCAGAGGCTCCCTGCTCTAACAGCATCTTAAATAATGATCAGAAAGTGTTTTTTTTTCTCTCCAGCTTGTTGCAATCTGTTACAGAGGCAAAAGCCTTTTACATCCCTTCCTGCTGGGCTGGTTCAAAAAAATTGAAAGCAGAAATAAATCTGGCAATCAGGAGGAGACATTAGTTTGTCTGCATATTTAAAAGCCACTTGGAAAGTCTCTCCTAGTCAGTAAGGAAGCATTGGGGGCTGTCTACTCTTTCCAAGGAAGCAGCACCTTAACTGAGCTAAGGTGATTCCCACAGGTCATTTGTGCAAGGTTTGGAGGATTAATACTGCAATACTGAGTGTACACAGAACAGAGGCAATGCTGGCCTCAAGGGAAGGGTCTATTCCCTGCAAGTCCAGATCAACCTACCTGAAGCTTCAAGCCCACGTGGACATTACCAAGTCACACGTACTCTGCATGGGAGCTCCTCACCTTGCGTTTTCTGTGCTATTCCAGCAAAAGCAATACTGATTGGAAAGATGAGCCTAGACCAAAGAGTCTGCATGAATATCCCCAAAACAGGAGGGCTTCAAAAACACCCAAGTGTTACTAAAGGAGCCTGATGAAGTTATTGGAGATGGGACCTACACAGCATAACCTCTTCACGTGCTGCATTTCAGCTGCGGGACTTGCAGGGTATCTTCCCTTTAAGGTTCAGGCTTTCCAAACAGAAGTTGCATTGTAGCCCTGGGTATCTAGTTGGGAAATCTTAAACCTCAGCACAGCAAAGTGGGGCAGCGCCGTCCTGGGCAGCACGACGGGACTCTACGTGTGTGGCAGCTGGCGGCGTGCGGGGCAGGGACAACACAAAGGATCCTGCTCAAACTGCACATTTGTAGCTGTGCGAACCACAAAAATGTCAAGCTCTGTGCCCAGAAGCTTCAAATAGATCCCCTGCTCCCCTTTAGGCTTTTCTTAGATGGTATCCTGGGGCTGCCTAAGGGGTTTTGACCCAGGGAGGGGACAGGGAACATGAGCAGGGAATTCTTCCGACCACAGCAAAGCTCAGAAGTTCAAAAGCAAGAGGCCACAAAATCACCCTCTCTGCTCCTGTCTGGGAGGATGCTGCAGCTTTTAGCCACCCCTGTGCCTTCTTTGAATGCATTTAGCTGCTAGCTTTAATTGGAAGCCGTGTCAGAAAGGGCATGTTTACAAACAGATATCAATAACACTGCCTTGTACCAGGGGAAACACTGGGACACTGCAAGACACATGAGGATGGCGAGAGACACAGGGCATTTACCCCAACTTAACATTCCCTACTTAAACAGCACCGGGATAAAAGTATTTAGCATTATTCTGAATGGAGGAATTGCAGAAAATAATTAAATGACCAGATTATGGGCCAATTTCCCCCAGACATGGACCAGATATTTGGCAAAGGAAGACGTGATTATTGTGCATCCCTACAGGATGAACTGAGCTTTATCTCCCTCCTGCTACACACAAATTCTCCCGTAGCTCTGAATCAAGACCATACGCCTTCCTGGTTCCAATTACAGGCCACGGTTTTGGGCCTTTTATGTAAAATAGTTCATGTCCAAAATTTCATTATGAATCCACAATACAGTACCTTTCAACTTGGACAAGCTGCCAACTCATTAAAAAGCTGCTTTTAATTTTTTTTCCTCATTATTATTAAAATGTCTCCATGGCGATGCGAGTTTCTCAACCCAAATAACCATAACGGATGAATTATAGTTGACATTACTCCGTTATTGCTCTGCTATCCTGGCAAAATAACAATGCCTTCACTGTCATAGCCAGAAACGACCCAGGCTATTGAATGATGGATGAAAACCCATCCGCACAGGCAGCAATAATAATAAATACTTCACAGTAAATATATGAAGCACATAGAAAGCAGCCCGAATTCCTGTAAAGGCAGCGACATGCAGTGACAACGGGTTGGGGACTGCTTTTATGGATAATCCCCGTTTTCCATGAGCTCACACTGAAGGATGCTGCAGTCACCTCTCCACCAAAGGGACCCGCTCCAGGGATGGAGCTGGCTCAGCACCCCTTCATCCCATTGCCAAGGCCCTCCAGGACTGCCAAGTGCAACGTGGTGCAAGGCAAAGGGTTAAGCTCCCGGATCTGTGGGCACTGCTGCAGCCACCGGAGTGCCCCATGGACCACATGAGTGTGTTGCACCTTGGGCATGCTCTCACACGTGCTCCATATCCCACTGTTAGCCGGACTGCTAGGAGGGGACAGGGTGACCCTGGGAATGTCCCCCTGGACTCAGGACCTCTGCCTGCCTTCCCCTTCCATGCTTCCACTGCACTGCCATGGGGACACAGGCATGGATAATGGAGAGCATCCCCCTCCCTGCACACCACGATTTCACTGTTGGTTATTAGCGACAGCCCAGCAGATTCAGTGCTTTTCTTAAGCACTGTGACCAGAACTCAAGGACAGCCCCAGGCTTCAAAACAAGACACTCCTCCTGCTGAGCCTGCAGGTGCAATCAAACCAGGGCTGCTGCCGACCCAGGAAAGCTGCAGCATCTTAAAAGCAAAAAATCAGAATGAATCCTCTGATCAGCTGGGCTGATCCAGTTGCTGATAGTGTAACACAGTGTCACTTCCACTAACACCTTTCAAAGGAGAACAGTTATCCAAAGGTCTCAGTTTGGGCCTTAGTTTCATCCGAGAAAGCTTTCCGTTTTGGAATGGCTCATTTCCTTCAGAGATGACTGCTCAAGCTATAATAATGATTTTTTAGCTCAAATATACACGCAGGCACCCACAAGCAGCACAGAACGTGAAGTCTGCTACAAGAATGCAGACGACATCCTGCTGGCTGCCAGGGAGAGCTCTGCCTTCCCTGCCCCTGTTAGAGGAGTGCAGCAAGCACAGGGCATCACCGCAGATCTCCTCGCTTTTGTGGGCTTCAACAGACAGACAGGCTTCTATAGGCATGTGTTTATATATATACACACACACAGAGCTCCATCGTGCTTTGTTGGCTGTGGCTACAGAAGCAGAATGCAAAGCCCATAAAATTACCATCTTCGAAAAACACAAACTTCCAATTAGCACAGAAATGTTATGTATAGAGCGTACATTTGTCTAGGGTGCTCCGTAGCAGAGATGGTTATTACAACTCACCCATAGGTTAATGGGAAAATCACTAAAACCACATTTCCCCAGGTACACTGCACTACAATTGCTTCATCATCTTTAGCTCCACTCATTCATTTGGTGGCATGAGCTGAAATCCCATCTACTTATGAAGACACGAGACAACATCTGTGGATCTGATGGAAAGCCCTGGGTTTCTTCATTCAGTTCTTTGCTTCTTATTTCCTTAGCAAGGCTAGAACTAATGACTTTGGAAGTCTTGGCAGGGGGACATTTCAACCATCACGTGGTTATCCAGACTATGAAATGATTTAAAAGTTGCCTGATGACACCAAGGAAACACCATCATCGCCCACGAAAAATTTCAGTGCAAAACAAGAACATGAACAGGATCCATAAATAGTAAGGTGTGACAAAAYCAAGATATTTACTGTAATTTCAAACTCCTGGGACCAAGACCAAATTCTGCATGCTGTGTCATGTTAACCTKTACCAGAAATAGCATCAGACCCTTTGCTAATCCACACTAAATAGACTGAAAACTCCATCTGTTACTTTGCTCTCTTGTGGTCTTGGTTGTYGTTTCCTGGTGTCCACAGCAAAAGCAATTAGACAAGACTTCATGACCATTAACAGGGTCATTGGAAAGCTCTCCCCCAAATCTGGCTTTGGACAAACAAAAAAAAGAAAAAAGAAGGCCTGTTAGAAACAGGCTTTGGACAAAACAGCAAAGCTAAAGGCTGACTTGTACCGTGGAGGCCTTGCAGCTTATAGCTGAGATATGTTACACCCGTCCCTGYCACAGCCACTGTCCTCTTACTGTCCATCTCAGTCACTAGACAAGCCGAGCAGGAGGGACAGATACAGGCTACACTTGTGTTCTCCAGGGATTAAACAATTCACCTGCGTGCTGTCACAACAAAATAATAAGTCTTAAAATAACCTTCATAAGAGCCCTCAGGGAAGGAAATACAGGCCTAGAGGATGGAGGTACATCCACGGAAGACTCCAAATCCTCCTTTAGGCTACTAACAGACAGGGTCTGATAGATGCTGCACATTAACTGGAAGCACTAGTAGCAACACGTCACACTACCTGTGATTTAGCTAATGGATTCGGCACCATTAAACTCCTCACAAGCACCAGAGGAGCACGTGCTTGCTGTCCGAGTCACCTGCTGCTTTGCAGACGAGTSCTGCAGTGCCCTTCTGCCTGCTCCTAGGACAGCACAGGTCTTTTTGCTCACTGCAAGGAGCACGTTGCCATATAGCACGCCTGTCCCCAAGGGGCATGAGGAACCTCATATATATAGCTCAGATTCATTCCTGATACTCACAGGCTTCTAGACTGCAGACAGGACTTCCTACAAACCCAGAAACTCCTACAGTATCTACTCCCAGCATCCCTGAACTTCCCCATATGTAGAACAGGGACATACCACCACTCATACCATCTCCAGAAGGAGGTTCAACAGTGACTATTTGTTCAAGCCTGTGA
Organism: Eudromia elegans; assembly: GCA_003342815.1. Taxonomy (NCBI): domain Eukaryota; kingdom Metazoa; phylum Chordata; class Aves; order Tinamiformes; family Tinamidae; genus Eudromia; species Eudromia elegans. Next base: position 2,783,080 of record PTEX01000017.1, read on the forward strand.
AGCCCTTAGAATAGAATAACCTGGCCCATGCATCTTTTAAATGCACATTTTGCTCTATAGCAGTTGTCCTTTGGCTTCAAATACTCAAAGTCCCAAGCATATTCTCAATAAGAAATAAAATGGTCCGTGGCTCATGTACTCTCTAASAGCTTTGTGAACTCCCTGCCTCCTCGTGTCCAAACCACCTCTCATTTCCATGATAGGCATGTTTTCAAGCAACTTYGCTTAGGACATCTGCTCTTGTGGGACACTCTTATTTTCATATGGTGATTATTTGTACTGAGACACACACCACAACCACAGAATAAAACCCTACTGTGCTTGGCAGAGCAAAACACAGGCCACGTTCCTCTGCGGCTTCCAAGGCCCCCTTCCCAGCTGGATTTCACTGCGCGATAATGGGACAGTAAAAGCTTCCCAATACAGGAGAACAGATGCAGACACGGGCTACATCTTCCTTAGTGAAACCTGTCACTACGCTTAAATGCAATAATGAACAGTCATTGCAATGCTGCTTGATGGCATCCCCCGTCCAAACAGTCAAACTGCTCCTTTCCCAAGGGATCTCATACCCTGTGTGCGGCTGGAGAACCCAAGAAAAAGAGCAGGTATTTCCATATGCTAACCAAGGAAAATGGTGTGGACTCACCAGGATACAGCTGCTTTGTTGGTGCACTAAGCTGAGCATCTTTCGTTACTCGATAAGCAACATCTGCTTCTTTTGAAGATCTTCTGCTTGTGCAAAACCCTGTTGTTTTTGTTATACCGTCAGGTAAATTATGAAAATCTAATACCTTCAAGAGATCTGCAGGCTCAGCTGTAAACAGAGGAGGAGAAAACAAGAATTAGCAGGCAACAGTATTGGCATTTGCTAAGATCCAAAACACTTGCCCATATCGCACAAATCATTCATCCCAATTTGAGAAATAAYAGATGAAATACGCTTCCAAAACATCTGCAAATACAGTATTAATAACCAGCTAGACCACTGTATTGCTGGTAAAAGACACTAATTCAATACAGAGAGGAACAGTTTATCAGCTGCCTGCACTAGGCGAAAAAGGAGGATATATAACTACTAGTAGTAATAAGATAGTATATTTTCTGGATGTCTTCACCCAGTCCCCATCATTCAAGTACATTCTAAAGATTAAGCATGGACATGAAATTTATGTTCTCAGAGAAAGGCTTTAAATCAAGAGAATATCATCACATCAGTGCAAATATTTTAATTTCTTCTTTTTCTAAATTCATTGACCCTAAAATTGTTTGGAGGCAAGTGCCTGGGTAAGTTTTCCTCCAGGATTACACACACATCTCCCCCGGAAAAGCACTACCATAACGGCACAGCAACTAGGACAGCAGGTAAACCCAGAGCCACACACTGCAGGGTAGAGGGGAGTTAGAGCAGAGCAGGGCAAGGCTCAAAGGCCCTGCTGCCCTGCAGACAGACAGGGATTTGCTGCACAGCCCAATATGCAGGCASGGATCCAGCCCAATCCCACCACGCTCACCTGAGCATATCCCAGACTCCCAATCCCAGGTCTGTCCCATTAAGGAACTCGTCCTCTTCACCAGGAATCTCCCCTCGGACATGCTAGTGGAAGAACATTCATACCCAGTGCTCCCTGCACTAGTTGGTTCAGGGATAGTTCACCTCCTGATGCTTCAGTCTCTAGGCCAGCAGTTATACCATGTGCACATTGCATCTTATCAGCTTCCTAATCCAGCCTTGCTCATGTCAGGATAGATGGAACCTCCAAAAGAGTAATCGGATCTGACTTCAGGCATTTATAATAAATTCTGAATTTTGACCTAATACTTGCAGCAAAGCACTGTCAAAGAAGATGAACCAGCCAAGTCAGTGAGACCCTGGCAATGCCCAGAGCAAACGTCTGCACGACAGCTTCATCTAGCCTTGTCTGCACAGTATATCACAGCCGCCCTCCTCCACCACCTAATCCAGTATTTTCCCTGAAGAAGGATGTTACTCAGAGCCTCAAGGACAGTCACATATTAGGTTGTCCAATGTCTGTAACGATGGAGCAAACAAGCCTCCTGGGCTGGCTGCCCTCCAGCTTCTCCCCAAACTCAAACTAACAGCCCATCTACACAAAGGTGCACGATCCCAGAATGGTKGAGGTGGAAGGCACCTCTAGACATCATCTAGTTCAATATGAAACYTCCTTTGCAGCCAAAAGGCATCCATCTCCAAAAGATGGGAAAATACAGGAGAAAAATTCCAAGGGAAGAAAGAAAAACAAATAAGCAGCAACCTCCTGCTGTGATCAAGCACATTAAAAGAAACCCCAGAAAGGAAGGAGGGGAGGGCATTTGCAAGTGGGTGTCCCCAGGACATGCCACACACGAGGGGCAGTGACACCAGGGAAAGGCAACAGAATGTACAATGTACACCAGCACTCAGACCCTAACACCCCAGCAAGGAAGAAACACACACAGATCCCAAACACAACAGGCTGTGGTTACCAAGACCTGCCTAATGCTCGCATGGAAAAACCATGTATACTGTTAAACAGAATGACAAGTTTCCAGTCCAGAGAGTTTGGGCCCTTAATGTGAGATTACAAACACATGGCAAATGCAAGTCCACAGTGCAGATGAAGCAGCTGAGAAAGCCTGGCCCAAGCAGCTCTAAAGTGTCCCCAGCTCTCACTCCTTAGACACAGCCTACAAATTGCACATCTACAGCTTAGATCTACTGCCTCTAACTGCATTTTATTTTGTGCAAACATATCTGCACACATAGCTCAGGCTGACAGAGCAAGGGAAATTTTACAACAAAACACCCTCTTTGCAGGCACCTCCCTGAGATTCCAGCTCCAAGATTCCTATCAGTGCCCAAACTTAGGGAAAGAGGCAAAGAGGAAGGGGGAGGGGACGTGAATTCCAGACTCCTGACATCAGCCTGCTGCTTCCCAAGCAGAGGCTGCGGGGGGAATTTGGAGACTCGCTGCAGGATGGAACATAAACCATTCCCGGAGAGCAGCCAACACAGCAGGGCTGAGCGGAGAGGAGGAGCAAAACCTGTGCAGGAGACACGGTCCTCCGAGAGCCCAAGGGCCACAAGAGCCGTGCAAACGCAGGAGCCCATCGTGGTCCTTGTGCAGGGGACAAACACTCTGAAACCAGTTAGAGATTCCCCTGATCTGAGCGCCTACAAACCATGCAATGTATTGGGAGAAGAAGGAAGTTTAACACAAGGGAACAGTGCTGCAAGGCTCCAAACAACTCCTGTCTTGCAAGAAGGTCCTGCAAAACATGCTAGCAAGAGGAATTGACAAAACCATTAGTCCAATATGACAGCAGACACAGCACTAATGGTGCAGAGCAGCCTGCAAGCTGCACAGGGCGATGGCAGGAGAGGAGGTCTCCTCTGGCAGAGCTGTGCAAGCTCAGCCCAGTGCTGGAGACCAAGGATGAGGCCGAGATCCAGCCTACACCCTATGGCCCCACTCATATTGCACTTAGCCACTACGAGCACCGGGCTGAGGAGGACTTAGGCAGCATGAAARCCTCCAGCTCGCACCTTCCTCAAAGAGGAGCTTCATGCCGGAGGAGCTCGGGTTTGTGCTAACTAGCTTATTTTCTCTCGATTTTTCAGCCAAATCTAAACTCAGCAGCCTCCCCTATGAGTGGCTATGATGGTTTGGACAGCGAAGGACAGACCAGGCTGACTAGAAAGCGGGGCCTATGGAGTATTTCCTACCAGCTTGCACTGGGCTTGGCCTTCATCCTAGAACCGAATAAGCCGTTGCTTTCTTTGCTTGCCGCTCCATGAATAACATCACTATGCATSGCTACACAGGAGCATTCTTCCCATCGAGATGGCCACGGCTGCCCAGGAGACCAAACACCTCCGGTCCTGCCCTCCTGCMCCGGGAGAAGGTGGCAGCGCATCCAGCACGCGCCAGTGGTGACAACTGCAAAGAGCCAAGGGCAAGCCCCCTGCAGTGGTGGTGACCTGATGGGCTTGGGCGGGTGGGAAAAAGAGCGCTGGAAACTCCACATTGTGCTAATTGATGCTGCAGACCTCTCTGCTTCACCTCTTCTGCACAGGAGGCTGGAAAGTGGCAGAAATGCYTGCAATTCTGGTGCGGGTCCGAGGATGCGACGGTCCTTGCTGCCGGTGGGAGCAGGATGCAGAGTTACAGGGTCTCATAAAATAACCAACCCGGGTGCCCCAAACCTCACCCAGCATCCAGCAGCAGATGGGAACSAGGGCTGCTTTGCACAGGACACTGTCCCAAAAGCTCCTGGGTCCTAAAGGGGCTTTAGGAGACAGAGSGACCATTAATTCCCTCCATTTAACAAGGCAAAGCAGATGAATGACTCGCTGATGAGCTCCACAGCAGCAAATGCAGCCCTTGAATCCCCAATTCCTCAGCACCTGACCAGGGCTTTAACCACAWGACCAGCCCTCCTGTGTTAATCAGGCTCCTAATTAGTTAATTACSTGCTMAAGCCTGGGGGAGAGGCTGTGGGTATTAACTTWACAGCTCCAYRCTGCAGACTCTAGCAGCCTCTTCCYCCTCATTTTCTTGCCCATTGAGAAAGGTTAAAGCCTTCCTCCCTGCAGCCACTCCTCACTTCASYRAGGACAGAAGAGGACCCACAACAAGGGYGGATTCAGCCTTCATCCTTAATCCCTGCTCTATCCCCAACTGGAGTCTTCCCTTCAGCTTCCCTGGYCCCAAGCAATTCCCATTGCCTTCCTTGAGCACCAGGAACACAGGAGCAAGGGGGAAATGGTGCTACAGCAGCTCGTGCCAGGCCAACTCCAACCTCCCCAAAGCCACATGGAGAAGCCCAGCTCAAGCAGCAGCCAGAGATCATCCATCTAAGCCCCATTTGTGCCCACAACCGTCTATTTTAACACCTGGAATAGAGCTCTTGAATCAAAGCCAGAGCTTTTTCTTCCTTGTTGAGCATCAGGATACATAAGTCACCTGTATGTTACTGGCAGGATTCTGCATTTCCAGTGTCTGAAAAATTACCAAGCTGTGTGTAACAAGCCTCGAAACAATCCTCCCTCCATCATTTTTCTGGGCATTTAATTAAGCCCCTATCCCCAAGGAAATCTGAAATATTTAAGCTTGCTGCTGAGCTGAAGGCTGAAGTTATTGCAGCCTTGTGGCACTTGTGACAGACATTCAGTGACCTTCCTGCTTCTACAGGTGAGGATGGCTGGGGGCACTCGCCCTCCCCTGGCCTGCCAGGGCCTGCTAAAATTTCTTACAAATTACAAAATTTAAGTGCATTCTAATCACACACGTAAGGTTTTAATAATCCGCTATTCAAGCTGTGCCCTCTTCCAGAGGGTGTTCAGGAAGGCTTTTTTTTTAAAACTTAAAGCAATTAGAAGGCTGCAGGAGCAGAGACTGTCAGAAATGGGAAGCAGAAGACCCAACCAGCTACCCTGGGACTCCCCGTGCAAACCCAGCAAGCCAGCAGTGCTGCTTTGCATCTGCAAACAGTGCATACTGAGCACAAGGGTGCACCAGGATTCAAGGGCAACCCAGACTCAAAGCAACGTGCTGCTTGCAACGCCAGGTACCCACGGCTGTGAAACACTGCGTGCGTTTGGTAGGAGGAGAAAGGCCGTTTCTAGTGGAGAGCCCACATCTGGAAAACCTACCCCAATTCCTAACGACTTGCTGCTGCCTTCATTTGATTGCTAGTGAAAGGCTCTGGCTTGACATTCCTGGAGATCAAAGCCRCCTCGTTGAGAACATTTGCAGTAATGAGAGCAGCAGACAGGCTCCCACACCATGCCCAGCTAATTCCTTCCTCTGCCAGGCTGGAAGAGCGTGCGCCTACCAGCCAACATGGAAGGTCTCCTTCCCCTGCAAGGCCAGCGTGCCCATTGCAATAAGATCGGTAACTGGAACAGTCTGAGTTCTCCAAACCAGTCTGCACCAGAGTCAGCCTTTTCCCATCTACAGACCTCTACGTGCTCTCAAGTGGAACCACGGTGAAGGTTGCAGCAAGAAGGGGCATATTGCAGAAAAGCTTGCTTTTCCCACTGCTTTTTGCTCACCCCATTAAAAGGGTCAGCACACTCAAGGGACTAGAAGCTGAAAAGGTTTCAGCAGAGTGGTTTAAAACAGCAGAACAGGACACACACCCCTAGCTCTATCAAGCACAACACACACCTTAACTCACAGGACAAGGAAGCAGCTCTACTGCCAGTCAATCAGCAACATCACCAGCTGTATCCAAATCTGGTCTTAAGATGTCCCTAAAAACCCATGTCATCCTAAGCTACTTCTGTAACCGATTCCAATTCCTAGCCTTTAAAGTCAAGGAAACCCCTTCATGCAGCTCTTTGTGTGACAACACCCTTCACATAAAACATCCTCCTTCAGCAYCTTGGAACACGCACTCAGACCTATTTGGGCAATCAATGGATTACCTGGGTAATCAATAACAGAGACATTTGGGGCTAGCGGGGAGGTCACCATCCTGTAACAGCAGAGCACCATCCTTCTGGACTCGGTTTCACGACAGCTGAAGGGCACCCGGAGACCTCCAGCACTTCATGACACAGCACTCAGTCACCGTGCCGTGGCTGATGCGCAATTATTGCCAAAGACTTGAGGTCAAAAGGTGGAGAATGAGTAAGCGCTAGTGCTCCCACTCGTTCCAGGGCCCATCTGCAAACTTGTCCATCGCCTCCTACAGAGCCCACCAGCGTCTGGGTATGGGCATCCAAGCATCACATCGCTAACGAGCCAGCCAACAGAAAAACTGCCCACCTCAGCCCATAGCAAGTAGCAACAGCAAAGGAAATAAGGCATATTTCAAGAGTGGTATCTCCTTAGAAAATACCATGAGACCCACAGAAAGGGGGGAAAAAAAAAATCTTTTTATAGGAAAAAGATCTATATAATGGTGAGCCGAGGGGTGCTTGCACTGTCGCATGGCACCGGCCAGGAGCTGGGAACACCAGCTGGGCACAACAGAAGCACCACGCTTTAAATCCCCATCCACGGGGCTTGTGCCGAAATTCCTCGGCGCTGACAACGCTGCCGCCGGAGCAGCGCCGGCTGCGTCTGCCCTGCGTGGAAAACTGCTGGGGAAAACACACCGCTCCGAGCGGCAGGAAGGCAGCAGACCTCCMTGGCCATCGTCACCGCCTTCCGATTTCTTTTTTCTCCTTCAGAGGAAACTTTTCCATTGTTKTTTATTTCCTCGGCACTAATTGAACACCAAATTCCTGCCCGAGCCCAGAGCAGCGTTCGCAGCCGGAGGACTGAGCACAGGGCTGCAGCGAGGAGCAGCGTGCGCCCCGCTGTCCCAGAGCCGCAATTCCCACGCCAGCAAACCTGGTTTCATTCTAGAGCATTGCAGGAATCCGTGAACATCGAGAGCTAGATGGTCCWGCACGGAGAGCCAAAGCCAAATGCAGAGCCCAACGCACAGAGCCACATTCCTCCATGGAGCCGATAGGCTCCAGTTCACACTCCTGGGATTAACAGTTTCTCCTTATCTGAACTGTTTTCTCCCACTGTTGCTCTCCTTGCTGCAGTCCCYGGATTACTGACTAAACAAACAAGATGGAAGACGAAACTCAGACAAAAATAATAACGGGAAGGCCCCGCTGCCATCATCCAGCCGCCCTTTGGATAGACTGACTGCAGGCACTTGAATTCCTCAGCAGCCCAATAAAACAAAGTGATCTATTTGGACAGCGAGGAAAGGCACTTCRAGAGGGAGAGGCAAGGAATGTCAACTGCAGCACTGAAGCTATAGAAGTTTCTTGGGGTATAAWACAGCAAAAAGGCCAACTGCGCAAGGGCTAGATACTCATTGGTGCCCATCAGCTCACTTCCAGGAGCAGCAGAGCTGTGTCAACTCCCATCGGTCCAGATAGCCGGATATTTCACCAGTGACTCATGTCACCCCCAGCTTAGGGCCCAAATAGTCCCAGCTGTGAACAAAGGCCACCATTATAACCGAGCCAGAGTCAAAGGACTGTATGCATAATCCCAAAGGGCAAAGCAAGCAACCCAGGGCTGATATACTGGAGCAGCTCCGCGAGAATATGTTTAAATCCCAAGGATCAAGTAATCTTTGTTTCTTGGAGTATAAATCATTTCTTGAAATTAATCCATCATTTGGGTTCTTAACAAAGCAGCGGTGTTCTCGGCAACACCGAGCCAAGAAGGGGCCTTCCTTGCACCGAGTGCAACTGAACCACGCAAGAAATCCTAGCTGCAAACGCCATCCCAGACCTGACCTCAACACAACACACAGAAAAACAGTAAATCTGTAAGATATCGGGAGAAATCCCCGTCTTGCTCAAGCCCTATGGGATTTGAGAGGACTTCGGACTTCGGATTCACCTCCCGGAGCACAGGGAAGGCCTGATGCAGGATGAGGGATGCTAAGGGCTCAGGGACAAGGGCGAGCTCTGCCCTGGCACCCGCAGGGCTCTGACGGGGAGATTCCCGGCGTTGGAGCTGTGCCACACTAGGAGCCCAGTCCAGTGCTGCCGTTCCCGGCCAGAGCGAGGAGGCGACCGTGATGCATCCATCGCTGCCCGGTAAGTGGAGCAGGGAGGGAGATCCCGGGAGCTGCCCCTGATCCCTTCAGGGAGCTACAGCCCCATTGCCACAAATCCCAAGGAAAGGGAATTAATGCAAATCCAGCAGAGAAAGGGCTGCTCGGCCCAGCAACATCCCGGGAGGACACAGGAGAGCCCTGCAGTTGCACAGCACGCAGCCTCCCTGCCCAAACCAATGGGATTTGCACCATTTTTCACCATTTYCCCCAAAGACAGGGCCCGCCAGCAGCAGCAAGCCACGGGATCTCCCCCCCGGGAACAGCAGGAAGCCTTTTAAGGCAGAGCCCATGGCACGCCTGGCCCGAGACCTCGGCCCTCGCGGCCAYGTCAGCGCTCAGGGCGGCTGTTCAGCGTCCGGGGCGTTTGGAGCGGCCCGTCCCGACAGCAGGGCCGGGGGTGAATCAGCAGCCCCGGCATCGCCGCGTTGCCGCCGCCRCCGGGATGCCTCGCATAGCGGCCAGCCCACGGCAGCCCGGCCCCGCACGGAGCCTGCTGGCTGCCCCCTCGCCTGGGATCCAGGATTTCTGGGTCGCTCCGGCATTTTAGGAAGCTTTCCAGCAGAAGCTTGATTGCTAGCAGGAATCTCACCCTTTGAAAACCACATTGGGGTCCGAGCATTAAAACTACAGGCTCACRTGCTCAGCAGAGCTGCAGAAGGAAACGGTGACAGGGCAGCTCTCCGTCTTTCTGGAGTGACAAACCAAGGTCTTAAAGAGAACCCAAATTCAGSAGCTGTTTCTGAAGGCCAGGAGGTAAAAGGATGCAAGTTTGGTGCAAGTCACAGGCATCCCTGTTCCCCCACCCATGAAATCCATTCCCTTTGGGCAAGGGAAAAAGGAGTCAGAAATATAGTCACATCTCTAACCCTTGCAAGGTCTCTGGACCACCGCGGCCTGATGGAGCACACACAGACCTACCAGGCAGGAGAGRACCGCCACGTTCAAGTTCTTGCTCTTCCTGAGCAAGGGGGAAGTTCCTATTGAGCAAGTTTCCARGCAATTGCATTTGGAGCTGCCACCCAAAGGCAGAAGGGACAAGGTCCCCAGGCCAGGTAGCACCTATTAGCCAAGCATACACACTTGGGAAAACACCTTCTATAGAACATAGAGAATACTGAGGAGCTCTGGGAGAACATCAGTCATTCTGCAMCACCACCCTCCGATGGCCTTCCCCTAACCATGCCCAGACCTTTAAACTCCACAGCACTGCAAATGGATCACCCAGCTAGGAGCTTCATTAAACACATTAGCACAAGCACCCATGCAATTAAGAGCCATTTCCACCGCAGTAAACATTGCAGCTCCACTTGGGCTGGCAATCAGCATTGCATCCTGCATGTTAAACACACAGAGAACGCCCCAARACCCCCAAGGAGGTGACAGCAGGGCCCAGCTGACCCAACACAGGTGGCCCAGCTGCAGCACCGCCGGGACAGAGGCATTTAGGAGCCGGGACACTCCTTTCCATGCACCATGGGGCCCTCGCTGCCCATAAAGTTAACATGACTGGGCATAACCAACTGCAGCAATTTTGAAGCGTTTCATTGAATATTTAGAAAACACTGAAGAATATTTAAATATTTTGGAAAAGAAAAATGTAAAACCATCCTTTCCTTTCAGATACTTAAATCAATAGCTCTCAGCATTTACTTGATATCCRTATTTGATTTTCCTTCAGAAACGTAGCCAGGAGGCAAGTTTCAAATGATACCCGCTGCGCTTCATGGAAAGGTTCCCTAGGCTTGTTCTCCAAAATTCCCAGGCTCAATAGCTCCCACGGGAGCTTATGTAATCCACATCCTCACAAATGCCGCTTTGGGGGAAAAGAAACAGGGCAAATGATGCCGGCCTGAATTAACGGCCCACACCTAGGCAGGCACTGCTGGGAGCTTCATCAATACGCAATAAACTCCACTAAAGCTAAAAACCTGCCATGCCCTCAAGGGAAGCCTGCAAGCAGGAGCAGAAAAGCGCACCAAATCAATTACTCCTCCCCTAACGATTTTCTCAGTTCCAATCCATATTTGTTCAGATCTTAGTCCTGATAAGGTGCTTAAATGTATTTCTCTTACCATCGATAAGTGAATGCTATTTTACTTTAAGCCAATTCAGGTTAATACACCCGCTGCAGCCATGCATAAGCTGCTGATGCCTAAACACGCACAGAAAAGAATGGCTCGTCCAAACACCGCGCTCCAGCTCCCATCCCATTTTGACTTCCAGCCCCACCAGCCAAGCCACGAGTACACGGTGRCTTCCCAAGGGTTAAGAAATGGGGCTTGGGGAGGGACCGCAGAGCAAACGCTTTGACAGGGGGTCACCRTCAAGGAGCACGAGGGGAACACCAAGGAACTGCTGCTCAGCCTCAACCCCCTTTGCCAGCCCTGAGCCCTGGTCATTAGGGGGAAGGCCAAGCCGTTAATCCACCCTTAGAGCAGAGCAGTTGAGTCTCCCTTAAACTGCCACCAGGACCCAAAGGCAGCCCGATGTGCCAGCTCCCCAYCTCCTGCACTGTCCTGCCTGTCACAGGAGAAATGCAAAGAAACAGCACCAAAACCCCTCACTTCAGCCTCAAACTAGGTATAAAAAACACAGTGGTTTTGCTTGCTGTAGCAGAATTCCTCAATCTTGGCTCTGTCTGCACAAAACCATTATCCTCACAGCATTTTATCATCAGACAGGACGCAGCAGAACTGATTTAACACCTTGGGTCGCTGTTCAGGGCTTAGCTTCGTTTTCTTCCCCCCTTCTCTTATATATTTTCTGTAAAACTGATTAAAAYGCAATTCTTACACTACTCTTGGAAATACCTACTGCGCTTAAGAGTTGAAATGTCCCTGCATGTCYGCTATACAAGAAGGTGAATTCAACCCCAAAGATAACCGCTACAGTGAAAGATGCTGCTATAAAAAGCTAACAAGAAATATCCCAGATACCCATCCAAAAGCTTTCCCAGGACTCAGAGCAACACTGGCCCAGACAAATATTTACACAATTATTCACATGGGCTTGTTTTAGATAAAGAGCCTTTTATTACTACTTTGGCATTTACCATCTAATTAGAGGCCAATGACAGTTCTAAAGCTCGCTGCACGTTCCCCTGCAGCACTGACAGAAGCGATGCTGTCTCGGTCATCAGCAGCACCASAGCTGTGGTCACCCTCCACACGGGCTTGGGGCAACCAGGAGGGAGGCATTAAGAAAGGAGCATCTTCCCGCAGACACAAGGGGCTACAGAAGCAACAGCTCTGGCATCTGGCTCAGTGTGTGCCGCCAAAGTGGAAGAACGAGTGGCCAAGAATAAAAGGTCCCCTGGCAAAAATGCCCACAATGAGGAACTTGCTCAACTTTAACCCCAATGCTGTGACAGTCACCTCTGCCATTCGGAGCATCCATGGGGACCTGGGCTTTTGCTGAASGCATACAGGCTACCCAAACCACATACCATGGTCAGAAGTCCCACCATGACTTAGCCATACTGTATTTGTGAATATAAGATGAGCTTAGCATAGAGAACAATTGCATGCCGAGGTCCTCAAGGCCCACTTAATTGAACAGTTTTATTAATAAGAGTAATGTTGTAAGGCAAAGTTTCAAGTATCCTGATGAAGCAGAAGATGAGGACAAGGCATTGCCAGCACTACGGTACAGAACCACCAAGATCCAGCAAGCCCCTTCTGTCCACACTGGAGATCACCCCAATGGAGGTCACCCTGGGGCCCCAGGGCTTCTGCTGTTATCCAGATKGCCTCTCTGCTCCCAGGCTTTATTCCATAGCTGGAAAGGTCCCTGCTCCAGGACCCTCACAACTTCACACAGGATCCTTCCATCACAGCTTGACTCAGACCTAGGCCCCCAGCTCTGCCCAAACCTGAGCAAATAGTCAGGTTAAGCACCCATATTTTCATGCCTCTGGAAATGRCCTTTCCCTATGGATTCGCTTTATCAGCCCAGGCTCCAAGCCCTGTCACCACCCCAGCTGTGCTTTCCCAGGGCCTTTCCAACTTCCCTAAGTCTTCTAAGCAAAAAAGAAGGCAGGAAAACCATATTCTCATGAGGGCCTTGCACAGCAGGCAGGGAAGGACCATTAATAAGCAGCTCCTGGTCACGACCTTCTTTGCAGCTCAAAGGTTTGATCTGTTCCCTCTCACTCCCCCACGCTGCCACATCATGCCACAAGCTGATAACCAGCAATAGATGCCTCAAGTACATAATCACTTGCTGAATATCTTTTCCCTCCTCTTTTCTCACAGTTTTATTATGCTCCTGAGGCCTTTAGAGCTGGGATTCAAGTTACTGACAGCAAGGCAATCCATCAGAGGGCTATGGAGAAAGAACAGAAATGAAGCTATCCGGGACCATAAAGCTAAGTTGGAACAGCAAGAAAGGAAATTTCTTCCCCCTCTTGATCTTTCCACCCCCAGGATAGATGTGAAGAAAGGAAAGGCCTCAAGAAGTCAAGGACTTTCTTTGGAAGCTGCTACCTTTGCAGCAAGGGAGCAGCACAGACTGCCCAGTACCACGGCCCCATTGCAAAACSCAGGTCAGCACAAGCCCTTCTCGGGATGCCAGCGGAGAGAAAAGCCTCTATTTGCACCCCAAAAACCCAGGTCACCGAGCCCASGCACCAAGGCCATCAGTGCTCCTTCCTGCTAAAATACAAGATAACAACTAGGGAATAACCCTCCCATGAACCCAAGCACCAAAACACACCTGCGAGCCAAGCACTTCTGCTTCAATTAAACTATCCACAAGCCCAGACACTAAAGCGATTTGTTCAAAGGAGGGGAGCGTGTGTTTGGCACTGAGGATGGGCAGGAGCATCCACACCAACCACTGCTCGCTGCGGGTTGCAGAAGCCAAAGCCCGCAGCCAGCGCAATGTAGCCATCAAACAACAGGGTTAAAACACCATGTTCAAGGGGTTAAAGAAAGGGTGTTATTCACACGAGCATACAAAGAATCCAGATCAGGTTTTGCAGCTGAAAAGATACTTTCTCTACTCATTTCTTTCCAATGAACAAAAAAGCAGCTCAAGGTTGTTTTGCCATATTTAGCTAGCAGGTGGCCGCTGCTGGTGTAAAGGCTTTTGACAGGTAAGAAAACGGCTTTCTATTTGAATAGCTGCATCTGCAGGACACCTTTCCTCCAGTTTTAAGCAAAAAGCATCTAGAAGAGGTAAATTCCAGTCTCCAGTGTATTTTCAGGTGCCTGGAACTAGCTCATGGCATTACCCTTTAACCACCCTTGGAGGTTTAAAGAGCTCCRTCACAGCTCTGATCAGCCAGGCCTATAATGTTCGCAGGCTGCTATAATGATGCTGTTCCTATCCTGACGCATACATTCCCCGAGTCCTTTCACAAAAGGATACTCCTGGCCTCTTAGCTGCTAGCAAGCAAGWTCAATGACACTGAAGGACGAGCTTGGCACACGGACAAGGCGTTCAGCCTCGCGGGAGCAGCGCCGCAGGCACCGGCAGCCGGGTCCTGGCAGCCGCAGCGCGCGGAGCCCTTGAAGCAACTGCCAACCTCTGGTCCCGACAGGCAGCCGGGCACATTCCCATTCCCGGGAGAAATACATAAATAAAGCACCAAACAGGGMAACATAAAGGGTGCCACGAGCACCGGCTTGGCAAAGGGATCCTGTGGGATTAACATCTTTCTCTCATACTTGTGCAGAGCAACGTGGACCACCTCTTGCATGGTCAGCACTGACTCCTATCACGTTATTTTCACCACCTCCTAAATCGTGGCCATTGGGCAGACACGAGGTGGTATAAAAAGCTCATGTCCTCCATCAGAGTTGGTTTCCTCCATCCAAATTATCAGGCAACTTCGTCTTCAGGTCATAATTCACCTAGTGCATAAACCTAATATAAATTGTGCCAAATCAGTGATAAAAGTAACAAAAATATGCATAAGGACTCTGGATACAGAAGATGATCTGAGCCATTTCAGAGGTTCCACCAGAGGGTCAGATATAGCAGTRAATATCAAATGGATGTCCTGGGGCTGTTTTGGAAAAAAGATCAGGAATAAAGAACACTGGAAAATGGAGGCATTTTCAATAGCTGTACAAGGCAATTTTCATGTCAGCCTCGGTCTCTCCCATGCGCTTGAGACTGCAAACAAAACAGATAAGCAGACAGCTACACACTGAATTTCACTGTGGAGCCATTCTGATGTTCCCCAACCTCAGACAGTGCTGAATTTGGGCAGGAATTCACAATTTTAATCAGGGAACAAGTATTTCTAGAATTATTGCAAGYTTCCAGGACAGAACTGCAGAGGCAGTTTAGAGGCAGCTGATGTGAAGCCAGGTGAAGTGCAGCAGCTCTGGACACGATGMTGCTGCTGAACGCTGGGCTCTGCTGCCTCCGTTGGATCTTTGCTAGCGCTGAAGAACAAACTGTGCATCTGATGACAAACGAGTCCTCTAAAGGGAAWCCACCCAACCCCAGCTCTGCAAACAAGGCACCTCAGCAGAGCTAAGGTTTCACRGAGAAGCCTAACACAGCCATATGCTCCCCACAATTCTTGCAGGCCCTTATGCCCCCCGAGGAGCAGAGCATCAYGCTGCTTTCAAACGATCCCAATATGTTCGGTGACAATTGACTTCAGAAGGTAAGGCAATAAGGCTGGCAGAATCTCTCCCTAAGAGATGGGTAATCAAAAAGCAAATTTGTGCAGGAGARCACAGCCAAACAAGGCTTCGTTTGCACGAGGGTGGGAAGCAGGCACAGCATCTAGGGAACAGCCACGCAAGCTCTAACACAGCAACCCGCAGCACCTACAGCAGTCACAGCCCCAGGCGTGGATATAATACAGCTAGCTGCTTGGAATAAGCTCAGCAGCCCTTGGAAACCCACCCKAGGGGGTTTCAAAAGATAATCCAGGATAACTAAAGACACACGGGTCACTTTACCCACTTCAACTACAATATATGCATTGCCCACAACTTCCAGCCTCTCCAAAGGCTGCAAACTGCAGKAGGTAAATACACAGATGAGGAAGAATTACATCTGAGATCAATATCCAGACATATCAGACCAATTTTACATGATTATGTGCGGTAATACATTTACCTTGACATTGTCCCCATTATTTAAGTTTATTTACCTCTTTTCCATAACCAGGACAGTAATACAAGCAACCCTGAGCAAGGTCACAGGAGCCATCAGCGACAGATGGAGACATCTCATCCACAGCTCTAAATATTCAAAAATACTGACTTGACCAACCAACTCTTCCCCTTAATTACCTGTTAGACATTAGATGTTAATTAAGCATGTGCTTTATAAGCCTTAAGCTAGGAAATTTTCCTGCTGTCTACTCCCCAAACACACATTTTCGCATTCAAATACAAGGATCATCTGAGTAAAACCACATTCACCAGGATGCAGCACCRAGATGCTATGGAAGACCAGCTGACTCCCAAAGGTGCATTTGGAAACATCGTTGGCACAAATTGCATCCACACTTTGTGGCAGCAGCCAAGGAAAACCACCCAAACCCAAGCAGAGTCAAGGGTTAAAGACAGGAGGARGAAGAGGAAGGAGCTTGGGCAAGAAACGAAGCTGGGTCTCCCCCRATGTGGTATAAACACTGTGTGATGGGACAAGCAGCAGTGTGACAAGGACCAGGGGCAGTGAAGGCGGGCGGGGGCTCCAGGGATGCTGCTGCAGGCTCCACTCCCAGGGTGGTCGCTGCAAACCCAGCCAGAAAGGTTCCTGCAGACAAGGCTGCGCTTGTGCAAAGGCCATACCCGCTTGGATCATCAGGGAAGAGATTTTGATTAATGAGATATTGATGAGGTGCAAAAACAGCTTTCAAAAAGTGCATATGTTTTTATATATATCTACAGCTGAGGATGCCACGGGGCAGATCCACCTGCAGTTCTATCAGCCCTGCTGAAACCCAAACAGCATGTAGGTTATTGCAGCCAAAYGTCTCCCACACGCGGAGAAGCCACAGCCTCAGCAGATGAGCAGCACAGGAGACAGAATCAGCACGTCCTTCTCTGTCTGGACACGTGCCTTGAAGAACAGCCAGACAGGATAAATGGAGATGCCACTGAGTAGGAATATTTCAGATTAAATGACAGCAGCAGTATTAAAATACCCACGGGGACAACGTTTGAGGGAGTCATGCAAAGAGCTGCCAGACTGAGACAAAAGCAGACAGTGGGTGATGGGAATCATAGCACCATCCTAGAAGGATCTTGGAGAAGCAGGAAGCACTTGGGAACCCTTCTGTGTCTTGCAGTTAAAGCTCTTCCCAGCTCAGTCCAAAGAGGCAGTTGCATGAGCCAACACAACTGCATCTGCAGATATGAAGGGGAAAAGTAAAATGGGAAGGCTCAAGGGGGGAAAAAAATGCAAGTATGATCAAATCTAATCAAAGCAGCAAAAATAAGTGACAGCTACTGAAAGGCAGGGGCTATTTTTGCACAGAAAGTGTGGCACATGTTTGCAGAGCCATCATGCACAGAAAGCCAGGAGAAAAGAGCCCTTTGTACGAGGGAACACAGAAGGCACCGGGTAGCTCAGAGCTTTGCTGTACCTAACACAAAGGGAGGAGACAAGAGAGGGCAGGAGGAGATGGGCTGGTCATTGTTCCAGGTAGGGAAAGAGGGAGTCATCGCACAGTGCTGGGAGCAATGGGAAAACTGGCCACTAAGACTGAGAGCATCGGACCCGGGTCACAGGTCTGAAAACCACAGGGTTAAAAATGGATAAATCCCCAATTAGCCCCAGTTAGGAACTCTGGTACCAGCTCCTTCCCTGAAGGGAATGGCAAACTCCTGTGATCCACTTGCAGCTCTTGCTGCAGGGAATCATCTGAAAGGAGGAAGGAGGGTCTGGGACACACAGRATTACAGCCACAAATCATCAGGAAAAGCCCTTACAAAACCAGGCTTTCTTTCTACACAGAGTCCAAGGACARGGTGAAAACCAAACACTGAAAATAACTGCATGGTCTCATTGCTAAGGATCTGCAGGGAGCCTCTCAGCTCTGCWTCTGCAACATGGAGCAATTCCCTGGAGCTCCCTGCAATTCCCAGAATGAGGACAAGCACAAAGCAAACAGGGCAGGGAAATGAAATGCTCAGGAGCAAATGAGAACCGTGGTCACGGTGGCTGGGATCGCTGCTGGGGCTCCTGGGGGACTCCAGGCTCGCCAGGCCTGGTTTCCAACTGCACAGCAAGCAAAACCCCTCCCTGCTCAGCCAGGGGCCAGGCTGAAAYCCAGCCCTTCCCCTCACACCTAGCTGGGGCACCCAAAGCCAGCATCCAGTTTGGGAATTTTGCCTACATCCTATAGGATTGTCCAGAATTCCTGTCCCAAAAGTCAGTGCAAAGTGAAAACCACATCATCTTTCAGAGGAGMAGCAATACAAGTCTGGCTGTAATTAATCTCCCCGAGTTTGACAAGTGAAATAAATGAAGGAATGAACATGCTTCCACCATCTGGAAAAGTGCATGCTGACACTTCCAATCATTTATGCATCCATTCCTATATGTGTATAAATAACGTTTGGTATTTCCATATGTACACCAAGAGCAAAAGTGACACATCAAGGCTTCAGTCCATCCCGATAGGTGCAGTTGGCCAGGACCAAGGAGTATTGAGTAGCAAAACCACCAAGTGAGGTAAAAATATATACATATAATATATATATATAAAAGCTATAGACAAGGCAAATGCCAAGGGGAGTTATCAGGATACTTTGAGAAAGCTGAACTATAAATTGGGTGCTCTCGATACTGTCCCCATCACAAAAATAAGCTCTATTACTATAGTTATAATACCTTGCACTTGAACATACACTATATTGCTTAAAGGCCATCTGGATGTATTTAATATGCCATCATTTATTATGCMAAGTGACAGACTCTCCATAGCTACAGGAAAACAAAGAGGTCACTTGCAGTATATTCCCTTTCCCTTCGACTAATTCCTTTATAAACAATGCTAAGATCTCTTTTCCAGAGAAAAGAGAAGGGAGGAGCCATTCTCTTCAAGTCAGACACCCTCAAAACCATCCTGCAAGCTGCAGACAGGGCTCAAACCCAGCAAATTTGGGTCCCCTTTGCCCCTGCCCCGTCAAGCTGCTCAGCTTCACCCCAGGATGCTCTTGCAGCCACAACATAGTGCAATTCCCCCCCAAAGTGCCACTGCATCRCCCGGCAGGTCTCTAGCAACACAGGTGACAACCAGGGCTCATCCAGAGCAAGCCCTGGGCTCCTCAAGCTCTCCCCCAATTATTTTGCTCTGTGCTTTCCTTCCTAGGAGCATTTTCCACATGCCTGGTTTAATCCTCTGCTGACTGATGTTACACAGATGTGACATGCCCGGCTGCATTAACACCCCTCACCTGTCAGGCCTGGATCAGGAGAAGGAGCCAAGTCGGATCCGCTCCCCAGACCAGTGACCGGTGGCACGCGGCAGCACCAGCCCCTCAGCAACGGGCTCCTTTGCAGAGCCGTGAAAGCTGCAGCTTTCAAGTGACCCCAAAAAGGGCCGAGGGAGGAAGGCCACAAGAACCAGGGCTGTTCCTGCGGGCACAGGAGCCTGGTGGCCCTCCAAAGGGAGGAACATCAAACATTCACTTCCCCCATGTCCCAGCACTGAAATGCACGGGGAGACACAGACCTGGCGCATTCAGGAAGCCRCTAATATTTCCTGGGAAGTCAACAGCACAGGCCAGATTTTCTGGCCCTTTGCATCCCAAATTAGCAATGTAGAGCCAAGTGCTTCATCCCCAAGGAGGCTGAAGCAATTCCTGTCTCACACTGCCGAGGCAGAGCTCCTTAAGGGCAAGAAAGACCCCCCTAAAACAGGAGGAAGAGACTTCAATCACAGAGCAGACCCAGCCCAGGAGGCTGGGGCATTATGAGGGTGAGGATATTCTCCCCCCTCATCTCCCACACCGACTATCAGTCCCACCGTTAGCCACAAGGCTTCCTGTGCAATGCCCCAGGGCTGCACATTGCACTGCTCACCCATCATTAAGGTGACCCCAGCTCGCAGCCAGAGCCRCAGGGATACCGAGTTCTTGCAAGGATTTTGGAGACGCAGAACATGTCTCATTACTAAGGTGTTCAGGAAAATACCTCTGCAAACACCCACGTTWGCAAGGCCGTTAACTTCCAGCACGAGCCAAGACTGCAGAGCATCAGCGTTAAAGGGAATTTAAGTGTCTTTGAACAAGAAACAAAGAGAGCAGTGGTAGGAAAGGGATCCAGAGCAGCTTTGTGATTTAGTCCCCACTGTGCAAAGCCTAGTGCACTGCCTAAATCCCCAAAGCTGACAGGTCAAGGCTCCCAAGAGCCCTCAGAGGGCTGAAGTCTGCTCTTCTTCCTATAAGACAACAGCCTCCGGCACACAAGGMCTCTGCTGCTTCCCGATATAGCTCTTTAATTACAGAGCACTGGGAAAATGGATGTTTGCAGAGCAGACGTGGCCCTGTTGGCTCTTGGGTTTTGCAGGGAATGGGAACTGGAGCTGAACAAAGTCCCGAGGCAGCCCCGAGCGCCGGGGCCCGGCAGCTCCTCCCGCCCGGGCTCCGGGGTCGGAGGGAAGCAGCCGGCAGCTGCAGCCAGCTTGGTTTAATTTCGGCATTCGTGAGCAGAGCGGGGCCTTCTCCGCACACGGACACGRCGTGAGGATCATCCGCCTCTCCCCATCCCCGCGGGCCCTCGCGCAGGAACGTTCCGAGCAGTTTTCCTACCCGAGCGCCGGCCCAGGGGTGCCGAAGCACCCTTGACGGGGATCAAAGGTGCTTCCTCCTCCCACCCTCCTCGGCACCGTTGGGACCGCACMGACAACAGGGGGATTCTCGGCAACCCACCCTGCTACAAAAGGCGGAAAACCCAAAGGAAACAGGAGCAAAGTACCACGGACCTCGTTCGGAAAAGCATCTGCCAAGCTGCTGCTCCAGGCCAGCCATCCTCATCCCTCCAGGAGCCAGGGGCTCTCCAAGGTGGACACCAAGCACAGCCCGTGCTCCAGGAGCACAGCCCGTGCTCCAGGAGCTCCTCCAGGGAGATGCCGATGGGCACATCCAAGCCAGGTCCTTCCCACGGCACGTTCCCATCCCTCAGGGAGGGCTCCGGACCGTGGGCCTGTTGCAGCCCCAGCCTGGTGCTTGCCCAAACACTGCAAGCCCCAAACCCGACCCTCGAGCTGAGCGCTGCAAGAGCCCAAAGGCTATCCTGGAAAACGCTTTTTTGGAAAGTGATGTTGCATTAAGTGGGCAAGTAAAATTTTCTATTCAAGTAAGGTTTTGMTAAGAGAAATAAATCAAGATCCTAAAACTTTGGGGGGAAAAATCTGGTTTACATTGGAAGAATATTTTGCAACAGAAAAAGACCACCAGCTAGAAAGCAGAAGGGTGCACAATTATGTTTATCCTCTCATAGGATTCATATTCCACGCCAGTGCCAGAGCAGGGCTAAACAGGGAGGAATCTCCGTTACAGCATCCCACCAACTCGGGAGCACCGAGCAGGAGGCTCCACGTGTTCCCTGCAATCAACCAATTCCTCCCAGACAAGGGCACTTCAAGCACTTTAAAAGGAAACCCACAGGTACAGGAGTTGGCCACAACTTAAAGAGACTCCAGCCAATTAAGAGCATTAATGACTTCTCTACTGGCTTCTATTTGCCGGCCTCATGGCCACCTTTACTCAAATTGTCCCAGCAGCATCAATGAAAGAMGAGTCCTGGCCAGCTCCATCCCGCTTGGCATTAGCCCGTCCACAGCTTACGGCTCCCCCTTCCACACATGCTACCCACGAGCCAGATTTCCGTTTCCAGAGCTCTGCCAACGCGGTTAACCAACCGCCCAGGGCTCGTGGAACGAAGCTTTTGGGCAGGRAATTAAAAAAGCTCAATTGAGAGCTGGCATTTACCGGGGCATTGGGGGAAGCCGGGCCGTGCAAAGGAGCCCTGGGTACCTGCAGGCACCCTGCCCACGGGCRCATCGCCCCGTGCCCATCACTCCAGCAAGCCGTTGCACCCACGCCGTGCCCCAGGATGATGCTGAGACCTATTGCTGAAGATGGAAGGAGTTTTCTTGCCAGCGTTTCAACAGGCACCACTGCTGTTCCCGCAGAGCCCCTTCATGGCCCTSCTGGCCTCGCTGCCCCCAGTGCAGAACACGCAGCATCCCCGGGCCGGAGGAACGCAGCCTGGTGAGCGTTGGCTGCTTCCACATCAACTTAGGGAAAGCCTTTTTTTTTTTACCCCCTGCATATCAGAGAGCTTGCAGGGAAGTCAAGCGCTTATTAACCCTTTAAGCCAGGGAGGTTTTGCTGGGCAAAGCAACAGCAGTAACGCAGCAGAGCCAGGACCGCAGCACGCTGCCTGGGTCAGCAAGGCCCCCAAACCCCCCAACCCCCTGACCCTTGTTAACTCACTTCAGCAGGCCCCAGCTCACACTTCACCCTCCTAATTCCCCTAGAGCACAGGGACACGGAGCCGCCTGGCACCAGCTGAAGCACCTGGCTCGGATGCTCTTCTTTCTCCCTCATTTCTCCTCCAAATAATGACACTTGTATTCACAGTGACTCATCTCCTTGACCTTTCCATTCACTTTTAACAGTGCAAGCTGGAAATAAGGGCATACAAACAATGCRCTCATTATTCTGCCGGTGAAACACTGTCCTCAGCCCAGATCTTTGACCTGGAACAGACAACAGCGCTCAGGCTCTATCTCCGTATTCCAGCACAGGGCATCCTCATCTAGGATGAGCCCTAGCAAAGGCTCCCAAATTCGTTGCTTCCCACTTCGCATCCAAGGGGTGACAGTACTGCCAAACTCCCTGTGCAAAGACTTCCCCCTGGATCCTGGGAAACTGGCAGCGCAGCCTCCAGGAATCCAGCTGCAGCAAATTCCTACTCAAATATTGTCTTGGAAACAACCAAAAGGGGTGGAGGGCGAGTGGGAGGAACAAAAAAAGGARAAGAAACCAGGCTCTCCAGGATAATACACGTGCACTCCAGCTAAAGCACAGCTCTTTCTGTACGTCCACACAAAGCAAAACAGAAACCCCAGCTGACATGTGAATGAAACCAAATTTAGCCCCTCAGCAGCCCCWTCAAGCACAGGCTCCAGCAGACCCCCAGGGACCTCCTCCCCAAGGCTTCCCCATTAACCCCTTGGGCATCTCCAGCAGGGCTGCAGCCTCTTGCCCACCCTTTGCAAATTCTAGCAGTGACGTGCAGAATAGTGAGCAAAGAAAAAGGCTTTAAACAGCTTGCTTAAAAGGAAAAAAAACCCACTTTATTTACTCTGAACGAATTAACATGTCCCTGGCTGCAGATGCACAGCTTGATCCAAGCAGGGCTGGCATTCAGGGTCACCCCAAGCCAACAGCAAGGGTCAGATGCATTTAACTTGGCAGCTAGTTCAGACTTCCAGCAAGCGGGAGCCTCCCCTAGGGACAACGGAGGAGCCACGCAAATGCACCCACCGGCCATGGGAAAACAGGGGGTCTGGCTCCTCTGGGTAACACMCAGACAGTTCAGGCCAAGAGAGTCATCACCGAGCACGGCTTGGCCTTCAGAGCCCTTCCACCAGGGCRCTCGCTGCAGCAGGGCTGGGTACTGAACACCCAGCATCAGGCACGGGGGGGCATCTCGGCCGCTCCACATCCTGAGGGATGAAGGCACTTTAGCCCCCCAAAACCCATGCAAGGCAAAGCACTTAAATAGAAAATGCACTTCTGTATACTGGTAAGATAGCTGGATGTCATCAGTCCAATGTCAGATGGAGAAGATGCTGAGGCCATTTCAGTTGGCTTGAGACAACTTTATGCATAAAGCTACACTCCATGTCTATTACACTCCATGATCTAACCTGCAACACAAGTTTGTCCAAAGCCACACACAAAATCCAAATAACCTTTTGGGTTTGCAACATCTAAGACATCAGCAGGGTTAGGAAGGAGCACACCATCCCATGGAAGAACAGCATTTCTAAAGGAGAAAACACTTAAAACACAACCACTAACAGCCTGGGGCACAGGGTTGAGAAGAGGCTCTCTGAATACTCCCTCGCTTCAACCCAAACGCTCCGTGTCAGCAAGCGGCACAGGGCAGRGCACGAGTGGCACCCTGCCTCAAGGGAGCACAGCACCCGGGCCAGGGTGCAGCTCCTTCCCTTCCAGGCCTCCAATCYCCCAACTACCCTTTTCTCCTTTCCAGCTCATTACACAATCTGAAAAGAGAACTCCAGCATGGTAAATATGTTTTCCTTTTTTTCCTCTTTTTTTTTTTTAAAAAGGTCTTTCAACATTGTGAAAGCTTCCAGATGATGCTCAGAGAAGCCTTTTGCCTTCTGGAGAATAAGCAGCCCAGACTCTGAACAACCAACCTCAAGAATGCCTTTTGTGTAGCTCCTTCATTTATTTTAGGTCTGAAGATGTTCCAGACACAGCCAGAGAGACCACGGCATCGCTTGAATGTTTCACTCAGGGCTCGGCTTCATTTCAAGGGCTCAAACTTAGGCAGTAACCCAGTGGCTAAATGTGCCATGGCTGCCAACCTAAGCGTTTTTTCCATATAACACTGTATTTTAACAAAATTTTTCCATTCTTCCATGCCTTTCTTTTGCCTTTTTTGGTTTTGGTCACTTTTTTTTTCCTCCCTCTGTTTCACACAAAGGTTTCTATTTACAGGGTGGGTTTTTTTTTTCTTTCTTGTTTTAAAGGAAAAAGCTGCCAGCTTGCATACTCAGCATATATCGCATGTGCTCCACTCTAGTTAGCAAGAATAAAAGCTTTGATACGCAGCAAAGCCAGGCTGCAACTGGAGAACACGGGACCCAGAGCCACTCTGGAGCAAACCGGAGGGCAGATGCTGCACCTACCAAGTGCTGATGGCAAAAACGGGTATGGGAGGATATCGAGCAGGCAGAAGCAAGCCTTGGAGCCTGACAAATGCCCCTTCTTGCCTTGAAGGGATACACGCCATGGTCCACAGCAAAGCTGCTACCCAGGAGCATTCCCATGGGCTTCGTTGATGCTTGGCCATAGGGAGACACAGCTGGACTGAGCAATGCAACCTGCCTCTAAAGAAGCCCCTGGACCTACAGACCAGCAAGTGCAGAAGCTTTCAGCTCAACACAGGTATGTCAGCCTGGTCCTGCACATCCTAYACCCAGTAGGGATTTTTCCTTCTGGAATTGTACCAAAACTGCCACCACTCCAATCATTCTAAGTCCTGGATCCATCTGCCCACGTTTGTCCTACAGACAGCATGCATTGACATGAGGTGTAAACAGGACACATGAAGACTCCACTARTATCCTTTTCCCAGGCAACATCATTTAAGGAATGAAGGACTTGCAAAAACCTCTCAGAACTGCAGGCACGACACGTGCCCCRAGTCATGGTCCCCAACAGCTTAGGGCYACTGGAGCAGCCATCAAGCACRTGGTAATGAGATGAACTCACCTTAYAACCTCATCCCAGATTTCCAAGCAGCCTCCTCACTTCCAGTTCATCTCATTCATAGAGGCTAAACAGGGGGTTTGGGAGCTTAGCGAGAGGCCCTGCACATTTACAGACAGGACTGGTGCAATCAATAAAGCTCAATTTGCATTCCTCAGTACCAGGTACTACAACTCGGATCAAACAAGGCTTGCGGTAAGTCCAGGACAGAGGGTCCCACTCCAGCACTACAAAGCAGCTAAAAACCAGCAGAGACATGCAGATATCAAGCAAGGAAACCAGCAGAGATTAAACACAATGCTTCTCTGACACAGCAACTCTCACTTACCAAAGGGTAGACATTCAAAAGTTAGTCATGTTTTCAGCAAAACCCAAGTGATGGTTTATTATCTCCATTAAAGAATTTTTTTTATAGAAAGAGAGCTGCTTTGAGAAGATTCCTACAAACTAACTATGCTGGAGCATACATGAAWGGGCAAGCACAATTCAGGAAAGTGCCAAATTCACACTTAGAACACAGCAGGGGTTTCCCCCATCTCGAGGGCTGTCGTGCCTCAAAACTAATTCACACCAAGGCAGAGCACAAGCTCCAAATGCAATTGTTCTTCCCAGATGATCCCAGACCTTGGGGGCTATGACCCAAATTGCTCAATAYGTAGACAGGCCCTTATCTCTTCAGTGCAAGTAACGACCAGCAGGCCAATAGACCTAGAGGCTCCTAATTCAGCTGTGGGGAAGGTCTTTATGCCCAACAAGCATCACCTGCTGCAACACGCMGGGCACCTGAGCACCACCAAGGAGTCCCAGTACAGCCCCTGCCTACCCGCAGCCCGGGGCTCAGCTCTCCTCTCCATCCAGATGTTCTCCAGACATACACACAAACCAGCACACACCAACAGCAGAACCACCAAGCACGGGTGATTCACACACCTGCCCAGGATCATGCAGCCCCCTGCACCGCATCCCCGGCATCGCTCCCAAGCCCTTTGCCAGCGGTCGGGACCCAAATCCAATGACCCCCTGGCAGCCAGGCAGCACCGGATCACAACTCTCCCCACAAGGAAACAGCTTTAATTCCAAAAGGAAAGCAAGAGCATGGTGTCCTCAAAGCACRTTGGTCCATTCAACACTACTGACACTCACCAGGGGACAAGGGAGAGTTGCAGCCAAAAGCACAGGAGTTACCTAGAACAAGGGGTCTCCGTAATTGCACATTTTCTGTTGTGGACAGAACTCAAGTCTTAACAACTGACTCAGCACCTCCGTAGACACCTGCTTGTTCCTTATCCTTTATCACTAGAACCAATTTCCACTGAAGCCAGTAGGCAACTTTCCATCAATATGAAAGAAACCTGGATCAGGCCCTATGAATACACATATTCCATTCTTTAACACACAACTGCTGCTCCAAGAAATATATTAAACTTTCAAAGAGATCAAAACAAGGGAACCTAGGGAGAGGAATGGGGCATGAAACAGGTGGAAGAATCAGGGCATAAGAAAAGGTAGAAAAAAGTAATTGCCAAAGAATTAGATAGCAAATTTGTTGACTGTATTAGCTTTTGTTTAAAACCAAAGGTACCTGGAAAAAAAACCAGTATTGCCTATCTAGTGATACCCACCAAGAGGTAGTCTTCAAACTATGGAAAAAGTCTCCATAGCAAGAATTCCATGTGAGCAGACAGAAGGTCCACACTGCTCTGCTACTTTACACAGAAATCAGTGGTTATTCAACAGGCTTGGCCTGAAAACTGCCATCTGAAGACCTTGCATGAAATGGAAGGTATTTCCTTCCAGTTTGGGGACTGGTATTTCTCCAGTCCCCAAACCCAGGCACTGCAGCAGGTCTGGACTGCAGGAACATCCCCGTGCACATAGCCCAGGGTCCAGAAGAGCAACTCCTGCACGAGTGCAGGGAAGGGRGCAGCGAGCAGCCTTCAAGGAGCTGCCTCCGGCCGGGAACGGTTTGCAAAGACGTGTCACCGTGCCCCTAGTTCAGAGGGCAATAACGCATCACTTGAGCTGAACGCCTCGAGTCCATCCTCCGGATGAGACACGCATAACAGCCGCGTCCAAGGCGGCGGCCTCTTCCAAGCAGGCAGCACACTGACRGCATCCAGGTCCCACTCCGGGCATCCGACCCACCACCAATTCCAACCTTACAGAGTCATATTTCTTCTTGTAAAACAATATCAACATTTTCAACTGGCAAAATATTAAACAAAACTGTTCTAACTGGCTGAACGCTGAGACTTTTAAGCTCGTTCTAAATGACTGGGGAACAGCCAAGGAGAGAAGCAACAGATGGCAACAAGATACTTGAGGACTTCCAGTATTTTCATTTCTTTTAAAGGACATGCCATGAATTGTTATTACACTGCTCTTTGCCACTAAAGAAAACTGCTACTTCCAAATATTTTTTTTACCCAGAAATCCAACTCAGTTTTATGAAAATTGTTAAGAAAGATACTCAAAAGTTGGYGAGTGAGATTTTAATAGGGCATCTGTTAAAAACTGGGAAGAGCAGAGGCTTGCAGGACAGTGTTCAGCAGCATTTCAGTTCATCTCTCTCCTGATATCATGCTTTKCTGACAATCTGATAACCCTTACAGCATGTTTCCATCCCCTCTTTTCAGAGCAACATAATTGATGTATTTCTGAAGAGCATCCCGAGTTCCGCCTCAATCCATACAAATACKGGATAAAATGAAACTGAAACAGAAAATCTTAGCTAATGAAAAGCTAAGAGCTTGGAAGCACTAGAAAGAGCTAGAGAGGGTATCAGTCAATGCCATCAGCTGTCCAAATCCGACTCCTCCCTCAGCTAAGTTATTTGGTGGCCTATGAGGAGGCTCCTYCGGGTATCCCAAACCCTCTGCAGCAGGAGTCGCTGCTCAGAGCTGGTCCTGGAGAAGGTTCCCAGCTCCCTCCACATCCCTCGTTCAGCCGGAGACGCCGCCGCTTCCAGAGCCACCAATCCACAAGCCACCAAAAGTTKCCCATACCTTTAGAAAGATCTAGGTCTCATGCTGAAGCTGCTGGAGAACATRCCCCGAGATGCAGCGTGCTCAGGGATGCTCCAAAACCACCAAAATACTGCCAGAGTAACCAGAGAAGGTGAAAAACGACCATCTCTACCCCTGGAAACCCTGCACATCACCAACAGAACTCACAGCTAATACACAGTAACAGTGACCCAACACTCCTGGCTGCATAAAAAGGGACGTTAAGTTAATATTGCTGCAGTACTGTACTAGTAGGGRAAGCTGCTCCAAATAACCCGACACTTCTGCAATACAATAGGATCTCCACAACTGCCGCTAGGTTTTTCCTGGCAGCGATGGAMTAAGAGCATTTTATTCATTGGAAAACTCATTTTCCACGCTGCTCAGATCTTGCAAGAAGACYCTTGATGAAAGCATTCCTTATCACTGCCTTTTATCTCCCTCCTGAAAACCATCTTAAAGAGTCTAGAAGGGACAGTAAGTGACATCCGCACAGCTACGTAACAAATCCCATGTGCATTTGTCCCAGTAACACACAAGCAGCCCAGACGGCTGAGCTTCCAGGACACAAAAATATCCCAAACTTGCACAAACTTGAGCAYGAAAAATGAATCTCAGGCAGATCTGCTATTTCGGGCGCTTTGAGCTTAGTTAGCCAAGTATCCTGCAAAAATCCACCCGCCTTAGCATTGCCCTTTCCAATACGAACTCTGGCAACACACCATTTATTCTCCTGTAACACTATTCGGAAAGATCTCCGAGCACCAAGTGCCTCAGAAAAGCCCCCAAAAGCCAGATTTCTGCAGCAGATCCACCAGCATCCAGCTGTTCTGCCCTGGTATTTCACAATCCACCACCGGGAGCACAGACATTGGGAAGCAGAGCTCCCCAGAACACACAGGGCAGCCAAAGCAGCCGGCCGGCCAAATAAAGTCCCTAGTCCCTCTTCTGCACGGGTTTTACAATGACATTTCAGAGCGTTTTTCCTCTTTGTTTTGCATATCTAACTTTTGCATCTGTTATTCCGCTGCGCTGCTTCTTGCCCCTCTCAGCAGTAGTAATTTGAGGGGGAAACTCTAAAAATGGGCTAGGGGAGCAGAGGGCGCGTGAGCCTGTGGGTGCGGAGCCTGCACAGCTTTTGTGCTCCGAGCTCGGTGCTTTGAAGCGGAGCGCGGATTCCTTCCCGACAAAAGTTCCCTCRAGGAGAAGGAGGAGGAGGAGGAACAACTCGGCAAGAAGAGTTTTCCAGTTCCACGCACACCCATGCACACACTTACACACACAAGTAAGAACCACCACAAGCTCCAGATGCACACACTGCCTCCTGCTCCAGAAAAAAACCCGAGCAACAGGCAGGTCCGTTTCAGGGGAAAAAAGTCCCGTTTTAAGTTTCTCCCCTTTCACGGGCCCCCTGACAAACGGCATCCAGGGACTCGGGCAGCTCCAGCTTTTTCTTCCCCTCCTTCCTTCCTTCCTTCCTCCCTCCCTCCGCGGCCGGAGGGTGCGGGGCGGGCAGCGCCCGGGCCGGGTCCCCCCGCGCGCCCCGCTCCGCGCCCGCTTTACCTGCAGCGCGCAGGGCCGCGGCGCCCAGCAGGAGCAGCGCGCAGGGCAGCGGCCAGCTCCGTATCCAGCTTCGCCTTTTCCACCGCGTGTGCGTATCCATGCTCCAGGGAAAACGGGGCACCAGCTCGGGACAACTCGGCAAGCGCCGAGAACACGAAAATATATTAAAAAAAAAATCTGAGGAAAAGAAGGGGAAAAGAAAAAAAAGCGAAGAAAAAGCGCTCAGACCCCCCCGCCTCCCCCCCCGGGAGCAGCCGCTTTATAAAGAAGTCATGGGGCTGCCGGGGGGCTCCGCCGCGCTCGGCCCTTCCCCTGCTTGCTGCGGGAGCAGAAAAACTTTCTTCCTCTCGCGCTCCCTCTCTCTCTCGCCCCCTCGCTCCTTTTTTCCCTTAAAGCCAAGGCGAGAGTTTGTCAATCTCGGAGCCGCGCAGCAAATCAGGGCCGGGCGGCGCGGCCCCCTCAGCGGCCCGGCCCGCCCGGCGCCGCCCGGCCCCGGCCCGGCCCCCCCGGCAACTTCGAACGGCCGCACCGGGCGGCCCTGCCCGCTGCCGCCCGGTCCCCCATGCACAGCCCCCAGGCGGGGGGTCTTCGCCCTCTTTGCCTCGCGGCCTCGGGGATGAGGCCCGAAGATGCTTTTGGAAAGGGWTGCAGCAAAAGGAGGGTAAGAGGGCAGGGCGGGAAGCAGGGCAAGGCAAGGCGCTACCCCCTGCCAGGCTGGTCCATTAGTGGTAGTGRCAAACTGTGTCCCTGGCTGTGGCCAAGGAGGACAYGGGCTCCCARARCTGCTGCCTYTGGGCTGCACAGTCTGCCCTGTGTCCAGACCCACCGCTGCTCTGCTCCTGTAACCCTTCTGCCAAGCCATGCAGCGCTGCTCATCCTCRCACTGCTGACGGTCTATACAGCACAGGCTGGCAGCACGCGTCAGCTCCAGCCAGCTTTACCAACTCCAGTTCCGTACAGCACTGCGTATTGCAGCAATGCCAACACAGTACCAAGACAGCCRTAAGAGCCGGTATCCACTTCATCCTCCTCCAGCATCGTCCTCTCCAGACCCTGGGCGAGCAGGACCCCCAACACTGCAGGACCAGGTCATGCAACGCTGCAAACCCCTTGACAAACCCCATATCAGATCACTGTGCTTGAAAGGAAACAGGGAGCCAAGCACAGCCTTACTCCTCCCTATGTTTTACTAAAAAACCTTCAAGACTTGCTAGTCACTGCTGGCATGCAACAGGTAAGAAGTCTCTTGAATTTAGCACCTGGAGTCTAACTAGTTATCAAGGAGCAGTAATTTCACCTATAGACTCCAAACTTGAGCCATGGACTCTCCTTTCTGCATCATGTCAAAACCATAATGAGTTTCTTGGGTAGGTAATTGATATTAATAGTGTATCAAAATCCACGAGCTCAGGAGCCTAAATCCCACCACATCATCAGAAGGGAGCAAGGAGGAATAGGTGTTCCCAAATCAGCTCAACTTGCAGCCTAAAAGAGAGGCTAATGGTTTGGTGGAGATGAGCTACAGCAAATATCTCCCCCTTTACTTGCAAGCTTGCTGAGATGCCTTCCCSTGCTAGCAGCCTCCCGTGAAGCTGGAGAACCTGGGATGAGCCACACAACTGCTGAGATTCCTCCATGCAGAYAGGAAAGTGCAAAAGGATGTATTGGCTGCAGTCCCTTGAGTCATGAGCTGWGGAGAACAAGCTGCTCCAAGCGCTTCCCGCTGCTGAACCATGTGCTGGGCACCAGGCACGCTCCCAGGCAAGCCACCCAGATCAAAGCCCCTTCCCCGACACACCTTCCATGAGTAACCAGATGACTAGAGGCCGGTGAGACAGCTGAAGTGATGCTCCTTATCTAGGAGGAGCCTGGAGGCAAGTTCTTCCAGCATAAGTGACACCTGGGCATCACTGCAGAGCACCCAGCAGAGGCAATGGGCAAGGGAGGAGTTCTCCATCTCCAGCACTTCTTGCTCCAAACGCTCCATYTCTTACAAGTTCACACCTGCATTTGGTGTGGGGCAGAACAGCCATCCCACGGCTCAAGCACTGACAGGGGGAGATGTTCTCATCTGGAGAAGCAGAGCATCCCAGGCACACTGATWAGCAACTAGGACAGCTAAAACCCAGCAAACTCCCATTGCAAAAGCTCCCCAGGGACCCTTTCTATCATAGTAATGAAACAAAGCAACTCAATCCATGATGTCTGTTACATCTATTTCTATTGATTCTATTTCTGTTATATCTATTTCTGATATTTCATGTTATTTCTGCCCAATTCCTTGCTCACAGGCTTAACCACCCTTACAAGACACCACCAGCCTGAGCAGCGAGAGGTGGGTGCCCCGTTTCAGTTCCCCAGTTAATGCTGGGATCTTGGGAGTCCCTCCACCCCAGATGTTGCTGGCGTTTCTGGTCACACAAGCAGCCCATTGTCATGCAGTGAAACCTCCGTCTTCTCCAGCTGCAAATGAAAAACCCACCGGCACCTGAACACMGTCTGCTGCTCAGGTGTCGAAATCCTCTGCCCTTTCAAGCGTGCACAGTGATAGGAAAGCAGGAGCAATAACTAAAATAGCATATGCACTGCAAACAAGGAAATAAAAGCAGGTCAGAGCAGTAACACACCRACACATCACCTGTATTCCATGAGTTCCCACTGCCCGACTCAGGAAACAAGCCAGAAACAGCCAAACAGGGACCTTCACCTGATGCAAAGCAACCTTGCTTTACAGCAGTTGAAAAGTTGACTGAAAAAAAAGGGCTCTAAACACAATAGTTTAGCTCCCAGTTGCTTTCCAGGTGATTTAGAGGCCTGTGCAGACCTGTTAGCCCCTCCTCAACTACAGAAATAGAGATATTTGCGAAGGCAAACTGGAAAATTCCAGCAGTCTCCTGCCAAGTCGGAGGAGCCAAGCTCCAAGGCAGCCCGGGCCAGCTCTGTGTCTGGAGGCACGAGTAGCTTTGCACCAGCCACRTTGGGCCATGCCAGCTCCAAACCCCTCCAGCAGCCGGTTGGGGTGACAAGCAGACCTCCAAAAGCCCCGATTGCAGCCAGGGCAGGCGGCCAAGYCCCYTTTAAGAAAAGCAGTTATTTATAARAGTATTTAAGCCTGAAAGCATCTTGAGTTCAGCTCATTTGTTTACAAGGTGGAAGGGATTATCTGCAAGCACTCAAACTCAGGATATATAGATAGAAAAAAATGATATTTACACTATGAAGCAATCAACATGAGGATTCAGACAAAAAGGCTATAAGAGGCATTCTTCTGTATATTGGAAATAACTATGTGAATAACCAGGAAGGAGCAACACTAGGTGTTCCTGATGACCAGTCATGCCCTACAAATAGGTGATGAAAACTGATTGAGACTTAAGCCTGCCTGTTGTTTAAGTGGCCAGGAGAAAAAATTCCAGGCTGGAATAGCTTAAAATGCTCCTTATAAAGAACAATTCCTAAAACACCATTGCACCCTTTCAGTCTCATGCCCTCCTTTGCTTTGCTTGCAAGCAGCAGAGCAAAAAGCTCAGCCCATGGGAATTGCCTTATGCTGAAGTCATAATCCTGACTTGTGACCTCATGTGTGTACCCATGACAACAGCGGCACTTAAGCTCAACTTAACTTTAGGAAAAATGAGCATCCAGTGCTAGCAAAAGTTTAGATTAGGGGGCTTGGAAACCAAAGCTATCGTTTTTCTGCCAAGGAAGCACCTTCCAGAAAAGCCTTTATGCTCTGATGACATCTATGGATAAAGTCGCATGGATTTTTTTCTTATAATTTTGCAGCAAGCCGCTATTATCGCCCACTTCCCAGCCAGGGAGCGCAGGCGTGACCGTCATTACCACACCAGATGCACACGTTTRCACCCCAAAAGGCCGGTCCTCCCTTCATTTCAGCTGCTCTGCATCCTCCAAAGGAGCAAGCGGGGCAAAGCAGAGCCCAGGTTAAGGTTTAACACCTTAAACCTCTCTGAAAATATACAACGTCAAACCAGTTTTTGTACCACACCATGATGGGCAGCACATTAATAACACTTATTTGTAGCACTTATCGCAGACATGACATCAAGACACACAAGCCAATAACACTGGTTTAGGTGAACCTTAAGCTGGCTGAGGACATCCTGAATACAGCTCCCAAACGTGGAAAATGCAAAACTCCTCCTAGGATTAAAGTTGTTCCTCCAAGAGAGTAACAAAACAGTAAAAATAACACTACCTCTGTAGCTGAACGCTTGTTTTGGCTTCGCAGGCCAGTTTCTTTACAAAACTGTTAGTGCTGCAAGACCCAGGGGCCAGACAGCCAATTCTTGCCGATTTCGTCTGCTCTTTTGGAAAGTTAAGGCTGATTTTTGCCATGGGGTGGCACCAGGACAAACCCACCAGCGAGAAAGAGAGCGCGGTGCAGCCAGCACGGGGTGGGGCTTGTTTTTCCCRTAGGTTTAAATGTTTTTCATAGAGAAAAGAGGTTTGTTTAATAGAGGAAATATCTTTATAACCAGAGCAGACTTTCCACTCCTCCTCTTTTTCCARTGTTACTGCCTTCCCTTCAGTTTAATGCTCAGAACTCCAGCTCCTGTATGTGTTCAGGCAGCTCTTGTTCATCGAACATGGGGAAAAAGGCAAAATTCGCATCCAAGTGTCTATTGAGAACCATGAACTCAGTTCACCTCCTCAAAYGGAGAGACAAAATAGCCTCAATGTCCATGGCAGAGTGGCCATTCCTGCTCCCATCCCTGCACTTCACTCCATGGCCTGTGATCTGTGGTCAGATGGCCCAGGMTAAGCCCTGGACAATGGGTCTAGACTTCTAAAAATAGCTCTTGGGGCTACAGCAAGTGTGACACTAAACCACAAGGCTGCACGCTAGCGTGATAAAGATCCCACCCTATGATCTTCGTGAGAGTCAAAACCAAAGATGTCCCCGAGTTGCTTGGGCTAAACTCTCACTGACCCCAACGGAGGCTTAGTTGAATGCAGACTGCAAAGTTCACTTTTTTAGCTCAAATYTATCCATCATAATCATGCCCATGAAGATTAAAGGTGAGCCCAAGWCCACAAGATCTACACACACGTCCAAAACCCCCAAATCCATTGACATTTGTGTTGAGGGGTTGGGCTGGAACATCCAGCCCTCTGGTAGGAACATTCTCATCCAGAAAACAGGGGTATTTCCCATCCTCAACCCATGCTCAATATATTCCCCAAGGATGAAGGCGAATGGGCAGCACTCAACCAGCTGACAGCTCGCACTRTGACAGTTTGCACTCAACGTGATAAACAGTGATCACAAGTTGCCTTAAACCACCACCCACCAGGGCAGCAATCATATTTTTAGTGACCATTTCTTTCACATGGCTCCTCYGTGGAGGTGGATGAGCATTTCTGCTGAAGGAACCCAGTGGAGAACTGAGACCTCTTGCCCCATAGCCTTAGATTTCCTCAACCAACCAGGACAGAAGCCATCTGTGGTTATGCCCAGTCTTCCCTCATTATCCGCCTGTTTCAGGCCTTCACTATGCCTTTTTTTGCCAAATAGTCTATGTATAATTATTTGATATTAGTAAAAAAAATGTTTCAAAAGTTTTAGGCTTCTGAAGCTAAGTTTTAAACATTTTGCACCTTTCTTTTGGTGTAAGAGCTGTGTACTCTCAAAAGCAGGCATGGGAGGCATCTCACAGCCCACACCACTCGCCCTCAGCCCGTGACCAAGTCAGATCTAAGCATGTAGTACCTACATGAAAGGTATAGCACGAAGCAGTACTGAGTCTGAGCATGAACAAGATTACTGGCTGAACACTGAGCAGTGTGTAGAATTCCAACGTGTGAGGAAAATCCTTGCATTAAGGTCTGGTTCGGCTACAGAAGACCTATTAGGCTTCCCAAAGGAAGTGATGAAAAGTCCCGTTGCTTGAGTCATTTCAGCCTAGTCTGGACAAAGCTACAGACTGCTGGGAACAGCTCTGCCCTCACACACATCTATTAGATGACCGGAGAGATCTTTTCCACTGATGGTTTCTGCAGTTCAGTAACTCTGAAAAAATGTGGGTGAATTTCACAATAAAGGCCAGTCACAGCCCTGACAGCCCAGCCTGATGCTCCTGGCTCCTCTCCCACCAAAAAACTGCCTGGCTGGACCCTTCTCATCCCAAGCCCCGGTCTCCACCGGGATGCGCTGGACACCCCAAGCAGACATCGCTTCCTTTGCCCATTGAGCACATACCCAATTTAGGGTACGTATCATCATTTACTGCATGTTCCCCCCACACCAAAGTCACCAGGTGMCTTTTTTGGCATCCATCCAAGCTAAATTAGCATTATTAATCATTTGTTCTACACAAWCTAGTAACCAATTACAGTAGATAGATACTACTACCCTTCATCCTTTGTTCCTTGTCTTCTCTGAGGAAGAGATGGACTACCTTTAAACCTACAGATTTGTTTTTCCAAGTAATTTTCATCCCAATTTTCCCTTCTCTAACATTCCCAACAATTCACCTTGTAACACAACTTCTCAACGCCTATTTCCATTTATAGCTTTGTTGCATTAACAGCACCACTGAAAAGGACACRTTCTGCAGATTCCCCTTCGCTTCTGCAAGATTACAGGTCAATTCCACCGAGTGCTTCTGGTGTGATAAAACCCGTAATTTCTTCGTGTTTTCCTTTATTCAAGTAGTGGTTTAGAAGTTATGATAATAYGAGGATGCTATGAGCACCCACCCATCAAAAAGCAATTCAGACAACAGGCCACATAGTCYTGGTTTGTCTAAGCTACTTTCTAAATAGAGAGGGGAAACAAAATGCCAAGCAAAGCAGTCACTTTTGTGGATGAATCATTCAAAGAAYCCAACGCAATTACCTAGTGGTCTCTGACATGACTAATTTTTGCTCGTCGGTTCAGTGTTTCCAGTCAGTCACCTTCTCGGATGCATCAGCACCTTGCCACAAGTCCCCTGGTAACTTGCTGCCGTTCTTCTCCGTGATGAGTTTTCCAGCTTGGGAACTCTTGGRTAAAGCAGCCAGCACGTCCCAAGGTCCAGAGCTCAGCCCGAACAGGGTGCCAGGTCCCCAACGCTCAGCCAGACACGGTGCTCCCATGTCCAGAGTAAGCACCGGTACACCGTTCCCGACCATCCCATCCTAGGCTGGCGCTGGTCTCCAAGCCACCGCATCCAACCACCCCTGCTACAGCAAGGCCACCTATTCCTGCCCACCTCAGCAGCCCCCCAGCCCTGTGGGCACAGCCCCCCTGGGAGGGCAGAGCCCTTCCCAGCTCCTTGTCCTCCCAACCCTGCAGCCTCTGGAATGACAAGAGCCTTTAACCCATTCCTGCCCCGGTGCCTTTTAGTCATCTACCATTCAAGCTTGTTTTCCTCAGGCAAGACTTCCCCCATGCCTTTGTGTCCATAAAGCAGCAGGCCAGAGGCGATCGTGTTTCAGAGGCCAGAGGGCTCCACTGAATTAAGTCTTGTTTGAACTAGAGTTTTTTTTTTAAAAAAAAGCAAATCCAGCTTCTTGACCCGGATTGTACTACAGCAAAACGAGCCCAGGGATSTCCCGGCTGCAGCGGGAGGGTGTTATGCCTGAAGAACCCAGTATAACCCCCTCCTCTCGACACYGCTGAGACCACGCGAGAGCCAAGGGACGGCTGCATGCCAGGCGCTTCCCTGGGTCCAAGCCTAACTCGAGATCCCTTTATGCCCTTCCCAGCGACACGAGGGGMCATCAGACTGCTACCAGAGCCTTCTCAGGGAGAGGCTTTTGTTGGAGYCGTAGCTTGCCCCAGCAAAGCAGTTTCAGTCTCCCCCTTGGATCCCTGGCTTCAGCAGCAGCGCATTCATATTTTATCTGCATCAGATGCTCAGCGGATTCAGACTGATCCAGCTCCACTGAAGGCAGYGACATTTCACTCCCTTATGCTTGCAGCATCTCTGGCCCCTATACCTTCCTTTAAATTAGCTCAGCTGCTTGATCACCAGAACCCATCTGAGCTCCAAAGTGACACTAAATCTTACTGCCCAACAAGCTTGCATTACACTCTATTGCTATGTCTCAAAAGACTTTTTTTTCCTAGAAGTGCCTTTCAATTTGTACACATTTTTGACTCCTAGAGAGCTCCTACATACACCTTTCACAAGTATTAGTCAATTCTATAGGCAACACTAAGCATTCAGATGCTTAAGTGGACCTTCCACTTGGTGGAAGGACTGACTATAGGCAATGTCAAACCTCAGATGAGAGATCCTGAGACTGTCCCCACAAACGTGCTTTGCTGAATAGGCCTTCCCCTTAGCTGTATTTCACCATTTACTCCACTTTTAAGAATCTACGTATTTAGAGAGGATGACAGAAGGGTCTTCAAATGGGGAATTAAATTCACATAAGGTCACTAGAAAACATGACTAATCCATTAGGCTGTTAAACAACTCAACATGCAGGGGTTAATCAATGCTAGCCCAAGTTCTGATCCCTCTTTCTGCTAAATAACTCATTGCAAACAAACTCTGCCTACTAATGTTCTGGAAAGGAAGATAAATGGGCGCAAGGCTTGAGAAGGTTCATTTTGCAGAGCTCTCCGTTACTCCRGGGCCTGACTGCTGTCAGCCTGACCAGATGTTATTTCCATCCGTGCAAAGATATGGATTAGGAAAGGCTGGCTGGCGCTAGGCCAGTTTACAGGAGTCAAAGCGCTGGACTCCTTCACCTGGGTTAGCAGGACCCTCCCAGACAAAGCAGGAGAGTCGCTATTCCCGTGGGGGTTTGGGCTCCATMTACCAGCCTCCTATTTAGAGCTGCGATCTGGGCTTTTACAAGACGGTAATTTCACACCGCTCATAAATCCTGCTCTGAAAACCGGTATTTGTAGGTCAGCAAGGAGATGGAGCCAGCAACCAGAACCGCTCGGCTCCTGCAGAAACCATACAACTGTGCCACAAACACCAAAGCACAGCCGGGAGGAACCAACGGACCCGGTGTCACACTTCATGCTGGAACGCAACATGTTTGTCCCGTGAGGAGCAGCAGCGGCTGCCTGCACGTTGACAAGGCTCTTTGGGATGTGGGTGACACCATCTACCTACCCAGCGGGTACAGCTTACTGCATCAATCCACCAGCCAAGTCTGGACTGGCAAGCCACATCTATGACACTGTCATGGAAGCGTTCATCCTCCTTGATTTTTGCATTTCCTAGACCTCTGCAAATGCACGAGCCCTCAGAAGGGGACCGAGGCTCAGAGAGGGGGTTATTTCTTTTGGCATTCAAAGATATCAGGARGAAACTAATAGTTTAATCACCCTACACGATTGGAAAGCCCACAAGTATGAAGGCTAACCTGCCTTTAACCTGGACAGACCTCAGCGAGGGGCAGGACTGAGACCTCTCGCTCCAATAGAGGAGGAGGCAGCAAATGCAAAAAGCAGATGTGCCCAAGCAGAGGAAATCAGGTTTGCAGAAGAGAAGCAAAGGAAGCGGGGGCGCCCGCGGGAGCAGCACCTGCCCCACGAGAAGCAYGTTGCAAGCGCTTGCACAGAACAGCCCTTGCAGCGGTGGCAGACACGCGAGCCCACCCGCTCTCCCCCGTCCCCACCCCAATTCGTCTTTGCACGAGCAGGAAGCCGTCTCGCCTTCCTTAACGCACGGCCAGAGACACGAGCAGGGATCAGGTTCAGGCCTTCCAGCTTCGAGACGTGCCTATCTCCCACCTGGAYTGGGAGCTTGCCATAGCAGTGCAAGGAGAAAGAGCCTTTTGAGGCACTGGCATGGGGAAGAAATCATTTTTTTTTAACCTGCAGTCCCTCCATTGACTAGTGAATGGGTCACTGTAAATAAGCTCAACAGCAGTCTCCGAGCTGTCTGCAAAACTGCTATTCTTTGGAGAGAGAAAAAAAAGCATTGATTTTTGGATATTTGTTCTACAACCCAGCCTTGTCTACCTTATTTGGAACAGATTTAAACCTGTCCTCCTCCTCCTCCCCAGCTGTGGAAGATAAATGACAAATTTCCACAAGTTTTGGTTCCAGAGAATTAGAGCTTGCCAACTGCAAAGCAAGCAAACACATCCCAACCTTTCCCCATCAGCTCTGAATAATGTCCTATAAATCTTTCACTTTTGTGACTTTCCACCTGATTTACTCCAAGGCAGGGCAAGGAAAGAGGCAGAAGTGGCTCCTTTTGGGTCTGAAGAGCTCTTTTTTCCTGYGCGTTAACTCCAGGGCACTGCAGGGTGTAGGTTATAGGGGTGCGTGCAGAGCGGGACACTGAGGAGAGTTCAGGCACATAAAGCTCGGAGGCTTTTCTGGCATGCCGTACAGCAGCTGAACCACGTCCTGATGCTCGGAACATCCCAGATGTGCGAGCTGAATCATTTCCTAATAAAACTCTAGGATGGCCTCCTCAGTGCCTGCACTTCTGCATCCCCAACTGAATTGCTCCGGCTGCCTCTGAATCCGTATTTCTCAGGCTTATAGTTTAAGCATGGACCATTGAGCAATGTCCTCAAACAAGCTGGAAATGTTTATGAAAATATCAGCCTGGAAGCCACTGCAAAACGATCCTCCCCACACAGATCCCCTTGGTGTAAATAAAGGCAGGCAAGCACAGCTTGCTGCTTCACATCCTTGTTACGGTCCAAATTCTCAGGCACTTTGAGGTAGCAGCACCAGGCTCCCAGCAGCACCATCGGGGCATCCAAGAGCAAACCTTGGAGCTGGAAAGGGGGTCACTGTTACGTTTGCATCCTCTCATGCAGCACCATCCTCCTGCAATGCAGGAAAAACCTGTCCTGTAGCCAGTTCATTACCACTAAGCACAGCCTCTCCTCTCCTTTATGCTGCAGCCTCTCTGATGTGCAGAGTCCAAAAAGCTGTTCTCATATGTATTCCTTATCGTCCTGCTCTGGCTTTCCTTCTGCTGGAGTCCCAGGAACACCAGGGCATAGAAGGAACCATAGCTTGCAATACACAACTTGACCTTCAGGGACACCGAGCGTCTCRGTTCATTAAGGATGTTAAACACATGCCGGCACTGTTATCATTTAACAGCAGGACTGAGATCATCACTTGCTTGTAAAGAGGTGAATTCATCACAACAACAGTAAATTCCCAGGCAAATCCTCCCATAAAACAAGACACAGATAACAGCAATCCCTGCACAGATCCCAGCGTGGCCATGCAGCAGACCCTGACCAGTTAGACAAGCAGGCACCCTGCAAACGCTGCCTTCGGA
The DNA here is from genome assembly GCA_003342815.1 of Eudromia elegans. Taxonomy (NCBI): domain Eukaryota; kingdom Metazoa; phylum Chordata; class Aves; order Tinamiformes; family Tinamidae; genus Eudromia; species Eudromia elegans. The sequence goes on from PTEX01000017.1 coordinate 2,823,919, forward strand.
TCCAGYTACCTCCACAGCACAGCTGCAGCCCACAGGAGCCCTCTCCCTCCTGCTCATTGATTTATCCCCTTGCARGCCATCGAGTTGGAAGCCCGGACCCCCACATCCATCAATCTTTCCCATTCAAAGGCATCTTTTCCCTAGGAGCAACTCTTGCTCCAGCTGCTGCACTGGGAAAGAGGCACCGTGGCGCTCACCTTGCGGGTCCCCTCGCTGCAAGGACCACGAGGATGCAGCCGCCACCCCGTGCCAGGCTGAGCACCAACATCCCTATTGTTTCTTTCATGAACAGAAAAGGTCACACAATAAAACAGCCCATTTTCATCACTGTCTTCAAGTCGAATAGCAATCAGCTGGGCAGGGTTATTCATCCCCTTTACTGCCTATGCTATGATATGGAGTTAACATTATGAGTTTAAACAGGGGCTCCCTTGTTTCCTGCATGCTGCRCTAGTATCAATAGCCCCGAGGATAGGGGACAATCTGCATCCCTTACTCTGGTTTCTTTTAATGCACAGTAATATGAAGAGGAGGCAATCTATGGGCTTTGTTAAAAAACGGAGGGGGCACAAACTCCCCTTTTCTATGGCTTTTGATAATTCTATGAACATCCTTGTCCAAACATGCTGCTCAGAGGCTTTCAGGCAGCTCATTCTAGACACTGAATATCCCTCTAGGGCACTTACTGTGTGTTCCTTGCAGATAGCAAAAGGTATCGCTGTTTGYTCCCCCCTTCATTCCCAGGTCCAACCACCATGGCCACTGCTAAAGCTTTCTGGGGAGCATTGGAAAACTGCAGGAAACTGTTTCCAGTTTGTCCTTCAGGAGAGCAGCCATCAACAACCAGTTTATGAACACGTCTGATACCAGTCGTATCAGGGGTTGCAAAGGGTTGTGCCACGTGCCATTTGCCAAAGGGACGGGAATTTCTTTAAAAAAAAAAAAAAAAAAAAGGAGTCAGACTTCTGCCTGCTCATATTACAAGCTTCTCTTTTCAGTCGAGTGCATTCACCAGCATGCACTGCAACTAGCCAGAAAAATCCTGGTATTTGAAGGCAAAAGAGTATTGCTGCACATGCAGCAAGTGGGAATGGAGAGTACCACCAGACAGATGGTTTTTCCTCAAAAATATAATTAAGTTTCACAAATCTGAGAGTTCAAATTACAGCTCTTCAGGTGCAACGGACTGTGCATGAATGTGCATGCAGGTGTGAGCAAAAACAAGGATTTCTTACATGCAAGAGTGTCCAATACAYGAGAATTTTCAGGGTATTTAATAAGCCCAACTGAAAACATCTTACAGGAGACACAGCCCGGTATATGAGYCTTCTCCTCCTGAAAGCCAAATGACTTTTGGCTTTTCAGGGCTAAKCACCTATTCTGCCCAGAGGTTTGAAACCAGTTTGGTTACAGCTGACAGTTCACACTGCTTGAGGAGCCACGTCCAAGGCCAAATCCCACTCCATGGGACATGGTCCATAATCTTGGCTGCTGGCTCCCAAAATTAGCCAAGCTATTTGCATTTCTCATCCGCAGCACGGCTGGCTTTTGACGCAAGGAAAAAAGAGAGATTCCTCCTTGCCAAGCAGAGCTTGCAGCTAGAAGACATCCTAACGAGTCCACCAGACCTTTAAAGCATGGGGATATCATATGGGAAAGCTGCACRCCACGAGACAGTTGGACAAGTCTTACTTTTTCCCCTTGTTAGACCTGAGATGGACATGAGGAGCAGCTGGGATGTTGTTGTTTTTCAGGAGAGCAACTAGTTTAATGAAATGTGAAATTTATGAGCTGGTCAGCCCTAGGAATAATTAAGTTCAGGGACCCTCAGGGGCCCAGAGGCTCTCAGTAATGGAAAATCAGCTGTCTTGCTATAGAATCTATAGGCTGCAAGGAGGAACGCTGTAACGGGCGGGCAGCCCGGGGACCCGAGTGCTGCAATTGGCATCACGATACAGCAATGAAGTCACAGTTGTGACCTGGAATAACAAGCTCGCAGGCACCTCTGCTACAACACAGATGGCTTTGTCATTCCCTGCCCCCTTTTTGCTTTTATTTTCCTAACTGCCTTCAAGTCCTCCAGTGACGTTAGCCTGGAATTTTGTGAATCGAAGCTGCAAGCGGGAGCACAGAGTCAAATTTCAGCTCAAAGAATGTAAATCAGCTAGAAAACGGCATGTGTGTGAAGGCACTCGCAAGCAGGGAGGGAAGAAACTGGGGGAGCCAACCATGGGAAAGGCCAGAGCCTCCATTCAGCCCGGAGGAATGCAGGAAAGGCAAGAATAAAACCCYGTTTCTTTTGTACTCCTTTTAGTGGCTGGTCTTGCTCTTTTTTCCACATGGGCAAATAAAATGTAATATTTTGCATCTGGGAGTTGGCCAAAGAGAGCCCTTATTTGTGCTGCCTGGAGTCATAGGCCCCTCCTTCAAGGCCATGGGATGGGGAAGAGGGATGAGGTACCACTCCTTGGCTGCCACCAGCTGAGAACAGCCCCCTTCATGGCACTTCCMGACACTAATTCCCAGAAGAAATAAATATATCCCATAGAACAGTGCAGCAACAGTCACACCTGAGTGCTGGACGTGTTTGTGTGTACCTGGACATATGTATGTATTGAGCAGCAGAACCTCCTCAGGTATCATTGCAAAACAAAATCACTGCAATAAGCACAACAGCTTCCAAAAGGAACAGCTTCAGCCAGGCCCGGGTAGGAGGCTGTGCCCAGGTAGGAGGCCCAGGTAGGAGGCTGTCCTCCACAGCCACCCTCCAAAACACTACGGATAACACCAATTTTCTCCATTACATGTTTGTTATTGAATAGCATCCAAAWGCCTCCTTGCTCCTTATATCCAAGGTGAGGGCACAGGGTGAGCCTTGTTCCAGGAGGGAATAGAGGCTTCCTCCCACCTCCSTCAGGAAAGGCCCCCAAAGCACCCAAGCCATCGACCACACGGGACACCTCAGAGCCCCCGTGCTGGCATCGCTGGGGAGCTGCCCAGTCGCTCCTGTTTGAGATGGAAAGCAGCCTTCTCAGAAAGGCCCGTGTAGTAAATTGACCCCAGGAGAGAGCAGACTGTTTGCTACCGTAAATAGCCTGCTTCATTATTGTGGAGCATTTTGGGGCCAAAAGACTGTCCCAACCTATTGGAAAGTGTAAGTAAGTGCCTCTGTTCCCTCCAGAAGAGGAACATTAAACAAGCAAAGCCAGACGGATTCATTCTTCCGTTTAACTGGCAGCTCTAAAGAGCAACTTTCATTGCTTTTCTCATCTGTTTCTCCTGCTGGGGTGCGAGAACCCCCCCAAACACAGTGAGAAACACCAGGGCTGGCAAACTGAGGGCCAAGTCCATATCTGCAACAGCTCTAAACTGCTGCAGCTCCATAGATGTCAAAGCCGTTGGGATACAAGCCACAAATATCAGGTCTAGAGCCTCACCATCTTTTTTTTGCCTCAGACATTCGTCTCCCTTGGCTAGACACCGCGAGGTGACACTTATGCAAGCCGTGATGGGAACTACGGACGTTTTCAAAAGCACGCTTGTTTTATTCCCTTTTGGACTCACGAGGGACACACGCCTCCTGCCTTAGAGCTGGATGAGGGCACTGGCTTTCCACCCTGCGCAGGAAACGATTTCAGGCACTTTAAGCCATTTTTGTTCTATTAAACTCTCCAAAACTCGCAGCACAATCAATATCTCAATGCCTTAACAAATGCGTTGTCCGGTGTCTTGTGTGCTGTGCACATTTAAGAGCCCACTTGCAGCACTGTGAGGAGCAGCTTAGTCTAACTGGTGTGTCTTTTTTCCTCCTTTTTCTTAAATTATAGCGTGGAGCTGCCAAGTGACTTACAGAAAGCTCACATAATTCTGGGAGAGATTAAMGAATTACTTCAGCATGAAATCAGGGCAAGCAGCAAAGCAACCCTGGTAAGGGCTAAGGATGATTGACCGTGATGCTGTTCAATGGGAAAGAAGGACTTGGAGAGCCACGAGGCTGCAAGCAATCCATACACCTCAAGGAAGGGGACACATCAGCAGGGCAGGCACAGCCRAGGGGAGCTGAGTGTGACACGAGCTGCATCATGAGGCTTCAGATCTGCTTCGTGACTTCCAGCCTGAAAGATGCAATAGGCCAAAGAGGAGGGAAAAATGGTGTTCCCGCTCCACAAAGAACTGGGGGCAAAGTGAAGCTCCAAGGCAAAGTGCGGAACCCTGAGGAGGAGTTTGGCTCCAAAGCAGCCCTTCCTCCGCCCCCTGCAAAGGGGTGCCAGGTAAGTGCACATGCAGGTCCCATAGGGTGCACAGAACACCAAAGCACACAGCTGCACRGAGGCCTGGATTACACCCAGGATTCCTGCATTGGCATGCCCCTAAGTGCCACATCAGGGCATCTGGATATGTATTTACAAATAAGTGTGGCACGAATTAATGACAATTTCTCAGCAGAACATAAAAATATCTGGGCAGTCCTTAGAGAAACCTGCAACTTTCAGCTCTTCAGGCTGCAAAACTCAGCTCAGCTTCAAGGGGAAGCCAGTGGTTATTGCTGATAACTGGAACCTGACTGGGAACACAGAGACACCCAAGAAAGCAAATGCCCCCCAGGTGACCATTTCACCAGCATTACTGCCCCACAACAGCCCCACATCTCAATCACCCTGCTCTCCTCCCCACTGATTCACAATGACCCTCCTGCATTGTTCCTAAGGATGTTTCTTTTGGGTGACACACCAAGGGGATGCCCCGTCCTGGGAACGGAGGATTTTTTCAACTTCAATCAGTGCATCGTGTTAGCATTATTAAATCCTTCTCTGCAAAGAATTAGACACAGTGATTCTGGATTATCTCTAATTAATGAGGAMGAAGGCATGGTGCCTCTGGTCCCTGGAAAGCTGTTCTGTGGTTATGTCACAAATGAGGTTTTAATTGTCGAGGCTGGAAAATTGCCTCCTGTCCTTATGCACATCGCCCTGCTGCTCCTTAAACACTCGGCCCAGACACAAGGAKCTTGCAGAGGGTTTCCTGAAGTCAAATGAAGGCTGAGGTTTAAAGCTTTGCTCCCTTCAGGGCTCTGCCCATGCACAGTCTTACAAACACAGGTACTRCCCATTAGATGCTACTAGAAATCCAATCTGGTCCCTAGTAGTCAATGGGAGTTTTCCATTGACAAAAGTAAAGCTGTTTTCCCATTGGCTTTGGAGGGAACCACAGCAAGCTCCATGGTTTCCCTTCCCAGGGATCCCAGCCAGCTATCATTTGGTTTCGATTTAACTGGATTCACACCCCTTGACTTTAATGTAGCTTTGAATTTCAGGTTCGAGTGAATCAAAGCTGGGAGCAATAAATACCACAAATCAAGATATTTTGCTTTCTTTCCTATCATCAAGGACAAAGAAAAGTCCAATTGCTGAAAACTTCATTCATTTCTCCCTAAGACTGTTTTTTATTCAGAGGAATATTCCTTACCCCCTAATTGAATCACACTTGATGAGAACTCTAAGTCTTCCAGCTGAAACAGCCCCTGCTCTCTAGGCAAAGCTGAGAGMTGCTCCTCTCTGAACGCTATGGGCGTCTGCAGAGCATCCTCTGCCCCTCTGGAGCTCAAGGTCTTTGGGGCTTTCACACCCTCGGCAACCTCAGGTGCCACCATAACACAAACACACTCCATTTTCCTACAGAAACCAGCATCTCTGTGGCACACCAGCAATATGCACATAAATAGGGTTATTCCAAGGACACTCCCTCTCTTTCTCCATACAGATATATGGAGAGGCGCACCCATAATTTCCAGATCCCCCAAGAACTCCAGCTCTGCAGAGCCCATGGAAAGCCCTTACCTGGTGGCTCCAGCATGGTCCTGGCAGACCCTCCCAGCCCCACAGCAAGGCAGGAGAAGAGAGCAGAGCTGCCCATGGGCTCCTAATAAACCCTGCCCAATCACCCTGAACGCAGCTCAGCTGGGAGCTCAGCTGCTAGTGCTGTGCAATCTAAACCACAGGCTTTCTCTCCTAAAATCAGCTATTCCAAGTTATTCCAGACTGTTCCGGAGTTGTGACTCAGTAGCAGCCATGGATTTGGCGTCTGCTCTTTGGCTTTGGACACTCGGCTTCCCAGGTGCAGCGTTTCAGTGTTCAGACACTTCGCCCTGTGCCATGAGGCCCCTGCCGTGTTGCAACCCAAAGGTGGCTGCAAGGTACAGACCAAAGAAAACCCTCTTATGCAGTCGGCATCTAGTTCACCTAAGTGCTAGGGGAAAAGCAGTGCTATAAACCAACACTGAGCTGGAGATTTGTGTGACGATTACAAAATGAGTCCCAGCTTAATGAACGATAGCGTGTAAGTGCTGCAATGAACCAGGGGAGTGCAGATTTGCAGTTTGCCATTTGTATTTGCCACTATACGATGGCCCTTGGCATCAGAGCTCAGCTGAGAACAGAAAGCAGAGATATGGATAGACTGGTGCAATTTATYTATGTCCTGCCCTAATATGCTCATTCATCCTCTAAATCTCAACCTATTTTKTATCAGTCGGGTGCTAAAATCATGAGCGGATCGAAGCCGTGGCCCCSTGGTCAGCGGCTCCATCTGAAGTTTCCTACCACCGTGATGACATTGCTGCTCCCTGCTGCTGCCCAGGGCTGATAAATGAGACAAGAGACGGCATTTCAGCGTATCCATAAACAAACACGCTTGGTTGTGTCCTCCAAGGGGCAGGATATAACCTGTCGGAGGAACAGCACTGACGTTTGGACGGGCAGAGGATGCCCGGAGCCTTGCAGGTGCAGGATGAAGGTGCACGAGCAGCTCTTCCCTGCACGGGTACAAGGAARGGGGCTGGTTTGCTGTACCCTTTGCACCTTCCCACTGCTCTGGCAAATACAAGGCAAAGCTTTTGCTGTCTGGTCCCCAAGCCCTGCAGGGAGAGGTGCTTTTTTTTCTTTCCACAAGCTGATGTTTATAGTTGTTCCACTCTGATGTTTAGATGAATTCCCTCTGTCTCCCTGAGAYTCTGATGAATTCCCAGTGTCTCTCCAGCACAACACTGTATTATTAATTTATTAAGAAAGAGAACGGAGAGCAAATAACTCTCAGGGGAGAGGTAGAAACTTTAATTTAGCAGCCAAAGGCTTGGCGGCGCCAGCTGGAMATTCCTGGAGTTATGAACATGAGGTAATTCTGACGTAGGTGAGATGTGAAGGTGGAGCATGTCCTCAGAGAAGGGTTCAGAGGCTTCCTGGCATCCGGGCCTGGACGTCGTGTCTGCAGCAAGCGCAGGGATGGCCGGTCCTCGCACGCTCCGCAGTCCCTCCGTGGCCCCGAGGAGCCCCTGAGTGACGCTCAGCCCCGCGGGTCACTCTTGCAAGGATGTGCACGGGTCCTCTCCTGCCTATCAAGCCATAGAGGCACTGAGCGGGCTGGGAGTGCTGCCCTCTCATGAGAAGGAAATTGCACCRTTGAAACGCCCAAATCTGCACAGTGAAGCAGGAAAACAGGAGAATTTTACTTTCTCTTCTGCTCAATATTACCAACCAGTTGAGAGTTGCAAGCGAGATTTGTGTGCCTYGTGTCACCAAAGAGAAATAACTGCTGTCCCCATGACCCCCCAGCTCTGCAGCGCCCCAGCCCATCGCACGGCACCGCTCGGAAGCGGTGGCTGCAGTCGGAGCGGTGCTTTGCTGTCCCGTCCTTGGTGACGGTGACATTTTCACATCATACTCCAGCGAGCAAACCCCGTTCCCGCACGCTGTGCCWGGAAAGCGGCTCGACAGGCAGGAGCTCAAGTGATGATAATTGCTGGCTGGTAAATGGAGGAGGCAGCACCRGTGCAGCAGGCAGCGTATTTGTAAATTGAGGCCGGTCTTATACAGAAATAGACCCTGGCTTCCTCAGATTTGCTCCTCCATGGTTGTTATGGGACCATTTCGTTCAGCTGCTGGATTCTTTGGAAGGTCTGGGCAGGAGTTACCTACGAGAAGGACCCAGTAGAGCCTTTAAATTCAGAAATTCAGGCTGCAATGAGGACCAGCCTGTGGCTTCTTCTGTGAGCAGTCAGCTGAAAAGCCACAGCTCCTTCCTCCAGGCTCGATCCAACAAGTGCTGGCGACAGCGGGAGCCTCTCTGGATTCACAACGTTTGGATCCAGGCCTTGGTTTGAAACAGAGGATGCAGCTGGCCCGGTCCAGGCTGCAGTTCTGTCAGCGGATGGAGGGAGAAGCATCCAATTCTCAAGGAAATAAGAAWCCAAGCAGAGCTCAACCGACGGTTCTGGGACAGCCTGGGGGTTGGGTCTCCAGGAATACCCACTGGCTCACGCAGTAACCTGGCCCGTCTCCTCCACTGCAAAACTCGCTGCTTGGCAGATAACAGGGGATTCCTCAGCAGGTACCCAGTGCCGGCTGCATCCCCCATGACAGCTCATGGAGCGAGTGGGACCCGTGCAAATCGCATCCCGGTTTGGGGCTGCAAGCCTCAAAACGGGCAGCACGTGCTCATCTATGGAGCCCAGAGCAGGGCACAGTGCAGGAAAACCCTTGCACAACGTGTTCTGTGCTGCGTTATCCATGGAAAGAGGGAGGAAAAGCGAGAGTCCCCACCACAGCCCAGAGCTCTCGAAGCAGTGCCCTGTGCACAGCGGGAAGAGCAGAGCTTCTTTATGCTTTTCTAGCTCATTTCAAGCCTTTCCTGAATCGATGTTTTCTTATTTTGCCAGTATTTTTAAAGTGCCCCTTGACTCCTGTGTTATCCTGGTAGGATATAGARTACCAGAGGACAGCTGCTAAAAGGTGGAGGTAGATGCAAAATGCGGCTGGTCTGTGGCYGAGGAACAAGAACTAAAGCAAACTGAGGCCAAAGGGAGACAAAGCAGCGGTGAATCTTCAAAGGGAAAAACAAACACACAGATCTCACATGTGCTTCAGTGCCACAGTACGAGAAAGTGGTGCGAGGTTCTGATTCTGATTAATAATTGGCTGCAGATAGTCTTAAACTATTGGGGATTAGGCTAAGAATCCTGCAACATTGAAATCTTGGAAGGAAAGGATCTCTTTCTGAGCCAGAAAGTGCAAGCACCAGCTTCAAAACAGAATAAAACAGGCCAGAAATCGATGCGGACGGAGTCTCAGCTGGCGAACGGAGTCTCAGCGACTCTGCAACGCTGGTGGCGTGTCCTGCTCTTACACCGAGAGCTCCCCGGGTGACGTTYAAGGGTTCTGCTCAGACCTCCAAGAGCAGAACCGATCTGGACTGTGTTTGCAACCAAAAACCAGCAAACCTGCACTGTGCTGCACCTATTTCCCCACCGGGGAGGAGCAGGGTTTAGGCGGCTGCACGGACGGAACACAATCCTGCACACCCCTAAATACCTCTGCAGCGGCAGCAGCAACAGGTAGTTTTCCAAACGCAGTTTTCCTAGAGACTGGAAGCCGTAATCAGCAGCAAAACTGGCTTCCAGAGCAACCTGCACAGCTCCCGAAGAGTTTTGATCTGTTTCCTTGTCTATAAATCCCTCCAGAGATGCAGAGACACTTGAGGACATTTCATTTTTTATCTTATGAAATCTCAAATTGTCAAGAGGGAAACACCTTTATTTGTTTTTATTTCCTAACCATATTCCAACTGTAAAGTTACTAACAATAGYGGTTTCCTTATGCCATTAATGGACCTCCAATGATGACTAATAATTGTGATTATGACTATATATATTCCAGTCGAAGGAGAAATACCTTTTCTATTACTCTACTTTGCTTCTGCTATTGAAGACACATGCTATTGCATAGGCAGTAAATGTCTTACTATAATAGAAGGACTAGATTTAGTAGCATAGGGTTTACTCATTTCTTRAAAATACTAGCCAATTATTGAAAACATACTTGCTGAAACTTAGCAAGTCTGAAAAGGCTCTGTACCTACAGCACAGCTAATCCTCAGCACATATACTTAATAGCCTACTGCCTTATGTTCAGGGATGACATAAATAGGGAATTTCAGGACTAAAATAGCGTTTTCATCGCTGGTGTTTGGTGCTAGACCCAGAACCATCAGGTTTTGCCTTTCTCACACCTACAACCTGGAGGTTAGAGGGGACTGATGGGCTCCCTGTGGCATCCGGGTGCGTCCTCGGCCGCTCGGACACGGGAAGCTGGGCCGGGAGCAGGGCTCTCGGGGCCGTCGTTCCCTTGGGAGCCCGAAATTCCTGCGGCGCGCGGAGGTTTGCGTTGGCCTCTCCGACAYGGGCCGCGAGGCCAAGGCAAACAAAGGGGGGGAGACGTGATTCTAATTATTTGATGCATTTAGGGCAATGACATTTCCAGAAAAAACACAGGGGGGCAAAATGAGGCTCCTTCTTTAGCATATTACAGCATACTACTATATATACACATAAGTATATAAACACATACGTGCATACTTTTTCCTCCTTTCTGATACAGAGTACTGCTCGTAAGCCCTTGAGTAAAGGGAGGAAAAATGATGGCCAAGGTGTCAGTGGCAGAGGTGTCGCCCCTCAGAAGAGGGGTTACATGAGGGTCTCACCGGGAACCCGTCGCATTTGCAATGGCAAAGGAAGCCACGGCGCTGGAGGGGAACGGGCCCTTAACCCCGGGAGCTTTGGAGTACACCAGGGTCTCCACTTACTGTGCATCAGCAGAATTCCACTCCTCCGGAATTTCCCCTGCTACAAGGATATTTTTTTTTTTTTTTTACCTGAAGCAACACCACAAGCCCTGGCTCCTTGCTGGGGTCATGTACAAATGCATCCGGATCCTCCTCTCCCCTTCCCCTTGAAAGCTGGGAATGGTGTAGCTGGGACCTGCCAGGATGCTCCTCTCCAGCAGAGCCAGTTCTCCCTTGAAATCCCCCAGAAATCACTGTGATTAAGACTTTTAATTAGTAGCCTATTATTTAATTATTACCTTATTAGCAGCCCCTTCTGGCCTAAATCCTATTTTCAGTGGCCAAAACCAGCTTTGGCTGAGTTCAGCTCAGCACCTCCACTTGCTTGGAGTGCCCCACTTCCAAKGCACATGCAGCACCCAAGTGGAGCTAATGCTATAGCAATTAGCAAAAAAAAAAAAAAAGCTACTAATTAAAAGGCTCATTAACAGGGCGACTGGAAGAACTGCTTAATTGTTGAGGTGTCTCTTCAATGTCATAATTGCAGAAGCAGCAGGGTATTTTTCTAGGAGAAAAGTAGTCTAGAAGTACCCARCCTTGTCGCTTGCTGGATGGGTACCAAGTTGGAGGGGTCTTGGTGGTGGGATTCGCCAGGTGAGGTCTGGGAGCCCCTGCAAAACTGACAACCCAGGAGCRAAGCAAAAGCAGCTATCAGATTCAATTAGCGTGGAGTGGAAAGCTTAATGCAAATCCCTAATGCTGTAACTTGGCTCCCGGTTACTGCCATCAGCAGAAATGCCTTAGCCGGGGGCGGATCGCCCTGATGCGCGTTCGGAGTGATGCTGGTTGCAGCTCCAGGGCAGGCTGGACACCGGCCAGCGGAGCGAGCGGCAGCTGCCAGGGAAGGGTGGGATCCCCACGTCCCGTACACGGAAAACTGGGGAAACGGGGCACGATGCAGAGCAAGCACGGAGCAGTTCTGAGAAGAGGAAGGGGGCCGAAGGCTGTACATGAATCCTCCTTTGCCAAGGAGCAGTAGGGAAAGCTGGGGGTGACCTGAGGGCCCCCAAGGACAATTTGAACGAGTCCCCTTGCTGCAATCCCATGTGCAAAGTGAAGAACAGCAGAGGCAACACGTTGAGCAAGGAGCCCGAGGAGCATGCAAAGCGCTGCTAGGGACACAGCTGGCAAGCCACCCAGCCATGGAGGCCGACACTTCTCATTTTCCATGCAAAAGGGCCAGAATCCTTCGGTCAAACAGCCCTGCCTGCAAAGAGCTAGGCGCTGGCTAGAAAATAGACCCGAGGTTCATGAGAAGGCCACGGTTCTGGCGCGCTCTTTGGCGTGGGGCTTCGAGCGGTGCCTCAGCGAAGCCAGGAACATGTACTGCTGCAGCTAGAGCAGAGGAGACGAGCCCCAGTCCTCCCCTGGCCCGCACAAACGCCGGGGCATGGAAGCATTCCCCTTGCACGTGAGTTTTCTCAAGAGGCGTTTCACTTTTGCATGGTTCTGTTTGGGCCACAAGGCCCCGTGTTGACGTTCTTCACACTTGGGTAGCGAAGGAGAGGGTGAGATGTGCAGAAAGGAAACGAACAAACAAAACCACAAACAAACAAAAAAAGACTTGATAGGAAAAAAAGGGGAGCAAATGGGTATTCCTGACCATCCCCAATAACATCTTAGCCGGGACTGGGAGAGCAATGGGGTATTTGTGTGTTCGTCAGGGGAGTTCTCCTCCTCTCTATAGGTAGGACACTCAAATCCATGCAAAGATCACGGTGCTTTGCTGGCAACRCTGCCCTCAGGCTTTGCACCTGCACTGCAGACCTGCCAAACCCTAAGGAAAGAGAAAAATAATAAAAAATAAAGGAGCCTAGGGAGTCACCAAGCTCCCCTCTCCTCTGCAGGGTCTGGTGTCTAAATAAGCTGGGTTCTGTGCTCTCCGAATGCAACGTGTGCTTAGCCGAAGCCGTGCCTGGGATGTTCCTCCCCTTTTCCACCCATTGGGAAACGAGGAACACGACAAGATGTCCTGGAGCGACGGGGACCACCCAAAGAGCTTGCCATCGCTCCGGCTCCCGGACTTCTCCGACAGCCGCTGCTCCACGGGCAGAGCTTCAAATCCCAACGTGGTGAATAACAGTGTCAGCCTCCAAACATCTGGAATGCCCTTGCCTGGCTACCCCTGCGCCTCTTGCAAGGGGAGGGAGGGATGAGAACAAAGCATACGCAGGCCTAAATTGGGATCGCCTAATTACAGTGATGGGACCAAAGGGGAGGCAGAGACAGTGATGAGAAACGTGGTGGCACCGTGGCTGAGGACACGGTCTGGCACTGCTCCTGTTCCTGCCTGCTGGGGAGGGCTGCAGACCCGCTCTAGCCTCCCTAAAGCTGGAGAGCCCATGGAGAATCCCATCTTTTTCTCCTCCTGCTGATAGGGGCCAAAGTTTCCCCACGTGGGGAAGGTGTTTGGGCTGGAGGGCCTCCTACCACCGTGCTCCCACTCTCCCCATCCCAAGTTTTCTCTGCACAGTCTCATGAGGAACAAGCAGTACCCACAGGAGGAGGACAGCGGGGTAGGGAGGGAAACCTATTTTTAGCTTGTGGCTGAGAAAAATGTTCTCCATAGCTGTATGCAAGAACTAATAAATTCTGGCTTTGACCCTTTTTATTTTCTCTCTTTGTGTTTTTTATGCGTTTCTACCATCTTGGCACCAAGCCCGTAGGTTTGGAGAGCAAACTGCTGCAGGAGGGGTGCCCATCGGGACGGGCATGGAGCCCAAAGCCCACGCTGATTCCCGGGATTGCCTCCCGGGAAAGCAGTCTGGATTCCCCTCCAAGAGGAGCCCGTGGGGGTGACAGGGGTGACAGGCTGAACCCGGCTCAGGCTCCTCTTGTGAAGAGGAGGCTGCACAAGCTGCTCACCCGGGCACCACTGAACAGGAGCCGCCCACGGAAATGAGGGATGGCCGGTGGGGAAGAGCAGCCCCAGCCGACTGCAGTGAGTCTAAAGGACTTTGGATGAGGCCCAAAGTAAATRAAATGAATTGCATATGTAAAATGGGACATGCAGATGGGGAGGCAGCTTTGGAAAGCCCAGCTCGCTCAGGGCACTCCAARAAGAAAACACAAACTTTGCATTTTGTTGCCTCGGCCTCACTCTTTCCCATCGATAATTTATTGATTCACCAAAACTTCCTAAGTAGAGTTAATAGCATTTTTAAGTGTTTATATCTTCAGTACTTATGTTTATTAAGGAAAGACTTCATTTTAACATCAGCCTTTTCTCTTGCCTTCAGCAGGCAAGCAGCTCCCAGAAGCTTGCAGTGATTCTGATCTAAAACTTTCCATGCATCGTGCCAAACTAACATCTCCGATTGTAGGAATGGCTGCAGATAAACATATGCACATCTAGGAAAAACAAATGCTACGGACAAGGTCCATGGAGCTGCCAGTGTGGTGAGAGTCCCTCTCCTTCCTTGAGGGCTTGTGCAAAGGGACCGTGATCCAAAAYGTGATCCAACATGAGGATCCTGCTCTTTTGCATGCTTGGATATACCCAGCCGTCGTCCTGGGGTTGCAGCAGGAGGATCTGCTTGCACCCAGAGCYGTGCAAAGACAAGAGAAGGAGGGAACAGGCAGGGATGAGCAGTGGGGAGGATTCCTGGCCCAGCTCCATGGAGATGTTATGGGGCTGGGAAGGGCAGGAAGCCATGCAGCAAGAGGGAGCATGGAAAAGGGGGCTCAATTAACTGCATCTCCGCAAAGACTGATATCATGCTCCTGCTTTCAGAGGTAATAAATAAGGGGAAAGGTTCCCAGAGCAGCAGTTAAACCACAGAGAATTGGCAAAGAGGCTTCCTTCAACATCTGCTACGTTTAAAAACATATGTCTCTGAAACACAATCATTGCACGGGACTCTCTGAAGGTCCTGTCTGCTCCCTGCCCAGCGAAGGGAGCAGGGAAGCGCCGTGCAGGGCGGGATGGAGGTCACCCGGCTGCAGAGCAATCCCTTCACGTGTGCACTGGAGGTGATTCCAAAGGAGAAGGTGCCTCGGAGCGTGCCAGGAGCCCCATGCCCTGCCCAGGGGAAGGGTAGATGGAAGCATGGTGCCAGTCACTGGCACATCTGGCTAAATAAATGCATCTTTATTAGATTTGGTCACTCCCCCACTCAGGGTTTCTCTGTTTTGTGCCTCTTTGCAGCACCCACTTGCCTCTTGTCATCCCCAAACCCTCTCCCTGACGCAGGGACTTGTGCCGAGGCCCATTGAAAACACCCCTCTCTGCYGAACCAAGGCGGTCACGTCCTTGGGCTGCCGTGTGCCAAGCCAGACGTGCAGGCTGCAGGGTGCAAACTGAGTCTTAGCACTTACTCGTGTGTCTAGGAACCTCATCCATCCTCCCTCCTCTCACACCGACTCCGCTGYTCGGCTAACCAGGTGTTAATGAAACTCATGCATCACTGGGGAACGTCACTCATGCGGAGCCTGGCGGCTCCAGCAGCCCGGGCCAGGAGCCTGGGGAAGGCATCAGGAAGGTTGGATTTTGCAGGCGTTTCAGGGAGGAGACCAGTTTCGGACACAGATGGATCAAGGCTGTTGATGAAGATGCTTGCTTGGCTCCAGAAGGAAAATCTTCCTGCTCTTAGGATAYGGATGAGCCCACATTACCAAACCCTCCTCACTCTGCTAAATGAATCCATAACTATATGCGTTGCCCTGAAGATGCTCCTCTTCGTTTTATTCCTGTCCTGGCAGTGGCACCAGCAAGCGAGATGCAGGGATTCTGTCCCAGCACAAGGATGAATGTCCCTGGCTCTTCGGGATGCCCTTTCCTCCCTAGCAGGATGCACCTCCATGAACTGATGCGACTGYGCATAGGGTTGTCAGCACCATTCCCATGCCACACTGTCAGGACCGAGCTTGCAGGTCATTCCCACGTATACGAGAAGGTCTGAGGCTCCATGTGGCATCCGTCAGCCCAAAGGGTGCCACAGCCCCCAGCTTCAAAGCAAACCCTGCCTCCTTTTCTGCTCCGTAGCAGCATCTGGTGCCGAGCAGAGACAAATTCCACAGATTAGGTTGCCATCTGGGCGCCGTCCATCTGTACCGAAGTATTTAGCTGCAGCTGATGAAACATGAGGGCTGGAGCTGAATTTTCCAATAKCTCATAAATGTTTAGCAAAACTATCGACTCGAGTGTTGTGCATTTAATAAAGTGGGTTTTTTTTCTTTTTCTTTGTCATTGTGATGTCTTGTATTCAGAATACTGCCCAGCAAAACATAGGAGCAAGTTCTGCTTTCAGTTATTCTGGGTTTCTAGAGGCCATACCCTACATTATTCTTGTGGAAGTATGAGGAGAACATGGTCTGATTTTAACTGAAATGCGAAATGCCCGTAATTGAAAGTGGGCTTTGTGTCTGGATGGTAAGAGGAGCTCTTGGCAGATGTTTCCAAATTCCTCATTATAAATGCAAACAAAACACAGCTTTTGCACTCAGAAATTTGCCAGAGGATGCAGAAGAAAGCAATAAAGCCCCGTTAGGTGATTCACAGGGCATCCTCCCAGGAGAATGCAAAAAAAACATATTTACCATCTGGTGCAATCAGTTGCCTTCCAAAACCAGCCCTCTCCTCTTTCCTCAGAAGCATCTTCACGAGCAAGGGAAAAAACCCATCCTTGGAGGCACCCAGAGTGGTGCTGAATGACACTAGAGTATCAAACCTCTCCTCATCCCTCCCAGTTCTGCTCTGATTTACTCCATTTATGTAAATGTTATTTCTGTTTCGTCCTGCTATGATGAAAAGGGCTTATCCCATAGCTACAACATAAAAAKAAGGCTCAGGTTATCTGAGCRTTGTCCCCATGAAGCTATGGGCTCYTTGCCTTTGCTTGGGCGGATTTCAGGTGCTCCACGGGCACAGACAGGTAGATTCCCAGTGAATTCCTCTAGGCTGTCAGGTTTGGGCCACTGCCTTCGCTATAACCTATAAATAAATGARGTATCTCCCTGGCTAAGAGACAAAAACTATTGCATAAGCTGTTACTGCCCTGGATATGCCCAGGCACTAAGGTCAGGTAAGTGCACGGGGAGCATTAAAGGTGACCGTGATGCGCTGCCGGCTCCACCTGAGCAGCTGGGTACGGGCAAGCAGATGTTCCGCCAAGGAACATGTCAGGGCAATCCCCAAAATTACATTTTTTTYCTTCTTTTTCTTTTTTGCAGGGCTTTAATGATCCTGATTCCTCCAGACAGGACACCCTTAGCTGYACAGAAAGCTGCCTCCGCCAAAGCTGGGCCAGGTTCAAGGGGAACACGAGTGGGAGCGGGGCTGGCTCCAAGGCCACGGTCTGGATGGAAGCAAAGCTCCCCAAGGTGATTTCGTGGAAAGGTTTGGAGTCTGTTGCTTTCCAGGGATTAATTCGGCACAGGTCGCAGTTCATCTGAAGATCCCTGTCCAGGCAGGATTCCCATAGGAATTGGGGGAAGTCTGTGTCTCCCAAGACTACCAAACCTATGTGGTTTTGCATTCACAAAGTTGCCTCTTCTTTTCACCAGTCTCTTACTATAGAACACAGTGTTGTGGGTGCCAGAATTCCAGAGGTGTGGATGATGGATGGATGGATGGATGGATGGATGGATGGATGGATGGATGGATGGATGGACGGACGGACGGACGGATGGATGAGTTGACGGATGGTTGGATGGATGGGTAGGTGGGTGGATGGATGGATGTGTCCTAGGTGCTGTCGAGGCCTGCGGCTCTTGGATGCATTCAGAGAAAGGAAGTGAGGTGCCATAAACCCCACGTTAAGGTACTACATCCCTCTTTACACAGAGTCTTTTCCCTCCCTGAACCAGCCCATGCACTCTCCAAAGCATCCAGACAACATTCCTGTGCCTCGTGAATGAATGAGATAGTCTTTTCCAGAGGCTGTCTGCCGTCCAGATGCGTTTAAGGGACAACTGGGCTCCTCTTTCCAGGAGATCCTTTGATCTCTCCCTGAAAACGGACGTAGCCTTATTATTTCTTCTTTCCAATATGCGTTGCCATCTATGGGAGATGCAAACGATATAGGACATTTGGTTATCATAACAATGGTTTCCATTAGCTGAGCTCCCCCCGCTGCTGTTTAGACCAGCCGGGCTGCCTATCAGAGACGCTGCGATGGCATCTGGGGCACATCTTGAGACGCCGAAGCTGGAGAGGGTCTTGGGAGCCTCCTCTTCCCTTTCTGGGCTGAGACGGTTCGCGGAAAACATGTTGTTTTAATATATCCCAAATTAAAGCATCGTTCAATCAAAGGCCTGATCAGTATGGATGCCAGGACGTTTTGTACGAGGAGGCCAGAGGAGGGTCACAGAAAATAGTGTCATTGTGGGTTTTTTCCCCTTTTTCCTTTCTTTTCGCCTCACTGCTGGTTCCACGGTGAGCGAGCCGCACACGTGGATAGAAATCCCCCCGTGCTAGACGGCTTTGAGGCTCCCCTGTGCAAGGAGGGCAGAGCCGGAGCTGTCCCGCCGGGCCGCCCAGCTGCCTTCCCATCCCAGCCCGCAGCAGCTCCTCGCCTGCAGTCGGTCTCTTAATGATTCACCTCAGCGCATAAATTTCCTTCMAGGATCCGCGTTTTCCTTGTGTTTGACTTGGCACTTAGGAATTTCCCTCCGCTGCCTAAGCCCCGCTCCCCCTGAGCAAACACTCGGATCAGCATCCACAGGGCAATTCCCTCTCCCAGCACGGCGCTCTGGAGACGGAGGCCACGCTGCCACGGAGCAGCCTCCAGATGTGTTTCTCCCCAGCCTCCCTTGCCTTTTTACTCCCCGGTTTTATTCCAGTTTCGGTTAATCTTCTCCTTTAAGAAAACCAACAGCTGGAGCAGAGGCAGGGATGCACTTTCCCCAGGAGGGAGATARGGCGACGTGCTCCAGGGAGGGAAGAGCCGGTGGGCAGAGGAGCTCCCTGGGTTTGTGTTCGCTCTGCAGCACCGCCGTGATGCAACCGCAGCCCTTCCACGAGCACATTTTTAGACTGTGAGGCAAGCTGCACGGAGGTTTTGCAATCAGCCCAGCAGCACGCTTGATTTATCGCTGCCTTCCACCAGAACACATGGAAGGACGCTCCGGCTCTGTTAATAATATCTAGAAACACAGGCATTATGCAGAACGGGATTCTCACAACATAAATTAAACCGGGAGTCCGGTTCTCATGCCTCTTGCTCTCTGGAAAGTGGAAGAAATGGTGCMCGCTGCATTTGCCGTGTTGCTTCCGTCAAAGTTGCCTCCGATTCTAATTAGCACTTAAAMCAAAATTGGAGTTAGATTGATCCAGCCTCTGCATCCATCTCTGGGCTGCGGATTGCTTTTGTTGGGATGTCTCTCTGAAGGAAAACATGCAACTTCTGTTTTAACTATGCACATTCTGTCCTTATTTGAGGGGGGAAAATGTGGAGAGCCACTAAAAGCAAAGTTCTACGCTCGTAACAGGAGAGCAGAACACAACAGGACCTGCCTGTCTCTGCTCTGGATGTAATTAAAGAAGTTAATGAAATTTTAGGGAAAAAAAAAATTGAAACATGGCCCTAGCCAATTGCCCATTCCCTCCGACTTTAATTAAACAGATCCTAATGGGAAATGCCCAGCATTTGTGCTGCTCGTACTGCCTAGGGAGTTGCTGCAGTCCCTGCAGTGGCTCCCCATGGTCAGCGGGAGAGGAGAAATAGGGCAGCTCCGGAGGGAGCGGCGGCAGGAGCCGGGGGCAGGAGAACAGGACACGCAGCCTCCCTCGTTCGCAGCACAGGGCTTGGAAAGCTGGCCTGGAAAGGAGCGAGGATCCAGGCAGAGCCAGGCCATGAGCTAAACCTCGGGAAGTAATTGCTGCACCTCCTCCTCCCTGAAGCCAGATTCCCTCCTTGTCACGTCCCTCCTCCGGCACGAGGGTCTTGAGAACACGCAGTGTTTTGCAGAGCCCATTGAACAGCGCAGAAAAATTAATTCTAGAGACTGCGTGTTAATTAGAAATTGTTAATTAGGGTCAATGGAGTCACCTTCCCCCATTATACTYGCTTTCCTGTAGCTCCTGAGCGAGTCTTTGTGCGACTGCTAMAAGGCAGGAGCTGCCAGGCCTGCAGATGAGATCAAAGTCTATTGAATAAGCAGCAAAATAAAGGTGCAGCATCAGCGTGACTGGCTCGCGCTGGATAATTTGACGCTCATCCGAGGGGGGCATCGCACTCTGGATTCCCATTAACCTTTATATTTTGTTTTGCTTTGAAAGTAATAATCCTGGAGACTGAGCATCTCGCCGGGAAAGASAAAAGCGGAGACTTGCTGAGTAAAGGCTCTCTCCAGATATGATGAGCTGGATCGGAGACAGAGGGTGGTAGGAAAAGAAAGTCCAAACTATTAAGGACAAATTCTAAGAGACTTGATGTAAAAATGTAAGTTAAAGGCTGTGAGAAAGACTTCCTTGCCTTGAAGCAAWCTGCTGAGCAGGAGCGTCTGTGCCCGGCACAGAGTCACGGCCCTGACGTTTGCTCTTGAGCTGCCGCGTGAGCTCCGCTCCATGTTCCCACTAGGACGGGAGATTTCCAATCCATTTTCCTGCCAAACTGCTGCTTCCAGAAGCCCCCAGGGCTTGCTGGGGACCCCAGAGCCACCGGGTACCGAGGACAAGGGGTGGCTGCGTCCTCCCGTCGTGATGAAGGAAAACTTTCTGCAACGACCCTCGCTATAAACCTTAAACTCGAGATTTTCCTTCCATGCAAAGAATCAGCTGGTTTAGCTTCAGGTTCAAACAGGGATGTGAATATTGTGCCATGACGACCAATGCTGGTTTGGGGTTGGGGGTAACTTAGAAACTGCGGGGAARTGAGCAAATTTTGGGTATCTCTTCCTCCCCAACTGGAAAACATTTGCCTGCATTTCAGCAAAACACCCAAGGCTCAGGCCAAGCTTCTACAAGACTTTTCCTTTTAAATTAAACCCTTAAGCCAGCAGTTTTGATATTTTCGACATATGTATACATATGCCTGCTGGTGCTATAGAAACAAACATCTGAAGGTTGGTTTTAACCACTGTCTGTTTCAGAATAATCTTTCCTGCCGTGGCTTATATCGACTTGAAGAGTGAATAAGAAGGAAAGGCCCCACTTCAATGGATCAGTGACCTCTTAAGGAACATCCAGGGGCACCTCAGAAAGAGAGGGAAACACCATATCCTTCAAATCCCAGAGGAGGAGGTAGAGGAGCAGAAAGGGATGATGTGTTTATAGAAACATCCCCAAGCCTGGACCACTTCCAACGTCTTACTTGGCGTGCTGGAATGCATTAAATAGCTTTTTGAAAATGTATGTTGAAACACACAGCTCCATACGTCCCGTGTCATCGGCTTCACGACGTACCCCCGGCTGGGAGCCCGGGTCCAGAAGTCGGGAATGTGGCAGGAGCCTGAGACAGTGCTGGCCCTTCTGCTGGGGGCTACGTGCCCGTGGGGAGGGCAGCACCGTTTGGGGCCAGAAAGGYCTGGTCTGTGTCCAGCACTGTTTGTATGCGGAACCGGCTGCAGCGTTTGCAAAGGGCCAGGGCGCTGGTGCTGCACRCACGGGAATTGCTGCTGAGCTCAAAACCCGCAGCTCATCCCCTTCGCCCCAATCGTGCCCCAGTGGGGTGCAATTAAGGCTGTTTCTATAAAACAGGAGAAGAAATGCAAGCTGAAAACCCAAAGTTAGGACAAAGCAAAACCTGTGCCAGCAGCCGAGGGGCACCGAGCTTTGACAGCTTGGTCTTGGGCACTTGCAGCACGCGGAGGCTCCCTGACTGCCAGCAAGGAGCCCGTTCCTGTTCCCAGGAATTCCAGGGGGCCGCGTCCCATGGCCCATGCACCTCGAGGAGCAAGGGCGAGGGTGCAGCCAGCGGACGTTAAGTAACGATTCCCTTTGCCCTCGTGGCTGCTCCGTCTCGTTGCTCCCAGGTACGAGCGGGGTCAGCCGAGGCCAGACAAGTGGTGCTGGTTAACGGCTGGCGCCGGACGAGCGGATGGGGCCATYGGGAGTCGAAGCGGATCCCTTTGGATGCGGCCATCTGTGCCACCGCTCACCCCAGCGCGGTCCCCGCAGCCTCRGCACGGGGCTGTTCCGCTTCCTGCCACCACGTCTCCGCTTCACGCCTTGTCCTGAGCGTCCCTGAAGCCGCAGTGACCTCCGGATCCAACCAAACCACCGGCAGCATCAGCGTCTCCCACATCCCTCCCTGCCACGTGGGCTGGACCGCAGCCCCGGCCGTGCCGGGGAAAGGGGCCACCCCACCAGACGGCCAGGCTCTCATCCCAAATCCCGGGGCAAACTTGGACCCGGGGCCACCGCCGTCCCTTCCTGCTCTTTCAACAGCAGCCTCACGTTGAGATTCCAGCACTGAAGCCAACAYGCTGCTTTTCCAAGCGGCGAGATAAAAATCCCTTCTGAACTCACAACATCTTAAGTTATCTGCAGCTGCTTCAGAGCTAGGAGCGACTTCAAATAGACGGGATTACAGTGGGCTCTTACAAGTTGTTTTGCTGTTTTTTTTCATGGCAGGAATAAATCCCTTTGTTCTGTCAGATAAAAACGTGCACAAAAAGCCAGTCCTCCGCATTAACTMTATTCCTGCTCATTTCTTAACCAAATAAAAAGGTGCTAAGGAAACAAACTGAATTTTCTAATGTCACACAGGAACATCGCMGGTTCCAGGGCAGCAGCCTGGGGTCTCAGTGGGTTTGTGGTCCTCAGCTGGGGATGGAGATGGGCTTTTGAGCTTGATTTTTCACTCCCAGTCTTGGATTTCGGGGTTGATTTCCCAGCTTGTCTCCCACAGGGATAGTCGATCTGGATCCAGTGCCCACGACTGCTGGGTGTCCAGGGAGGATGCCTGTAGGAGGTTGCACAAAGTTCATTAAAATAGCTTGGAATTTCCCATCAGAAGCGTTTGTACCTAATTTCCTATGGAATTTTGGGCKCCAATTCCCTCCAGATCCCTGTGAAAACCACAGTGTAAGCAGCCCTGAAYCATGACAGCTCTATTCCCTTCGAGGCCGGCAGCAGAACTGCTCAAGGGTTAACGGCTTCTTTAACTTCTATCAGCCCGACCGCGGCTCAATGTTATATTTCATCTCTATTCACTGAACTCCTATTGATGTCAATATCCTGTTGGGGTGGGTTTGGGTTTTTTTTCCCGTTTGATGTTTGATTTTATCCTGCTGGCTTCATGCGTGTACACAGAGGCAGATCACAGTACACGACATTTATTTTAACAAGGGACGAGAGGGAATGGGACGTGTTGTCTCATCCAGTGTCTCCTACTTTGCAAGGCAAGGTAACTATCCTAAAACCTCAAGTGTTTCACATAGGGAGTAAATGCTTTCGGGGCCAACAAAGTTGCTGAGAATGAAATCTCCTTGGGGATCCAGGGACACAGTGCTAGGATATAGGAAGCATTCCCTCCAGACCAGCTAATAGTGACTGAACACAGCGCTACCAGCTGTCCATACAGCAGATATTTATGGCAGAGAGACAACCCTTGCAGATGGCCACGTTTCTTGGCCATCTCTGCTCACCAGGGCTCTGGAGGCTGAAATGGGACTCCCCAGAGAGCAGGGTGGTCATCCCGGTTGAGGCTGCGCTCCAGACTTTGTTTTCATGGATGCCCCTTGGATGGGGAGTTTGCTACGTGCTGCTCCTACAGACCCTACACAGAGCCCGTTGTTGACCACGAAACGCCTCTTTCCTTGGCCTAGGCACAGCAAAATACCCTCGTGATCCTTCCCAGGATTGGTATTGTTGTTGGCATCGCTGAATGGAGAGCACGGTATCCAAGCAGAAAACAGACCATGCAAAAACTTTCCTAATTTTGTCAAATTTCTTGATGTAAACTTTGCCAGCCTCAGAGCTTGGAATCCAAAATTTGGGTCCAGATTTTCCTTGGCAGTTAGTTCTTCAACTGAGGATGGGCTGACACAACAAGTGGAGGGAGTCACATACTGAAGTCTGAAGGAACTTGGACTGCACTCAGAACCCACAAGTTCAGCCCATCTCTTTGCAGATATTTCTCCCTATGAGGGGCCCGCTCTGCCTTTTGCTCTAGCTGTGGAGGAAGAAGGGCTGGTGTCTGCAAGGACAGATGTTAGCGCATATTCCGGGGGCGTCACGCATTCCTACGAGCTAGTTAAGAGCTTGTGCAACCAATGGATGTTTGTTCTGGTCCCGCTGGAGAGGGCTGAGACAACCCTCCCCGTGGTAGCTAAGCTAATGATCATTTAACAACGTGCAACTGCTCCGTTTATGGTAAGAGCGCTGACCACATACCCTGCGACGGCTTTCCGTGCACGGTACCTCACCAGGAAAAAATGCAGAAGCCACGAAGAACAACCAAAGTCTGCAGTTTTCCCAGTCAATCAAATCATTTTCCCCAGTAGCAGGAATGCTTCTGATGTGGCATTTCCTACCGCCCCGCTCGTGGGCCGGGAGCTGCAGAAACGCAGCTCTGGACTCCCTTACAAAACCATRCGGATTTGAGCTCCGAGAAGACTCCATCTCGAGGGCTTTTCCCATCCACCACTTAGCAGAGGCAGATGGGAAACTGAGAGAGAAGAGGGGGCCACAACCACAGCCCTTCCAGTAGCAGAGTGGAGAACAGACCCGCTGTCATCTTAGTTCCATCAGAGCTTGTTTTAATAAATCAGCAGTGTCATAACTCAGTGCATTGGGGCCGGTGACAAAATCTCCTCCTTGCTAAAATCACACGCTAAAAATCAATAATTGAATAAGTCTAAAAGGCGTTGGGATCCCCCGATACAAGACACTGCATAAAAATAATTAAGAAATCCTTGTGAGATGAGACCTTTTTCTCTCTTAATCAGTAAAGAGCACATTTTCTTTCTATATTCAACCGATATAAAGGAAAATACGACTCTCTAAGCAATAATAAGAGCATTAGCAATCTTTCATATTACCTATTGCAATGCAAATCTGGTAGCCATCAGGAAAACATTTTACCGGCTTCTTTCCATATTATAGGTTTTAATTAATGTGATATATGGACAAACATGTATTTTATTTCCAGATTGGGAGTCGTAATTTCCTGAGGCTTGGAAAACCAGATGTTTTTGAGTTTAAAAAACAAATCCTTATATATTTTGAAGAGTATTTCTGGAAAGTCTGGGGGGAGATCTCTCTATTTCGTCCAAAGTTTCATTCGTAAGTTTTCAGATGAAATTCCRAGCTTCTGATCAGATGTTCCCTGGGAGCAGGGAGAGCAATGGCCTGAACTATGCAGACGGCCACAGGACAATAGTTGTGGGACACCCCATCTGCCTGGGAAATGAGCTTTCATCCAAGGAAATGGGACGATCCCAAGCTAGAAGGAAGCTGGGATGCTGATAGGGAGCGAGGACACCAGCYCTCGAAAGCAGGACTCCCGCTGTGCACACCAATCCCCAAATTAGCTTTGCTTTGTGGTTCAGTTTGCCCGACCACCACCCTGGAGCAGGATTCCCACATTGGTTTTCAGCGGTTCCCTTGTGATGACACCGTTGCAGAGAGTTCCTGTGGTTAGTCATATCCATGGGGTGTAGTAAGGACCCATTTATCGCCTTCCCTTGGGATCTTCTGCCTTGTAGGAGCTGGAATAGTGACTCATGTCTTCAGTACATTAAAACCTACCATAACGAGCCCATGGATGGAGAAATAATTAAGTCAACAAGATCCCTAGCTCAGMGATCAGCCTGCACTGAGTCACTAGATGTTCCGGTCTGGAAGCAAGCCGCTTTGGTTGTATCTCTGGCTCTTTTTCCCACCCCCTTTTTGCAAGCTTGTGTTTCTCATTAACGTTTTCAAGTCCCACCACCTCCACAAGCTGTCATGAAGCCTTATTCCAGCTGCACAATACGATCTGCTTCCTGGTTACACCTCCATAGGACAAAGCCTTTTGTAACAAGAGCGAGCCTCTAAGCACGACAGAGTAGAGGATTTTCAAACGCATGGAAGTCCTCATTTTTCTTACCCYGTCATTCCTTTAATGCTGCTGGCCAGGGGAGCAATCCAAAAGGAAAAAAAAAAAAAAATCATTCTTCCTCCAGGACAAAAACACACCTCTGATTTTCTCCTTTGAGACCTTAATTCAGGAATTAATCCAAACTTCATTATKTCTCACTTAGGGGCTTCCTTTTCCTTGGCATTTTCCTTTGCTTCCTTGCCTTTTCCCCTGGTTCGCTGGGATCCGTGAGTCCTTAGTGGTCTTTGGGAAACCTGCTCTGTGAAGCATGGAGCATGTGGTCCTTCCCAAAGCAGCCCAGCGACTTGCAGAACCAGGCACTTCTGCAAGAGAAGCACACCTTGGCAGAACTCATTTTGTGCCCAAATAATCCAGAATCTGTCTTTTCTGGAAAAAAAAAATCGCTGYTGTTGTTCTTAGAATCAGAGTGGCTCCAGCTCTATTTCCCTGCAAAGCAGCCCTAGGTATATCTTTGTAACTAAACATGCATTTGTGTTGCAAATGCTGAACACAGTTGAGCTGGTAGTTAACCAGAGGGTGGAAACTGCAGACTCTATTTTGGGTTTGCTCAACATGCTTAAATAATAGGATATTATTGATTTGCAAATCAAGCTGAGTGTCAGCAATAATTGCAGTGGAGTAAATGCGGATCCAACGCCTCCACTGATCAGGTGGGGTTTGTGTATAAGAGGTTTTTAACAGCTGTCTTGAACACGGCTGATTGGGCTCCTGATGCATTTCTACAGGCAGAATAAATTGCCTTTAGCTTGTGTCCGTTCACACTGTTGGAAATCCCATCCCCTGGCAGCAGCTTGAGGCCTGGCACAAACTTGCTGTTACCTTTGGCTGCTGCCACCACGATTTAAATGGGAACAAGCTCATTTGCAATGGAAAGACTCAGCTGCCACATCTTAYCCCTAAGGCAATCACTCCTGCATGGTAGTGGTCCCTTTCAAAGCATTTGGTGGCTGGTGGGCAAGCAAGAAGAGCAGACGCCACAGCCATAACAACCTCAAGCCTTCAAACATCATGAGATGGCTCCAAATACCCCATTTAATATCAGTCTTTCTTCACTTCCCTCCTCATTCCACCCTTTAGGAGTCTCATTAAGAAGTATAACTTCCTATTTTACAGCTAAAATAGCTGATATTTCTCCATAGCCAGATAGGTGCAGGGTTGGGGCCACCAGAGGAATACCAAATATCCTGAGACTACTGATAAGCCGGAGAGCTGGTTGAGGGAACCATGATCCTACCATCAGAGACAGCAGATCAGATTCTGGAAAGGATGCAAATCCCTCCAGACCAGGACCTCAAAATTGGGACCTAAAAACACYGGAGGATGTCTAGACTTATTTTAACCATGAGCTCATTCTTTCTCTGCCTTCTACTTAACATGTAAGCACCAGAGCTGAAATCATCTTCCAAACACAGAGGCTTTACAAAATTGCAGGGAGGAGCCCCCGCTGTATTATTATCTTCCTCAGAAGAGCCCGGTTTAAAATACATCTTATATCTACGGGTGTTCCTGTGCTGAGCGGGCAGAAGCTTTTGGGTAGTCCCTKGTTCAAAGGGTCCTTAATTAGGAATGAGCCACCAGCTGTGATGTTGTGGTTTTGAATCTCCCTCTTCCCTTAATGAACCGTGAATCAGCAAGAGAGGATGAGAGAAACGGAGATGTGGGCTCAGATCCACTACTCAGGAAAATCAATGTAGCTTCACAGAAATCAGTTTATTAACGTCCACTGGATGTGGGGGGACACCCTGCCTGAAGCACGGGACTTCCTAGCCCCACATTCTGYATTACTGAAGCTCAGACACAGCTGAAGTGCCAGGGACACACGGCAGGAGCCAGATGTCCCATCCAGTGACAGGGCAGTAGCTTGGCAATGGGCCCAAATCCTTTCCCTGAACCCGTTCAGAGGGGGAACCTCAGTCCACGTCTCCTTGGCTGGTTCCCTGGCTCCAGCACTACATGGATATTCAGGCATCCAAACCCACTCATACCCATCGTGCTGTTTTTCACAAAATATATCAACAAGGATTTGTTTTTTTCCACTGTGAACCAAAATCTGAAATTCGGAACAGTGGAAGTCGCCAAAAACTGCAACCGTCCTTCTGCATCCAGCAGCTGAAATGGAGGGCGAGTTGGAAAGGGAGAGCTGACAGTGTCTGGGCAAAGAATCAGACAGGTTTTAAAGCTGTCTGAGTTAGTCTGCGCTAAAACATGTCACAATTTACCTCCGAGGGCGGCCAGCTCCCGCCACTCCGGCGTGGATACSAGGAGAAGCCATAAAGCATCTGCTGTACGGGAAACCATGGGGCTTACGGACGTGTTTGTGGTGTCTGTTTGTGAGTGCCCAAGCCCTGAAGCTGCTTCCTGCTCCCGAGAAGTGTCAAAGTAAAACAGGATGGTAAATAGCTCTATTTTGATCCTATTTCTAGCCAATGTCAGCTCGCTTCTGCTTATGTTCGGCTCCGGAGCCTCAGACCATGAGCTCATCTGGCTTCTCGGGGCAGAATCAGAAGCCAAACAGAAAAGGCAGAAAAGCAAAAATACAGAAGAAACAAATCCCCCATTTTCCAAGGCAAAAAGCTGCCATGGCACCAGCGCTCTCTTTCCATCCAGGCCCTTAGTAACGCAACGCTCGTGTTGTCTGGGATCACTGTGAATCCTGCGCGCGGCTGACGAGGGGCTGGAGCAATTGCTCGTGGCTGTTTTCATGTGGCCATCATCCCTTTGGAAGGGTACAATGCTCAAAACCAAGGCCATTACACGAGCCACGATGTCTCCTCCCTCCAGGGCAACGCTGCATTCCCATGAGGTTTGAGGGGCCGCCTGGCTCTGCTTCCAACCTGGGCTTAAAGGCATCTTAAAAGTCCCTTTCCAACCCATCTTTAGCCAAGTTTTCTACGGGGTATCWCCCACCTCGTGTCCGGTGCTGCGGCTGAGCCTCCCAGCCCATGATCAGCATCCTGCATCAGCTGACTTGCAGTCCCCCAGCCACAGGAAGATCCAAGGAATAGCAAGGAATCCAATGGCAAGGAAGGCCATTCCCAAGGAGGACCAAGCTGGATGAGTGCTGGCCAGAAAGGAGGACCTGAGTCCCCAAACAGCAGATGAGSAGGTCAGCCAGCCCCACACCATGAGACAGCATCCACAGGAGAGAAGCCTCTGGGAAAATGAGAGAGGAGAGGAAAAAAAAGACAAAAAAGGGGAAAAAAAGCACCTTCTTGATCTACTAGTAACAAATATCAAAAAAACACAGAACACAGCCAAAGTAGTACTTTGTCATAAAAAATGAGTGACGTAAAAGGGTTTCAGTGAGCCTAACCAAAAATATTTTTGCCTATCAACATCCTCCACAGCTTCAGTTTTTCGCTCTGAACGGACATGGCAAAGCAAGGTTCTGCCAGGGCAGGAAAACTGTCTCTTTCCATTTTCTTTCCCCAGACTGGCTCAGAACCYTGCCATAAATCCAGTATTCCCTTATAAAAACAAAAGCTGCAAAGCTATCCTGGAGGATGGCTCAGATATGTGTATATATATAAATATATATATATAGTGCACGTGCACACACACGTACAATTTGATGAAGTGATAAAGGATTACCTGGCCTCATTGCAGGCCATTAGAACACGGTAACTCCCACAATGCTGAGCCAAAAAAAGCACTCCAAAACACTGACTCCTTCTGAAAAAATACATACATAGCTATTGCTGTATACCATCCACCTGGCCCAACTGCTCCAAGGGAAGAAAGAGCAGAAAAATAACTAGTCGAGGGCATCTACCTTTGTGCTTGCAACAAATGGTTCACATCCTCCCATCTCCCCACGTGAATCCAGACTCAGGCTCTTGCTCAAACGGCTTTCATTAACAAAAAGCCAACAAAACAAAAAACCAAAAAAMCCCAAAAATTAACAAAAGATATTTTCAAATTCTAGCYGTTTCTGCCGATTCAAGCACTGGCGGTTCCCAGAACTGGGAAAGCAGCAGAATTCTGCAGACTTAACGTGGCTCTTTGTCGCAGGATCATTGCAGAGCTAATGGCCATTCATGAACTCCCAGGGYTGCAACATGAGCTCTTTTCTAGAATGATTTAAGAAAAAGGAAAAAAAGGAAGAAGAAAGCCTTTAGAGCAAAGACATGTCAACAATTCCTTTAAGGGCTGTATAAACAGGAACTGCAAATCAGACAGCAATTAGCTATAACTATGCTTCAGCCTAGGAAAAAAAAAAGCCACACATGTGAAACAATTACCATAGCAATTACTAAGGACTTTGGTATATGTTTGTCAGGCATAATTATGCCAAGCATGCCCTTCAGGAGAGCACATTCCTCCTCCTTGTGGTTGCTGCGTTTTCCTCCTCCCTCTGCCTTACTCAGTGATGATTTTTGCAACATCCTCAGCTTGCCAGCGGCAGCAGCAATTGTACAAGGCCAAAATCCCACGTGCTTCCCTGGAGGARCACAACAAGGAGGATCTGCATCTCCACGGGTGCTCATGGGATGTGTCCGATGCAGTAGGTTAGCAAGGACACTTCGGAGGGAGGCTCTGGGGACCACGAAGGTGCCAGTGGCTGAGATTTGTGGTTTCTGCCTCATTCCTTGCACACACTCCAGCAGAGGAGAACCCCAAAGTGGACCTRCATAAAGGTAGGTCCATCCTTGGGTGCCTCCCTCGGCTGCTAACCWAGGTGGACCCAAGAGGCAGGCACAAGCCAGGGGAAAAGGGATGCTACTTGATGTGTTGTCAAGCAAAACACCTTGCAATGTTCAGAATGCCCTTCCAAAGTCACCCTGTGCCAGACCCAGTATCTATGAAGTGTCAACAGGGCCAACGTCATGGTCAACCATCAGCTGTAACAGGGAAATCCAAAGGGCTTGATCTCTGAGAACACACCAGGTATGAGCCCATGACGCCGTGCAACGGCAGGAGGATGCGAGCAGCCTCCGAGCCAAAGAGTCAGAAAGCAGCAGAAAGGGCTGGTGGAGTCGTGGGCAACCAGCCCTTCGAGCAAGGGTGGAACTGGAACTGTTAGTTCCACCGCAGCGAGTGGCAACGATGGGAATGACAAGTGACCCACCTGCCTCTATGAGAACAGASTCTCAAGGCAGGTCAGAAGACTTTCCCCTCCAAACGGCAAGTCGTGCTGAGGCTCATTCTTCCTCCAGAAAGCAGAACAGCCTGTAGGCTTATTTCTATTCTGACCTGCACCACTGTTTAATCTTCACTTATGGAGGAAACATATGGAACGTATTGAAAAAAATATTGCGCTTGCAGCTTCTCTCCCCCTATTCTCGGAGCTGGGACTAGAAATGCTAAACATCTGCCAATCTTTAGCAAAGGCTGACTTACCGGAGTGAACTCTCACCCCCTGGATCACTGCTGGGCCCAGGAAACACGGAGCGAAGTGAAATTCATTTAGCTGAGAGCAGCCCCCTCCCCAGGCATCATCACGGGCTTTCCTGCAGCAGAAATACAGTAGTCAGTGCATTACAGCAAAGTGGACTCTTGCAATCTACTCTGCTTGAATGAAAGTAGCCCCTGTGGAAGGGGCTGCATCACTAAGAAAATAAGGGTTTGTTCARCAGCATCCAAGGTGTTATCCTGCTGAGCCCAAGGATGGCCTTCATCTGGGGCTATTCGCATTTTGAGTGTGCTCTCACCAGCGTTGCGGGCTGAGCACATTGCTGCAGGCAATTCGTGCTTCCTGTGGCCACGAGGACCACGTGTAACGCGGAGCATGAAACGGGCACCCGCAAGCCCCTGGCAAACGTGCCACAGCTTGCTKGCTGTAACAGGGCTGCTTGAAAACCATAAGGAGCCAATAAGAGCCATTGAGCACAGACCCGCCCTCGCACCCGTGCTCACACTGCAGAGGAAAAGGAGGGCTGAGACAGGCAGGAGCTTGCCGGGTCACACGAGGGCACGCTGGTGTCTGAACACAGCAAGAGCTGCACCGCAGCACCGAGAAAACCCACGGCCTTCGCGCACGGTTTTGACCCTGGACAGTGTTTGAGGGTGTCCCTGGTGGAGTAGATAACGGTGCAGAGAGCCTGGGCTTCAAAGGCGCTTCTTGAGCATTGGAGTCCTGCAGGACTCCCCTGTGCCAGGGTCCAGCAGTCCGGACGTGGCTCCCCATGACATACCTGTGTTCGAGCAGTCCATAGGACCCTTTGCCCCACACTTAGAGGAACCTCTGCAGCTGCAGAGCAAAGCAGAAGTCCAGATTTCTGGAAAGCTGTCACAGGAAGAAGCCTCCCTACCCACACCAAGAGCTCCGCAGTCTCAAGGACAGCAAACATCCTGCACCGGTCTCCCTGGCTGGCACCAAGGCGCAGAGCTCAGCAGTGCCCTCCTTTTAACCCAAACACGTTTCGACTTCAGAATAAAGTCTCCCCTTTCTTGAATTCATCCAAAAAACCCCTTATGCCAACTAAACATTCTTTCTAAAGTGCCTGCAGTGTTTATTCAGCCCTGCCACTGCTTTATTCTAGTCAAAGATCTGTTTCGATTTGGGGCAAGTYCATTGCAGGTTTCTGTTTCCCCATTGCAGAGCTTGAGSATAGAAAAGAAAAAARGRAAAAAAACCAAAACARCAACAACAGTTAACAGCTGAGTAAATGACMCTCATTAAGAGCTCTGTAAAGCAGCTGGGAGATGGAAAACT
Source organism: Eudromia elegans (assembly GCA_003342815.1). Lineage (NCBI taxonomy): Eukaryota > Metazoa > Chordata > Aves > Tinamiformes > Tinamidae > Eudromia > Eudromia elegans. Next base: position 2,856,232 of record PTEX01000017.1, read on the forward strand.
CCAAGTCAAAGATAAAGGTTATAAGGTTATACCCTTATTGGTTCTGTGCTGGCACGCAGCCTATGCCTTAGCTGGCCTTGTGGCCCAGAGCAGCAGCTTTCCTAGCGCTGGGACCAAGCGCCAGCCTAGCTCATCCCAAAGGAATATAGCAGCTTTTAATTGCAGCTGGGACTGCTGCTGGGGAAGGCGCCTTGTTTACTTCTGAGGGCTCAGTGTGAGTCCCAAGAACCCTGGGAAGTGTCAAATGGAAAATGTATCTGCGCTGCCTCCCAAAAGCTGGGGGGATTAACTATCCAGACCAAAAGCATGGAGTTTTTCACGGGACCCAGAAGGTTCCTTCGTGATGTAATTGATTCTCCTGTACAGACTTTTCAAGACGTTCTTCTGGCTTTCAAGTTAAGGAAGAAAAAAAGACACCAAACAGTGTCCTGGGAGGATTTTAAATYGGCACAGCCCTTCCTCATGTGCTTTACGGTGCTGCCCTAGATACCTCCCCTCCTCAGGAAAACCTCCATGGGTTTTGTGCACTAGAGGGACAGCAACATGATCATGGACCCTCCTAAGAACGTTGGAAAAAAGCATCGTTTCCTTCTTGAGAGCTTAGATCAGGCCATTTATAACTGAGGGCTGTGGGTGTGGATGTGCATTCGCCTGCGGTTTGAACCAATTGAACACGGTGGGAGTTCTCTGAAAGGCCTCACGTAGGCCCTGAGCAGGTCTTGGACTGGGCTTCTACTGAGAACACTCGTGGAGAAGGATTTACTCAAAGTGAAGTTCTGCAGAAGGAGCAGATTTGCAGAGCGCGTTGATAGAAAGTGATTACCAACCCCATAAATAAGAGCATTTGTACTGGCAGCGGCGGATTAAGTGAAGAGTGCATTAAGAGCGAAGGTCATCCAAAGCCAAAACCCAAGGAACGGAGCTTAGCTCCAAGGAATTGCTCACATGCCATCAATACTCCCAGCTATTTTAACTTACTGCTGCGTCGCTGGGGCGAGCTGTTTGCAACACCAAGTGATGTGGCAGGAGGAGCACAGACTGCGCGCCGGGTTTTTGCAAACACTGACAGTCACACAAGTGCCACGAGGGTAGAGACAGAAGCCCTGCTGACGTCGCCAGAGCCAGAGCAGGCAGGGAAGTCCCCAGGTCACTATGCCCTGGAKCTGGGGTGGAGGGGGAGCTGTGCTCAGCGTCGCACACAGGCACAAGAGACTGGGGCCCTTCTCCTTCCACGAGCTGCCTCTCTGCTTACACTGTTTGATTGCTTTCCTGGCCTTGCCTTCGCATCAGCTRTGCCAAACATTGAGTGGAACCATCTGATAAAAGCTGGAAGCGTATCAAAGATGTGTTTTGAGCACAGTAATTCAGGCCTCATCTGCAGTCCAGAATCACCATCTGCTCCATGTGTCCTGCCCTGGTTCTTTACTGCTCAGCAAAGACCATGTAAAGCATCCCTCAGCTTCGCCTTTCAAGAAGTTATAAAACGAACCCAGAAACCCGACTCTCTTCTCGCCCTGGTTAAGCCTCTGGACTTTTATGGATGTTCAGGGGGAAGAACTGAACCCACAATGAGTTGCACAGCTCATGCAGATACAAAAGTCGGGGGCCCACAAGGCTTGATTTATAGGAAAGAACTAGAGCCTGGATGTATAGCTTGGCTCAAGGAGGTGAGTTAGAAGAGTGGACACGATAGCAGCCTGGAAGCATTCCAAGGGCGTGAACACCAAGGGTTGAGACAAAAATATGTTGGATGGTACAAGGAAGTGTGACTAGGAGCAATGGAATGATACTAAAGAGGGAAAGACTGTGTATTATTAGGTGAGATGGAACTGCAGACCAGCCCCACAGGAAGACTGGGGGCAGCTTTATTATCTGGGAGCAGGACAGGTAGGAAAGCTCCCATGACTGCTACTTTTGCTCATGCTTTTTGGCTTAAGAAGCCACCCTCAAACTCATCTGCTGTTATTGTCCAGGTTGCTAAGCCACTCTCCCTTCTCCCAGTGTCCCTAGATCCTTGGGTCTAAGGCAGAGGAGGAAAGGGGCAAAGAGACATCATGCACTGTGGTGCTCAGGGAGCTTAAAGGGTTCCTCAGCAAAATAACTACTGATATCAAAGAGGGTGATATGCAAAACTCACCGTTTTGTTGCTAGTTTAATGCTGAAGGAACAGCATGTAAATTCTAATAGAATCTAGTCTTCAATATATAACTACAGGATATCATCTACTTCTCATTTTTGACTGCACAAATGTCCACTGAAGTGTTATAAAACCAGCATGAGTGRCTCTATTTTATCTTAACCAAAAGTTATTCATCAAAAAAAAAAAAAAATCATTCCATCATACATTGGGAARCTCTTGCTTGTTAGAGACAGATGAATCAATTCATATAACCCAATATAATTTCAAGTTTTGCTCCAATCTTAATTTAACACCCTTTTGCAGTTTGCAGGCACTTACCRTGGTGGCTTGCCATGTTCTTCTCATGCCTTATTTTGCATTTTGGTGGCTCTGGCTCGCAGTCTTGGGGTCTCTCCCGAGCCACAAGAGGCTTTCTGCCATGCCTAGGAGAGAGCAGGAAGAAGAGCTGCACAGACCTAGCAAGGAAACCTCAGGCTGCATGGGCCGCAAGGGGACGTAAATATAAACCAAAGCTTTACTTTGCTTCAAAAAAGTGGAATTTACATTAATCAAAAAACCTCTTAAGAGATTTCCAACCCCTTTTCACAGCCTTGAGGAGCTTTGCCAGCAGAGAATTCCCACAGGCCGGATCTCCACTGGGTCCTGCTGGCATCTCTCCTTTGCCTGTGCAAAATCGGTCATAGAATCTCCAGCCAAAAGGCAACACCGGGCTAACCGAATAGGATCTCCTGCTGATACCAGCCCGAGCACCTCACCCTGTGGTTTCCTCGTCAAATCTAATCACCTGCGGTTGGGGGAGCGTGCGCCTATAGAACAACATCCAAGGGAAAACTTGGCATGTCAACGTAATTACATTTACTCCTGATTTATAATCAGGCATGTAAGCGGAAAATCAGGTTTGCTGTGTTCAGATACACCAGCATTTTTTCCCCCTTTGCCAAGCTGAACCTCTAAGCTCACAGAAATTCATTTATCACTGCGTTCCTGGTCTCTTTGGGAACATGCTTTTCAATGACTGGAGAATAATTTGGTATTTGAGCATTCCTGACCCACTACTGCATTCARGGAAAACTTTTCCAATATTTTCTGTGACCAGGATTTGCTCTTCCATAACCACAAATCTGTCAATAAAGTATTAACAGCAATCTTTCCTCTTGGACAGAAAATTAAAGAGGCCTCATAAACAAGAAGCATAGGTGAGGCGATAAACCATTCCTTGAGTCCAGATTTGAGCCTTACAAGCTGGCTTTCAACACATTCATCTTCGAACAAGAAAAACAGACCCTGGGATGGGCTTCAAGTGGTTCTTTGGGTAGCAGCAAGAAGAGCTGAGGTGCCCACAGAGCACACGCAGCAGAGATGCATTACAGCAGCTTTGGATAAACCAAATAAGTGGTCAGGCCGTGGGGGACCAGACACGCTCCAGCAGAGCTGGTCCTGCTCTTGCTTTCTCTCACCCTTTGATAAACCCAACATGAAGATGCTCGTGCAGGAGGACATCTCACATCAGCAGGATTCCTCCTATAATCTCTCCAGGCTGCCAGCCCCTCGCAGCGCTGGCTGTTCGGCCCCCTCGAGCCCAAGGGAAAGCAGGTCCTGCCAGGGGGAAAGCGCCAGGGATGGAGCTCGCCTCCCCCTCCAACATCCCGCACTCCTCATGGGGAGATCGAGGAGGTTTCCAGCCACCACGAGCTGCTGCCAAGACTCCAAACAAACCCATTYGCAGGTTCCTGGTCTGGTTACGATTAGCCCAAGGCAGGGAGAGTGKGGGGAAGAAAAGAAAACCCTTTCTCGTGGGGATATTACATTGCAATTCTGCAGGGCTGTATTTTATGAACACCCTGACAGACCCCAGCAAGTTCATCTCCTCCTTGGCAAACAAGCTGCCTTTCAGCAAGGCAAGAACACGAAGCTGGTCTCAGGCTGCAGCCAAGGTGTTCACTGCCAAGTGCAGCCTTGGATAGCAGCAGGGTACACCCACGGCCAGGCAGCACCACAGCTGCATGGGAACAGCATCAAGGACATGGGACACCTTCCCAACCATCCCCATGCAAGCACGGATTAAACATGTTCCTGGGGGAAGAGTCCAGGGAACAGGGCTAGTGAGGCCCTGGCTATGAACTAGATCAATTACAGAGTTTCTAAAACAGCCTCCAAAAGAATTATTTTGGCTTTCTCGATGGTGAGTCAAGTGGAGGAGCGCAAGGAGCAGGCGGGAACATGGCCACTACAATCACATCTGTTTCGTCCTGCTGACACCGTTTTGCACAAAGCCTCCCATAAAACAGAGCACAACAAGTTCAGAGCTGGGATTGCGGGCTCAGTGCCCGATTGGATGGGGCTGCAGGGAAGAGGTGACATCCCAGTCCCTGTTTTAGTGGCCTCCAGGAGAGGTGCAGAGAGCTGATGTCTCCCACACCTACGAGCAGCATGAGAATTCACTCCAAACACCATCAGAACAGGAGAGTTCAGKGCCAGGGCAAAACTTCGCAGTTCCAAGGCTGTTACTACCCCTTGTCCCAAGCAGCTCCAAGGAGAAGCTCAAAATTTCCATTTGTCCTTCCAAGTTCTGCTCCTCCTTTGGGGGTCTGACCTCTTACCTTCACTCAAATCCCCTTTACAAACAAACCCATTTTAAGGACTGACTGCAGTCCCCGCTGGCTCCTTCTCTCTGGACAGCTTTGCCGTGTGCTCCTTACCCAAATCAACCAGTCCTGTAGCAGTGCTGAGGACGGGCAGAGCTGCTGCCAGTGCAGTTACCTGCCACATATAAGACACAGGGCAACCCCCAGATCGTCACATCCATCCCACCAGCTGGAAAATCCGACTGACAACTCCAATCTCCCCCGGTCTCTGAAGGGAGATGGGTGTTTCACCAGCTTCTGCACTCCTTTTGGCTCCACARCAGCAGCCCCTGGGGAGACATTAACCAGAACAGGCTCAGGAGCAGAGCCTGGACCCTCAGGCTCTCTGCAGGCAATGCTGGTCTCCTCTCGAGGCCCTACTGCTGGCAGCAGTGTGGAAAATGCAGGGTTTGCTTCCTCCACAGCTGGTTCACATCCATGGTGGGGAGCCCATGGGGTGGTGCAGAGACGTGGGGAGCACACAGGGTTAACAGCAASCCAGGAAAAGTGGTTGCAAAATGCCCTTTGGCTCCAGTGGAGCAATCTTCCACTGCCGTCATGACTGCCTTCTTCCCAGAAAGGTACAAGACACAATGGGAAGCTGCTGTCAGAGCAGAGCAAATAGTGCAGTTGTTTTACTGCAAATAAGTGCTAGCATTTCTCTAACAAATCCAGTCCTCTGAGTCCAGGCCTTTCAGCTTTGCTTTTGTGAATGCTCAAGAGAACTAATTTAAAAGCTGGTGTACTCACAAAAAAAGCAACTTTCTTACCTCAGTAAGAACTCTCTTTTGCTGCAAAGCAGGATCAGGAAATTTCCAAGAAAGTCACGTGTCCACCGGACCACATGGAGTTGTCATTCATTGCAACAGAGCCRAGATGTTCTCCTGGACCTGGTTCTAACTCCTCCACTGGCAGATTTTAGAGATATCAGCTGTGCCATTTGACTTAGAGCTCAGAAGGGGCTCTRTGGTTCAGAGAGAGCCCATTGGAACTTGGTTGTCAGGTGGCAAGGAGCAGTGCCACTAAACCAACCATCCAACCTGCAGAGAAGGAGGAACAAATCCTAAAACGACTCTGGCCTGGAAAGCTGCTTGTGAAAAGTGTTGTGGGCCAGAGGTATTCACAGAATCTAAATAATCTGGCTGATTAAGAAATTACCGTAATCGCAATCTTTCTTGAGAAAACTCAGAACCAAATGAAGAAAAAGTTCACTCCCCTTRCAGTCATTTTTGCACTGACTACAGTTTCTAGTGGGTAATAGCCCTGCTGTTACTCACTGCAGAATTGCTGGGAAAAAAGGTTAGTTCTGAGGTTAAGCTGCAGGTGAGGAGGGAATCTAGGTACACAAGCAAGGTCCTGGGCAGCGAGCACACTTATCCATCAATAACACGTCCCTTGTGCTAAGCAGAGCTCCCCAGCCTCCCTCTCTCATGGTRCAATTACTAGGACGGTATCAGCTCTTTGCTCGATTCAGCAATTTTTCCTACCAATTACCCACCAGCTACAGCCCATCTCCTTCTGCAATAACAGGCACTTCACTAGCATCAGATTCCAATAGAGCGAAAAGGGGATTTATTGTGGGGATGATCACTGAAGCCACAGCAACGAACAGGCTCAGAAGGATTTTCAGASGTTATTTCCCAGTGTTCACCAGTCGTTTTTACCTCTACTGGCCCCTTTTTTCCCCCCCTCTTTGCTGCAGTTTGGTTCTGCTGCAGTTCCGCTTGCTCCTCAACAGCTTCACTTTTAGGGGGTTATTTCTGTATGAGGATGTGCGTGTTGCTCCAGACTCTTTTTGTTCCAGCTTTGCTCAAGTGAGACCACGACAACAAGACMTCAATAGGGACGATGCTCCTGATGGAGGCTGTTGTACTTGGCATCCCGTTGCCCTGTGATGAACGGGGTCCCCATTCAAGGTCCTTTAACCGTTCCTCAAGCACAGAGCAGTGCTATAAAACCAGCCACCTTCCTTTCCAAGCTGGGTGAGAAACGCTGTGCTCAGATCCACCCTCCACTGCTGCTGAACTRCAGGATTTAGGCTCGGCTCCTTTTCCTGAAATGTTTGTTGGCTTTCTCTGATCCCACCCCAGGAACACTCTGGCAGCAATAAGGTGGTCACTACGGTCCCATAGCAGCCCRAGCACAAGCAAACAGCCAAGTACCTGCCCTGCATGTGCTCTGCAGGACCCAGGAAGGCAAGACTCAARGCTTAGGATTCCCCCAATCCGACCTTTTTAAAATAAGGACCTTGACAATGTCCTAACTAGGAAGGGCTGGGGGCACTTCCTGGGGATTAGAACCAGCTGRGAGGTTTAACCCCAGCTGGTTTCCTCCTTCCCAACAATGTGACCAGGGCTAACGGGCCTCTTTGTTATGATAACCTGGGTGGATTTTTCTTTTTGAGCAAACAGAGCTAATTTCCCAATGGAAACCACTGCCTCTCTCCCCAGCCCTGACTTCACTCAGGCACGATGCACTCTTGGAGCCTTCCAGATACACTAAAAGGAGCTTTTTTTTTACAGAATGGAGCAAAAATGATCCTATTTTCTGATGGGGAGGGACAGGAATTATATATGACTTATTTTTGTTGATAAGTGGTTTTGCTCCTACACCTGGGTAGAAGAAGATGGGACACATGTCCAATGAGACAACCTCAAGATCTGTCTAAACTAAAAAAATAATAAAAAGAATCAAATAGACACTCTGGAAAAACCTTGATTTCTAAAAGAGTGAAAACCCTCCTGTTCCCTATAACAGAGCAGATACAAACCTGGCTGAAAGCAACTGCATGCCTATGAGCAAGGAGCAAATGTCAAGGAGCATCAGTCGGATCCAGGCTGGTCTTGACTACRATGTGTCACAGAGAGAAAGGGGGCTCAGAGGCGAGAGCCAACAGAAAGGGCTTGCCAGGCCCCTGCGGCACCCCATGCACCCCGGGTTGGAGCTGTGCMCAGGGTGAGCGCTGGGTCTGGGCTCTGACGCTCCCCCCTTTCTGGAGACCGTCGCATTTGGGRATCCGGAGCCTGGCTCTGATACACAGCGCGGCATTAATAGACGTTGGAAAGAGCTGCTACAAGCTATTACCGAGGCAAAGTAAAAGAAATCAGATGTTTATATACAATTATGGTATTGTGCAGATYGGCGGCAGGGCGCAACGAGGGAGAAGAGGCAGTCAAAGGGCAGAGTGGTTTTKTGCAGTTTGGAGATGGACAGATACCACGAGAGGGGCTCAAGTTTCCCCCACATCCCTTTTGCAGAGCAGCAGAGGGAGAAGCACAGCCAAAACCCGCCAGCTCCCACCCTGCGAGGGCAGGGAGATTTTGCACTGGGGCTGGGGCCGAGGAGGGAAAGAAACGTGCATTCTGTAGAGAGATTTTGCAAAGAAAGAGCTAAACCCTCCAGGGCCAGGCTGGGGGCTCAGCAGGCACTGGGGGCCATGGGGAAGTGGGTCCTTCAACCCTTTCTCCTGCTTCGAGCTGCCAGAATGACCCATRCTGGGATGGGAGAGCAGGGAAATGGGCATGGGAAGCCCTTGTCCAGAGCCATCCAAGGAGCTTTGGRGTTCCTGCCCCAATCCATGCTGGTCCTGGGGACATGGACCCAGCAGRGGCTGCCCTGCCCTGGATAAGGTACCAAAAGGACAAGTGTCACAAAGATTATTCCACTTCTGCATCAACCTGCTGACTTTACAAACCCACATTTTCTGCCCCAACACTCCCAGCGTCAGGAATCCCACTGAAGTAACGTGGTTCCTCTTCACCTTGGTGCTGGGGGCTGCAATTCCTCCCTGCAGCATGCAGCAAATCACTAGTGTTTCTGCTACAGCCTCCATCCAAAGCAGAGGCAGATGCAGGAGGTCACAACACAACTCAAAAAATAAAGAAAAAAATAGAAAAAAAGGAAGAAAATAAAAAATAGCATACCCAGGGTTTTGCCTGTCCACACAGCCCGCAGGATAAGGCAGAAAAAGGGAGATGGGGGAGACAGAGATAAACAATTTCCTAGAGTCGTGGCTCAAGCCCATCTTACAAGGAACACATGGTCCCTGACACRGTATTTAGCTCTACTGTAACATGGTCCATTTGGAGGCTGGTGGCTGTGTGGAGAGCCGTAGTAAAACATTCTTTGCTGGTAACACACACCAAGAAAGAAAAACCCACCCTTAATAATAACAACTGTGGTTAACTCTGTAGATGCTGGGGAAGAGGGGGGCGAGGGAGCCGCTGCTGGAGCCGGGACCAGCTTCAGCATCCCYCGAGCTGAGCAAAGCCCCTTCTGCCGCCTCCAAACCCTTTTCCCAACAGGTTCTGACCCCTTGACTTGGCCCCGTTTRGACCCAGAGGGAAGAGAGCCAGGATCTTTGGGACTGGATTTCTGTTCCGTCAGTGTGCTCTTTCCCTGCTCAAACACAGAGTCCCGGGGAGGATCGCAATGTTAAGCCAAAAAAAGACTTTTTTTAGTTCAGTTTCTCCGCTCATTAGCTCAGGAACTTACAGTTGGAGTTGTCACTGGGCTCCTCCTGCCAACATATTGCAGGCCTTCGCGGGAGTTACATCATTTGGCCCCGGAGGACGAGCTAAGTGAAAACACATTGGAGYTCGCTCATGTTGCCTTTTTCCCCCCCTTTTTTGTGCTGGCTTCGCGGACACGCAGCGCGAGGTCAGGCGGGCCCCGTGCACGCAGACACGGGGGCCCTGCTCCGGGCGAGCCCTTCCCCACGGCCCCGGCCTCTCCAGCTGCTTTGCTGCAGCRTGTCCAAGTCCTGCTGCAAAGTCCCCGGGTCCGCGGCTCGTTTTTGCCCCAGCCGTGGGGGAAAGTGCAATCCCAGGTGTTCAGCTCCTGCAGGCGTTCCTTAGCACGCCTCCTTAATCCCAGCTGCCGCCTTAAATATTCCCCAAGCTTTCTCCTGGCCCTGCTGTCCTGCCCAGTGCAACCTCTGGAGCAAAGGTGTGAGACTCCAAAATGGGGGGAGAACAAACATTTAAAATGAAATAGCCATAAAGAACTATTTATCTTCTTTAAATCTAAAAAAAAAAACTGTGACAAATCTGCAGGAGAAGAAAATCCAGGAGAAATTTCCCCCACTCCTTTGTGGGCTCTGGGGGATTCGAGCAGTGGGGTTTTATTTGACACGGGCACTTCTTCCATCTTGCAGCCCCCTGGGCAGCAAGTTACCTGATTCTCCACATTGAGAGCATCTGCTTTGGGGAGCAGGTGAATTAGCAATATTTCATGCACCAACAGCCCGTCCTTCTAGACTAGGTGGCTAAAATTAGTCATGGCCCCGTCCCAAGCGGCAAGGAAACACATGGCCTTTGGCTACACGGATGCTGCCTGGCATCGGGGAAGGAAAGCGTGGCGGTTGTGCAAGCCAGCGTGCTGCAATCAAAGGAAAGCATGAGTTATTGGAGCAGAATGCATTGCATTCCTCAGCTTGCAGATCCGTGTCACGTCCTCACATAGGTGGGTAACTGGGTCTGCAAATGCTCCCACTTGGAGCATGTGGCTCCCTGCTCACCCTGTCCTGGTTTTCCCCAAGACATGGGAGCAAATGGCAAAGGAATTCCCAGCTAGCATGAGCAACGGAGGACACRCGGGAAGCCGAGCAGGACTGATGCCTTTCTCTGGTGGCATCTGGTAATTTGTGTTAGCAGAGCTGACATCATCGAGCGCTCCTCTGCTAAAGCCATTCCTCAGCCCCACACAGTATTCGCATCTCTGGCCCATCTTCTGCTCTGTTAATGCATGAGACACCCCACAGGCCCAGTCCTCACACAGGGAAAATGCCCTTGGGGTCTGTGGGAGCATTTCTATATGATCCTGGACTGCTAGACCTCGGACTTACCCCTTGATAAGTATTTAAAATAGGAGTCCCATCACCTGGGACAAATCCTCCTTTATATTACATCAGTTCATTAAAAAGTGAACTTAGGGGGCCCTAAGCTTTTTCATTAAAATAAGGCCAAAGAACTGAAAACATCACCGACATCACCCAGTCCTGACATAGCCAAGGACAAATAAGTTGCTGCAGAAGTAAACGCATTAATGATATGGCTGCAACTTCTGATCACAGTGGAGCTGTGCARTATTAATATTACCTGCCGTGTTTTCATTTGCTGCTCTGTTAGTCTATTAACAAAGCGACAAGCTTGGCTGGCACCTGGCCATCCRTACAGTACTTCTGTATCTTGCATTTTCCTTGCATTTTTCTAACGTTCCTCAAGCCCGAGGATAAAGGAGCAATAGAGAAGACAGGTCCTTGCTCACAGCCCAAGGAGAAGCTTCAGCCAGCTGCAGAGGTTCTGGACACCATGGTAGGGCACCCATCCCCATGTAGACCATAGAGCTGCTGCCCACAAACCTCCATCCAACCCATGATGGCTCTTGAAGGCTCTGGAGCAGGGATGGCTGCCATGGACATCCCCATGGGAGGRGAATTAGGTCCAGAGAAAGACCCTGGTCTTGCACTTTGGAGCAGGCTTGAAGTTGCAGGTAATTCCCACTCTGGAGAACCCACCCCTCTGCTCCAATCCTCCTCCCTCTGTCTGAACACAGCGCGAAGAGAAGATCTTGTGATTAAGATGCCRGGAGATATTTGCTCAACCTGATCGCCTCACAAGATCAGGATGCTAATTACTCCCACGCGTCTGATCSGAGCGCCAAGCCTGCTCACCCAGGCAGCCCGCAGCAAAGCGGTGCCAGCAGCCACAGGCCAAGGCCATCCCTCCGTGCCCGCAGGTCATGCTATGGAAGGGTCCCTCCACTGTGAGCGAGGTCAKTGTCACCTCAAGACAGGCAACTGCAGCACGATGGGTGTACCCGAGGCAGCCAACSTCTGAGCCCAGGTTTGCCTTGGTCTCCCTATGTGGCCTCCCTCAAGTTCCTGCGCTCCAGGCTCAGTTTAGCTTCAAAGAGCGGGAACCACCAGGGTGGTGGGAATGGTATTTGCACTGTGCACGGCATCGAGATCGGCCAAAGCCATAGCCTGCAAAGCTGGGCTTTTTCCCCATATGGACCGTATAGCTGCCCCCGTGGGCTTTTGCACAAGCCTTTGCGTGGATCACGGACAAGTTGCTTCTGTGCTTGATGGCCTGGAGGGTCTGGCCGTGGAGGAGAGTGGCAGCGCGTGGGAGGTAGAAGAGCTTTCCTAGAGAACCCAGTCAATGATAGCCCTGCCTTGGTTCTGCCAGGGGCATGGTGCCATGCCTTTTATCCCAGAAAAGGCTGTCTGAGGACTTGGAGTATTTGTAATGTTTACGCCCCTCTTGCTCAGCAAGAAATCRATATTTAGACTCATTTTCTGCAAAAATCTCTCCATCCCTACAAAAGCCTGAGAGGTTTGGAAGATGGGCAGGGTCAGGAGCACTCCCACACGCTCTCCCTGGGGAAGGCTTCAGGCTCCACAGAACATCCCTTCTGCTTCCTCCATCCATGCCCAGGGCTGCTGCATCCCAGGCCTGGAAGTGACTACCCTGTCTGGGAATGACTCAGGGCCTTGACTGCTGCTGCAAAAGGGCCTTGCTGACCACGTTCTCCCGGGGTGGGAACAGACCCCTTTGGATCACAGTCAGAACCTGCCAGGAAAGCTGGCTCCCTCCCCTGCACATGGATACCTCCGAGGCAGAGGCAGCTCCATCCCCTGGGCACATCCCAGGAAACTCCAGCAGCGCTAGGTTAGCAGAAACAGAACATTCCCAGACCCAGTTGTTTAATATCTGGCTATAACTGCTTGTTAACTGTGTGGGTGATGCCTCCTCCTCCTCCCTGTCCCCCCAGCACCTCCTTGGAGCCCTTTGCACACAGAAGAGGGGTAAAAGCAGCCAGCTGCAGCTCAGAACATACCTGATCAAGGAGGCTCTTGGAACAGGGATCCCAGCAGCAAGTCATCCTGCCACAGGAAGGAAAAGGCCCCATCCCACAAGCTCCCATTTGAGCACTAACCTCCAACACTGGACCTTGAAAAGGGTCACCAAGTCCACAGCACACCAAGCACAGACCCATCTCCTGCAGAAAAGCAGCAGCTCCCTCCTCRCTGCTGCTCTTAATAACTTCAGTGCCAATTTGCAGCTGGGATCAGAGGCACAGGGGGCTGGAGCACCTTGATGGGGTCATGCAGGACACCTGCAGCAGACCTGGGGTGGACAGGACCTGACCCTGAATTTTAGCATCTTTCCTCTCTCCTCCCGTGCATGGCACTCATGCAAGTTGATCTGGCGGAAGCCCATCCATGATATCCCGCATTCCCAGCCCTGCTCCAGGGGAGAATGCCCAGAGCTGGAGCCTCATCACAAGGAGAGGGGGACCAGGGCAGCAGGGCCCCTTCTCCCCCAGACTCTGCCCGTCTTCCATCCCGTTCCAGAGCGTCACCGCTCCCCTCCGCCGTCTCCATGCCCAGGCCTCGCAGCGCGGCGGCAGCCCAGGAAAACACAAGCGGTAGCACCATCTAGTGATGCCGGCTCCGGTCCTCAAGGCAGAGGGTGTCCAGAGCCGGCCCGCTGCCAGCTGAGCCCCAAAACGGGCGGCTGGCAGCACCCCAGGGCCGCGGTGCTGCCGTGTCCGCCTTGGTGCCACACGTGGAAGTCCCGCTCCTTGAACGCGGGTAAGGGACCGAGTGTATTTAACTCCTTTGGAAGCTGCCTGGGCTTTGGGGAATGAATAAGTCCCTGCTCTGCAGGCACACAGGGTGCAGACGTCRGCAGGATCGCGCCCAGGCTCAGGGGACACGGTGGCACAGGCAGACCCGTGGCACAGCACCCATCATGTCTTGATAGCAAATATCTCAGSATATCGGGTCCTTCTCCTAAAGCCCCATTTCTTAGAATCGTGTGAATCTATAAGATTCTTGGCTCTCGTTTAAAAATGCTCATTTGGAAAGGCTAGGAAAATATGAGCTAAGTGAGTGGCAGAGCTTCAGCCTCTTACAAAGCCAAGAGGGAGAAGCATTACAGATATTTGATTCTAGAGATGGRCAGGAGAAAGAGAATTCAGCCTCAGGAAACTTTTCAGGGTATCGAGGGAAAATGTGGTCTGTTCCAGCCTGAAACCAAAATACCTAAAAGCCGAGGGAATTACCCAGAAAATCAGCCCYAACAGTGAGATACGTCTCTGTGTCYGCTCCATCCAGAACTGCACTTGGAGCGAGGAAGGGCCAKCGAGAGCCCCCTCGGCCTCGCTGCGTCGGGGCGTTTATGTGCGCGTTTGRTCTGATGCAAAGGCACGACCTTCAAGATAAACATCATGATTCCTTGTGTGGGGCTGGGATCAGAAATGACTCGTTTTGCTCACACAGCCTCGGGACTCCTAGCACAACAAAGGCAACGTATTCTGTGCGTTGCCCAATTCCAGTGGAAAAAAACACCAAAAACCCCAAGCACCGAGTGCAGTGATACCCAATACTGTGCGACACGGGGCAGGAAAGCAGCTTGGGCAGCGCTGTAACAGCAAGGATGGGGGCAGYTATCACAACAGCAAGCATTCGGGGAGGGATTTGCAATTCGCTTTTCAGGGTTTAGGTAGATCTGGCGTTATTAAAGTCCAGAATGAGACTGAGCATGAGCAAGTTACCCCAACCCSGCTGCGTCCCTCCCTTTCCTAAGGAATACGCAGCACGTTCCCAGGCTGGGCAGCCGTTTCCCTGTGTGCRGGCGCCTGCTGGCCCTTTCCTGGGTGAACTAAAGGAGCACGAACGTCCTCCCTAAGCGGAGAGGACGCAGCTGGGTTGCGGCCACGGCTCTGCTGCAGGCTCCCTTTCCAATGAGTCATAGAAGTTCCTTGGCAGCTGCCTCTGTGTAGCTAATTGGGATCAGGTTAGGGGCAATGCAGAGAACTGAGGATGGAAAAAATGTGTCGGATTTGCTCTTCTGTCCCACTGCTGATCTGGAGGCTTGGGAAYGGGAACGCTGCTGCCGGAGCCCTGCGCCACGAGCCGGCTCCTCTGCCCTGTGCCGGAGTCCTTGGGGATTGAGGGCTTGTTCTCCTCTCCCGTCTCCTTCCAGACCTTGTCCTTAGGTCTTGGTCCTTGGTCCCATCCTGCAGCCTCCCCAYGTTCCTCCTTGCAGCCCCAGTCACTCCCTCACCACGTAGCTGGACTGGGCTGGGAGCAGGAGAGAGCCACGGGAGGCAAGTGGGGATGTCCCAGGCGCTCGGCACGACTCCCATTGCCCAGGCCACAAAGCCGTGAGGAATGGGAGCCTTTCCCATCTCCTCCTGGTCCTGGGACAGCAGTGAGAGGCAGATGCTCCTGTTCCCAGGCAGGAAGAGACAGTCCCCAACGTCGTGCCCTGCTCAGTGGGGAAGGCCGATAGACCCAGCGAAGCTCCCGCCGTGGTTGCTCCCCAGCAGAGAGCCCTGGTGCAAACCCACCTCTGCACGTCACACATGGATCCGCGTCCCTCCGTGTTATTCTCCTGTTGGGAATTGGATGTGCGCAGCTCCGTGCAGCCGGATCGGAGGCAACCGAGAGCAAACCCAGCGAGAACTGCTGCCTGCTCGGCCTCGCTTTGCCCTGAGCCAAGTGTCCCTTTTCACTGCCCCTTGCTGGAGCTCAAGCAGAAACACCTTTGCTTTCTACTTGAAAATGTACAAAGGAAAAAAAAAACTAAATTGAGAATATATTTACAAAAATTTGAAACTTATGTTTTGACAGAAAACTTGGTGTTTCTGTTGAATTTCTCATGGTAGACAAAGAAACAGTGAAGAAGCAGCGATGTTGGAGCCCATGGCACTCAGAGCCACCACAGAGCCCCGGGGCTCACAGATGTTCAGTTTTACTTTGTGGGGAAAATATCCACTTACAACAGCAGGGGCTGAATAAAATACCGAAACAGGTACAATCCACCCGTCTTAGGCTGCTAATGCCAAAGGGATGGAGACTTTTTGTGGAGAAGGGGAGGTCACTGTTGGGATAGAGGCTGTGATGTCCATTGGTGTGATCTCCCACTTGCTCAGCAAATTTACTATGCCTGTATTCCTAATAGAGTGCAAATAGTTTTAGATTGAAATCCAAACGGGAAATGAGAGGCTCCACGTCTTGTCACTCCAAGGGCGAGGGAGCACCAGGCATCATCTCATCCCACTGGAATAGCGGCGTCAATGCGGGAAGCGCCTGACAGCCCCGTTTGCTGCCCTGCTCCTTGGGATCGAGTAGAGATCATGAAAGTCAATAAATCTTTGAAGTTATTTTGGGCTGGAACCCAGTGATGTGTAATCAGCAACAGATGCTGATGGAGGTCCTTCCTGGAAGGCCAGTGTGAGGAGAGGCACATGGGCTTTAAAATACGGCGCGTTTCTATTATTATTATATGTTAATGTCCACACTTAGGAAAAATATGTCAAACATGTACACGGATGTGTCTTTGGGTGCCTTGCACCATCAACAGGTAACAGCTATGCATTTGGGAGCAGTCCCAAACCAGATGAGAATTGGGCTTTGCTGAAAACCCCTAAATCACCTGATTTATTTAGAAAACGAAACCCACCACCCACCGCCAGCAGTCTCTCCGAACCTGCTGCCCTTTGGGTGCCCATTGCGAGCAGACAGGTCTAGGACAGGCCGTGGCTCTGCATGCCCAGGGCCCCCAGGCTGCTTCGCCTCGAGGGAAAATCCTGCTGGTGCAGCAGAAAGAGCTGCAAGGAGCCAAACGCTGCGTRTCCAGAGCTGCCAAATCGACTTAAATGTTCCTAAAAACTCCTCCTTTCAGCTGGGGAAGAGCCCGCCRGGGCCGGACACAGGGATGCTGCAGGGCAGGGAGCTCGGCCAGCACACAGCACTTGTGGATGATGAAACCAGGGGCGGCTCCATCGCCCTTCCTATCACTCCCAAAAGGTGAGAAAACTCARCCACTCCCCTGCCACCAATATTTTGCTTTGCCGAGCCACAAGAGGGCATTAGCTTTATATTTTTCCCCACCCAGAGAACTACAAGGCAAGTTGGGGGTGATGCATTTTCCTGCGCCCCAGCACCGGGGTGGGAATAGCACCCTGCGACTCCCAAAACGCCTGGAAGGTGGCCTGGATAACACYGCAGAGCCCGACGTTCTTGCCTGTCTTTCAGTCTGGCCTTCGTAGCCCATTCCACAGAGCAGAAACCGAAGTGGAAATAAAAATAATGTGAAAAAAGAAGTATCGATTGCACTTTGACATGTTTGGGGGTAACCGAGKCGCTCGGCCCTGCCTGCTGGCGCGTGAGGCCCTTCCTTTTGCATCTGATTTAGGAGGAGACGGTTCCTACGCTGGCAGCTTCCCCCCTCGTGCATAACTTAACGTCACTCCRAGAGGTCCCGCTGCCCTTGGTGAGGTTCCCTGTAATGTAATTTGGGCTGCTGGACGAGCGCCCTGCGTCGTAAGCACCCTACCAATGCACAGCGGGGGTTTTGGTCTGTAAAGTGCATTTAAGCCTAGCCCCTTAATGAAAAGATCACGCAGACCTGATTAATGGCATCAGGCTCAAGCAGAAAAGCGAGCAGCAGAGCGCCCCTTTGTCTTCAAATTCACTTAGTTTTATCCAGCAATCTCTGTTGAAACKGGAATGGGTAATGAAATCAGAAGAGACCAAAGCACATAAAAATGAGCTTCTTAGACTGGCATTTAGAAGAGGAAGGTGCTATTAAAAGCCTCACAGCTGCTATGTCCATCCCAAAAATGAAAAATAACATTTGGTCTGCAAGAGCTTGTACAGCAGAGCCTAAAAAAAGAAAAAACTCCTAGCAACTTCATTGAGATTTATTTCCTTTTTGTTTCGCRCTCTCCTGGGCTGCCTGACACATTTGGACGCGGTTCCAAAGCAACGGAGAGGCCAGAAGGAAACTTTCCTGGAYGCARGGCCAGGTAAACAGAGACCGCACCRACAGAGGCTTCATTTTCCCAGCATGGAGAGACGTCCCCGAGACGCCGGGCGAGGAGCCTGCGCGGGAGCACCGGAGCGATGGGGTGTCCCCGTCTCCCTGSAAGGGCAGACACAGGGATGCTGGATGAGGGCCAGGGCGGCCGATCATCCGCCACCCTCCCCTTCCRTGGATGCTCTGCAGGGACCACGGCACACATGCCCCGGGTTGCAATGCTAGCGGGCGCAGGGCTCCCTCCCCCAGACATCAGGAGACCTCCTGGGGACATCAGGGGAGGTTCTGAGCTTGTCCAGAGCAGGAGCTCCAAGAGGGTCTCGTCTTGCCCTTGGTCTCTGAAAGCATTCGCCGACCTCCACCTGGTCCGGAACTATGTGAGGAATGGGTAAGGGCTACAAAGATGGAGATGTCACACGCTTAAATGACAAAGGAGAGGCAAGAACAGAAGGCAAGAGCAGAACCAGTGCGTTTCACAGGCGCTTCCCGAGGGAAGCGTCTAGCACAGTTTTCAAGAGGGGCTTGGTCCAGATGTCACTGCCCTCTRTCAGGCCCACGTTGGGCTTCCTGATCCCAGGCTCCAGTTCTGTCCAGCCCTCCCAGGGGACCCCTGGCCTCCCGCGCTGCYGTTTTCTCTTTCTCTCACTATCAGCCAACTTGGATCAACATGTCCCCGAGCGCTGCCAGCTCATGACACACACGAGAGGAGAGGGAAAGGGAAGGAGAAGCGCCAGCCKTTCCTCTGCTGCCTWTCCAGACCTCAAGGGSCACACGAGGTCTTGTCTAGGAGGCWGCCCTGGCCTTCCCTGTGCCRGGGAGCAGCCGTTTCACTTCACCCCAACATCTTGCAGCAGCTCCGCGTTTCTGATGCTTGGCTCCAATGCAGGATCCAGCCCCGCTCTGCATCTCCAAGCGCTTTTCGGTTACAATTCCCAAGGGAAAATAAACCCCGGAGCAGGAAGCGGAGGAGACGAGGCACACGCCCAGCCTCCTCCGCACGATGCTCTGCAAAGCCAGGCTTTTTACTGGWGCTGTGCAGAGGATATTCCCACTTCCAGAGCAAAGGAAGAAGTGGAAGGTTCTCCTCCTGTCCCACTGACCCCGTAAATGAGAGGATGGAAATATTGGCAAGTCTGTCCTTTAAGCTAATTAAAGACTGACAAATGAGGCAGCACCGACACAAGCCCATGAGACTCAGGAGGGATTTTTTTCCCCTGCATTTTCATTCTGCAAATCAGTATTCATGGAAAAAGAGAAAAAGAAAAGGCAAAGAGGCTTCTACWCTTGTTCTACCCCTTGTTTCTCCCTCCAAGAAATTATCTTTCAGGCTTCTTCAGAGGACGCTACCAGTGGAAGGTGCCTGCAGAGGACATGGCAACACCCCAAGACAAATTCCTTGTGGGGTASCTGCTAGATATCAGATAGCCCTTGATTTTTGGGGCTCACCACCATGGTGCATGGGGACGCCGCACACTCCCACGAGACCTGCATCTTTGCAGGAACATCCCAGAGAGGACACTTTGTGCCCAGGTAGTCAGTCTGAACTGCAGAGGAGCATCACCCAGAGCCTGCTAGAGCATCTCCAACCTCAACTCAAGTGAGAAACACTCAACCTTCAGGCTGGAGAGGTGGAACAAGCAGCCCTAGAGCTCGAGATGGGCAGCCGGGGCCTCTCGCACAAGTCTGAGCCCGTCTGCAGGTGTCCAGGAGAGGAACCGTCCGGATCCTCCGCACYGCAAGCGCCGAGGCCATGGGGGAGGGATGGAAACTCTGCTCCTCCTTGGGGGATTTGCTGTTCTTCCAAACAGAGCCAGGGCTGCCGGGTTCTCCGGCTCCAGGGGAAGCAGCAAYGCACCCGGACCCGGTGCATCACCCGGACCGGGACCCTGGCCCCAGCCTGTGTCTTCACCAGAGTTGCCGTTGCCTCCTTAATGATACATTTTGGAGGGCAGATAATAAAGTCATTAATTCTGCRGTTCATGCTGTGAAATATTTAATGGGACGTGACATGAAAACAGTGTTTCTTTCCTGGGAGCAATTACGGTTTCACTTTAAGTCTTTACCCACAGCAAGAGCTGCAAGGAGAATAGTCCCATTAAAGGCAGGAGCAGACTCTAAATCCTCGGAAATGAGAAGGGAGTTTCTTTTTTTTTTAATCCTGAAAGACATCATAAATGGCCATAGCTGGGCCAGCTAACTCATGTTTAATTTCAGAACATTTAACATTGCTTCTTTTCGCTACTCAACGCTCAGAGGCTCTGACCATTCCTGCTTCCCCATACGGTTCCTTTCCAAAGGACCGATGCTAGCCTGGTCCATGGGTGCTCCACCAGCCATAGGCCCTCTGTCCTCCTCTAGGATTTGGCTCAGAAATCCCATCTGGGACCTGAAAATCCCTTTTCCAAATAAAGGGTTTATCAACACTGCTTTGCTGCCGTGAAATGTTGCCCTTTCCAAGGATCAGCGTTTTTCCAATGGCAGGGAGAAAGTGTTTCAGGAAAAAATTATCCCCCGCCAGGTCACAGTTGCTGTCCCTTTCCTGGGCGGAGAGCCGCATTCCTGGAGCAGTTTCATTACTCCGTGCCAGCAAAATGGAACAMGGTTTGCAGGAATCACTCACACTGTGTGCTTGTGAGCACAGACTCACACTCATGGGGGTTTAAGTTCTCAGCACACCAAGCAGAGCAGTCCTCGTTCCTCCTCATTCGGAGGGCAGCCCTTGATGTTGKTTGTTCTTCTGTGTTGCACAACGCACTCAATGTGCCCACTGGGCCAGGCAAAAGGGGGAAAAAAGGGACCAGGAAGGCAAAAGCAAGGAGAGGGATTGTGGAGAAATAGCCCCCAGCATGAGCAACACAGGCCTGGAMACCCAGCCCTGCACAACACGGGGGYCTGCAAAGAGCAAACGTGAACTTTGCCATGACAAGTCACACAGATGCAACAGGGAGCAGAGCAACTGCAAGCAGGATTTGCCCCTCAAGCCAGAAATACTCTGCTTTTGCAATGCAACGCCTGGAAGCRATTCCTGCACCGCAAACGGTTCCCAGCTCCTCCGACATCTCTCCTTCCCTGCAAAGGCAGCCCCCGCCTGCTGGGAAATGCTCATCGAGAGCGGCGAGATAACGTGGGTTTGCTTTGGAGGGCTCCGAGAGCGGCTGACTCTGGTTTGTTCCCGYGGGGTTGCTCCGGATCGCCAGGCTGGGCAGGGCCGTCGCGGCGCTCCGGGGAAGGGCCTGGCCCGGAGCCAGCGCGTGCTCGGGCCCGGTGACTCACGCGGCGCGGGGCGAGCGCTGCCGACGGCCGCTCAGGAACATTCCCTTCCGCTGAGGCACGGCACGAGCCCCGGCGTAACCCGTCCGCAGCATCGCCCCGAGAGGAGCCCCGCGCAGCCCTGCTGCTCCGGGTCCCGCCCAGACCCGAGCGGCTGCACAACCCATGCAAGAAAAGGGAGAAAAAGCTATTCCAGGTGCGCGCTTCAGATTAGCAAGCTCCAAACTCATGGAATCTCCAGAAGTTTTAAACCGTCCTGGGTGGACCAGGATCCATCTTTTCCTGCAGGTGTTTGCACAGGGACAGCTTTTCCTGGGATCCAGGAGCAGCCAGGCTGCGGCTCTGTGGAGCCTGCAGGAGTCCAGGGGTTCAGGCTCAGCCAMTGAGAAATGGCTCCAAAATTCAAAACTGGCCCCAAGAAAACTGTCCCCCGGCCGTTGGCTTCTCTTTAAAGAGGTAAAAATCCCCCGAGTGGGTCAAACTCCACGCTGACCATCCCTGTGCCGGACAAGTTTTACACAGAGCTGCTCCTTTTTTTCCCATCTTGTGTGAAATTTAAAACAAATATCGTCCAGCTCCATTCTTTTAGCAGTTTTTCTTTGGAAATCAGAGCGYGATGGAGACCAGCAGGTCACCGTCAGCCCCGCAAATCCCAGACYTCGGCCTTCGCTCCCCAAATTGTCGCGTCTCTCCCAGCTCCAGGCAGCCCGCAGAGACGCCGAGCGGCTGCATCGCACACTGCAAGCACGGAGAGGAAAAGGAGCAGCTCCCTGCGATCCGCCTGCRTCTCAGCCCCCGGGGGCTCGCGTAGGACGAACGAAGCTCTCGGAGCGCCGGCCAGCCCCTCTGGCCGTCGCTGCTAACGAGTTTCACTGCCCAGAGAGGATCGTTTGAGGCCCCACGCGCTGCCCTTTGCATGCGCCACGTCATCCGCTCGAGCAGATGGAGCCTCTCCCTGCACAAGGGGGACTTAAAAATTAAATTAAATTAAATTGCAATTAAAATGCAAGCTGTGTCGTGCTAGTGGATATCCTCACCTCTCATCCTGCAGGGCTGTCCTTAAAAATTAAAGATATTGGTGCGTCTCCAATCAGGCCTTCACATGCCTCCTGGATCCCTGGATAGCAATAAATCTGGGATTCCGGCTTGCACAACTTTTATAAAAGCAAAAGAAAACAATTCCTCAAAAGCCACCCGTTTACAGTAATGAAGGATTGAAAAGTCTGGGAAAACAGCGTGCCAACACATCAGGCAGGGCCACCTCTGTCCTCTCCTCCCAGCACAGGGCAGGGACCAGCCCRGGACAGAGCCCTCGCTGCAGAAACCCGCTCAGGTCCCACGCTGGGCAGCCCTGCTGCCCGCTTGGGTTGCATCGCCTGCGGCTCCATGGCTGGGGATGCTCTGCCCCGGGACAAGCTCCTGTCCTGCACTCGCTGTGTGTCCTGCCTTGCTGCCGCCATCCGGATCTCAGCCCCGGAACATCCAGCCCGTGTGTCCGGCCGGAGCGGACGCTCGGCAGAGCCTGTTTGCCCTCGCCAGCCCTGGGGCTGCCGGGGAGCGTGGCCGGGGAGGGCCGAGTCCCGGCACGACCTCGTCCTGCAGCGTCTGGGACTGCCCGGGCTGGCCCCACGATCCCATCCCCRGGGGAACGTGCGGCACCTTCCCCTCTCACTGCCCACGGACACGGGGAAATTAAGGCCAGAAAGGAGCATTTCAGAGCAAGGGTTTTGCTGTTTCCCACCACCACCACCACCTCATTCCCAATGTTTTTGCCTCCAGACCACAGCTCATTTTTATCATTAGCAGAGAGCTCGACCATCACTGCTGCCCCAGCGTGCAGAAGACACAGCCAAGTGATGCACGTGGGACATCTCCAAGGGCTGGCGGCCCTCCTGGGGTCACCACCAAGCTCTTCACTGCTCCACATCCCCACGGGCCTTTTGCCTTGGAGACAAACCTGCTGGCTCCAGGAGCACCAGGAAGCCCCTTGTTCCCATGACCAAACCCCCCAGCCAAAGAGAGAGAGATTAACCCAAGCAAGGAAAGACAGAGCAGGGACTGGTTTGTCCTCAGCGCCCCTCTCGAGCAGCRCTTATTTTACCCCTCCTCAGAAACMTCATGGAGATGATGCCTCTTTCACACATGGAATGAACCTCTAGCAGAGCCTCTGGTCCAGCCACAGGAGTTTTTGTTGCTTCCAGGGGCTAAATCCAGCTCCTAAATTACTCTGATAACTTAAAAAATTGCCGTGGGGTGTATCAGATCCTCATCCTTCTCCTCATGCTTTATTCCCAGGAATCTCAGCGATGAATTACGGTTACAGAACCGCCCAGATGCCGTTTTCACATAACACTGTCCGGCAAGGGGCAGAGTCCAAGGACACAGAGCGGCCAACCCAGCCGCTTACTTAAAACTGTTTATAAAAATCAGCAAATTTGAAAATGGAAAGATTAAACTAGTCCAAACAAACAGGCCCGCTCTACCCGTTGCGACACAGCCGGCAGCGACGTCATGTAAACAAGGAAAGGGTGGCCCTAATTATCGTCAGGAATCAAACGGAGCCGAAGAAAACCATCAGGCCTGGGTTATTTCACCCTCGCAGTTAAAAAATACAGCAATTTGGGAAAACAGCCCCCCTGCCCTGCCCTTGCACAGCCGCAGCTCGATGCCTCCCTCCAGGTCCTGGCACAGATGCCTGGACAGGGATGAGGCTTGCACGGGTCKGGGGGGTTTGGTACTCTGATCCTGTGTCCAAGGCGCCTTTGCACCCGCCTAGAACAGGGTTTGAGGTGTGAATCCGCTGCTGGCCCCGCGGGGAGCCGAGCTGTGCAGCCCTCCTTGGGTCTCCTTGCACGCGGATGCAGCAGCGGTCCACGATTAACCAGGCGTTCATGGGAGGAGTGACAGGGCAGACATGCGGATTTCTCCAAGTATCCTTCCAGACAGGTACCAGGATGCTCTTCCAAGCCACATCCCAGCTGCGAGAGCTGCAGGATGACCAAGAAGATCATSTTTCCTTTAGAAAACCAGGACGCATTCTGAGAGCCCAGCACGGGAGTGCAGAGAGCACAGCTCAGCTCCAACCAATGCAACGTATTTCCTTGAAGACCCATCAACTAGTTCTACCACCATCTCCCCTCACCTCCTTTGCCCATGTCCAGTATCTGAATAAGCCCAAAGAGCATCAACGCTGTAGGAAAATCATTAATCTGGCTCATCTGTGCAGTTTACTCTTCAGCTCCCAATTGCACCCATAAAACCTTCTTGCAGAGGGCCTGCAGGCTCCATGTGACGCTTGGAACGGCTCTTCCCATCCACCGCCTCAACACTTGCCCTCTGCAGAGCGTCAGGACGTGGCACAGCCTTTCCGTGCGGTTAATGACGGGCCTGGCTGGACTCGAGATGCACAGCGGAGCCACACGCTATCCCAAACGCAATCCAGATGCCTGCAGAGTGCAGGAGAAGGACCTGGCTTTGCACGGTTGCTGTAGCGACAGCTCATAACAAATCCTCATTATTGGGGAAAAAAAAAAAAAATGGTGATTTGGGGGGTATTTCTGCGTGGGTGTCAGCTGCCTTGGGCTTATGGGGCCTGCCTGGAYGCCTCCCTGCTCACCTAAGCAACTCCTTGGTTAGCTCTGCTCCCCAAAGGGGCAGTGGCACCTCCCGAATGCTGCGGGCAGGGAGCACGGGAATGAAGAACTCCCATCGTGGAGCAGGCTGCAGAGCCAGGGGCACCTGGATGAGCAGAAAAACACRAGCGAGGGCAGCGCCGGCCCGGCCAGGGAATCCTGCAGGGAATCCTGGTGCAGAGCCAGCCCCGAGCGGGGGTTTCTTCCCCTCACCTGCCAGCTGGTGGAATAAACCTGGAGCTGACAACRTGCCAAGGCCTGAACTGCTGCTCAACAGAACCGAGCTCAGTCAAGACAAGAGCAGAACCAGCCTTAAGGGTCCAAATAAGCAATTCTGTGGGACACYCAAATTCCCAGCCCTCCAACCCAACAAAGAGCTTCTCCCTTGGGTCTTGTTTCCCAGCAAGACTGCACAAGATACCAATTCACCCCCCAGCACTTCTACTCTCACCCCACCACATAMCTGCTCCTGCCCATGCTGCGCTCCAGGTCAGCTCTGCATCCTGCTCAGGTGGGACAAATAACCAGGCTACACCTGGACATGCAGGTTAGATAGTCAGGAGGCCAGTGCCCCAGCAGGAAGGCATTAGGCAGTAAATGAGATGGGTCCTTGGAGTGGGAATGAACGAAGGAGCAGCTGGAAGAGCATTGATGTCATGTAAGAGTCACCCTTGCAACCCTGATTGATCAAGGAGGTAACAAAAAGCAGCCTGATCAGATAATCTCTTGCTTTATCAATAAAAGCAAATCAAAGGGAGGTGAATGGGGCCAGGATGCAGCAGATGGGGTGATGACTTTCCTGAAGGCTCTCAAATGAAGCCTTGCCTTTCACATGCCTTGGACATCACATAGGAAATGATGCTCTTTAGGAAGCCTGTGGAGCAGAAAGGTTCTTGCYCTGTGTTTCCATGAATTGGCCTTTTCCAGGCGAGCTGGCTGGAAACCACGCTCGTGAGCTGGTTACACCTTSCTCCTGTTTCCCCAAAGGAGTCACTTTAGACCCAGCAATGCAGGGCTGGGTTATGCTTTGGGGCTGGAGGAGGCAACCCATGGGGAGCAGCCCCTTTTGCAGCAACCTTGGCACAGCTGATGGTTGAAAAACTGCCAGGGAAGGCAGGACTGARTGAAGAGGTGAAAAACCCCAACATTTTTCAGTGTAATCCTAACTTGTGCATTCCCCGTGCATGGCAGATCCCTCTTGGAGTGCGCAGGAGATCCCTGGGAGTTCAGGACCACATGGAGACAAGTCTCTCAGAGAACCCTCTGCCCAAAGAGCCTCTCCCACCCCACAGCAAGCACCCATTCTCCCCCACAACAGCATTTCCTCCCCACTTGCAGCTCCAGTTGCAGCTCCAAAGTTGCAAAGCCTCCAGCAAAGCCTCCTTTGCAAAGTTGCAAAGCCGCCGGCCACGGCTGAGTTTGGAACTGGAGCCAGGCAGAGCTGGGGGAGAAAGGGGGAATTTTGCTCCATGCAAGGCTGAGCGGAAGCTGCATYGCTCAACGTCAGAGTGACTGTGCTGAGCTCAAAGCCACGTGGAAAGTTCGCTCCATTTCTGCAGCAGATCAGTGAAGCCCTYGGGGACGTTTCTGCAGCTCGTGCTTCCTCCGAGGTTTTGCTTTATGCAGCTTTGTCATGCAGTTAAGAACAAAAGTCTGGGCTAGGCTCTTTGCAGGAAAAAAAAAAATGAAAGAACTGGCTTAAATTAAGCATCCTATCTCGCTTTGCCGAACTTCTTGTAAGAAACCACGTGAGCTCAGCAAAAAAATCTGCTACCCGCGCTAAGCAAACACAAATAACCCAGCGAGCAGATGGGAGCAGTTGTCTAGGAAAATCTGTGCGAGTTGCTGTTTTTCTTGCGAATTCGCAGCCTCGTCCGTGCAGCCCGCGGAGCTGCGGGATGCAGCGTCCAGACTCTAGGATCGACCCCATCCCTCCCATTGAGGCCCACGATTGCAGATTCACTGGCAGATACTGGACTTTATCCCAGCTGGGGAGTGGGGCATCCTCTTTCCGTTGAGCTTAGGGGGATGTTTAGCACAGGGTTTGGTGATTCCTCTTTGGCCCTGTTTGAAGATGGCCTGAGTTCATTCAAAGACCTTCTGCACCCAGAAATCTTGCCTGGTTTGGTGCAATGGTTCAAGTTACATTTACTTTCCTGGTGGAAGCAGAACTTTAAGCACARATGTAGTGGGGAAGGCAGATGGAGGAGATCTGTCCTGGACTCTTATTCTCCAGGCCAAGCCAAAAAGAGGCCAACCTGGAGCCACTCGGCCTCTCCCGCACCTCTCCCTGCCCAAGAGGAGTCACGGACTCTGCTGGAGAAAAGGAGAGGGAGATATTACAGCCTAATGCAAACAGCACAAAGAGAACGGAGCGTAATTAAAGCCCTAACAACAAAAGTTGAGCTTAGGTTTCATCTGTCAAAGAACCGCCTTCAGAGAGTCCCTGCAGAGGTGTGAAATGCTGAGCAAACCTGGAAAAAAAAGAGAGAAAGGAAAAAAGACGGCGCTTTTCATTTCCTGGGCTGATTTATGCTCTACAAACAGCATCACACGCTGCCGCTGACAATTGCATGCTGCGTTACTTATGCTGCCTTGCCGGCCCCACCGCCCGTGCAGATGGAAGGAGACGGGTCCAACGGGGGAATATGTCTGTGTGACAGCTCGTTTGCTTTGGYCAACGCTTCGGAGGGTTTCACTTCATTATTTCGTGTCTCAGCTCAATTCCCAGCCACCAAAGGGGCAGCTGAAGCTGGGGGTTAGATAGAAACTGAAATTTRCCTGGTTTTGTCTTAACAAGCAAGCAAGCTATCCCAGGGATTGTGGTGGTGTGTGGCTCTGAGGGTTGCAATGGGGTGAAATGGGGGGGGATTTGGGGCTTTTTAAAGCACCCTTGGTCCTGTCCCAGGAGGAGAAGCCCTCCCAGGGGGTGAGGAGGARGCGYCAACAGCAGCATGGATGGGGTTGCGAGGCCYGCACTTCTTCCCTTGGGAACACGGAAGCACTTTGCAATTCCAGGTGAGCACCAGGCACGGACTCGGCTCCGGGAGCTCTGCTCGCTGCCCTGYGCGGTGCCCTGGCGTTAACCCGCCCTGTTTAATATCCATGCGTGGTTTAGGATTAGTCTCGGCTTCAAGCAGGGAGGTTAGTGCTGTGACACGATCCGMAGCGGCGCAGGGTAACGGGCTGCGTGAGCAACAGCAGCGAAGGAGTGATGTTTCCTTCATAAGGCGGTCAGGAAAGGGGACGTGGGAGGACCCGGAGGCTCAGCCATCGCTGTGGAGGTGGCAGCCCCACGAGCACCATTACCAGGAGAGGCAGCAGGAATGATCTGGTAGCCACCCAGCTATTAGCTCCTAGCATAGGGTGACTTTGCACCTTGCACCCAAAGCTGCTACCACACAACAGGCTGCAAACCCCAAATGCAGGGAAAACGACTTCTCCATCCCCAGTTCCAGCCTGGCCATTASCTGGTTGCATTGCACAGGGCAGAGCCTCAGCTTGGAGCACAGGAGGGCTCTGGGGGAACCATCAGCAATGAGGAGCCTGTGTGTTTGTGATCCTAGCGCCTTCCTTTTCCATCTCCTTTGACTTAGGACAAAGGGCTATTCCTGCATACAGGGCAAATGAGCAGCACCCGGCTCCTACACCTGGTAACGTTCATGCATAACAGACATCGGGGAGGAAGATCTTCACGTGTACAGCTGCTTAAACCCCGCTACAACAGTTAATGCACCCATATTTTCAGTCCTGATATACTTGCTTTCCAGGAGAGGTTGTGCTTCGKTGTTTCCAATAAGCAGGGAGATCAGCTTTTGGCTTCCATAACCCCCAAAAGCAGCAGAAATCCCTCTCCCTTGGAGCAAACCTCCCCAAAAGCCTGCTGGAGTTAGCGAGGGATTTGCATTGGCTTGAATGGGTTTAAAGGGGGCCCCGCCACCTTCTGCAGCTATGGCACACTTTTGGAAGAGCGTCTCCCAAYGTGCCGATGGGAACGGCTCGGTTCACCCTGAGCTGCACATGTGGCCAAACGGAGCAGATTTCCACCCGGAATGACGGTGCTCACCAATGCATGGTCCCAATGCTGCACCAGAGGATTGCTGGGCACGGGAAAAGTCCATGCTCCGTTTCAAATAATTGCTTTGGAGGAGAATATGGATGCTTTACAAAAGCCTTGTGGAACTCCCTAGTGAAGGGACTGAATGTGCAGCGATTGCTCAGCCAAAGACTGCAGAAAAAGGCAAATCAGGGCTTGGGCGTTACTGGAAAACTTGCTTCTCCTCCTTCTGCCCTCCCTTTGGCCATGGCCTTTCCTTAAGAGTCTGCAAGATCTCTGAGGTCAAAGAGTCTGGAAAAGCAGGATCTATCCCACAGGGACTTTTCTCATAGCCTAGTGAAACAGCAGCACACTAAGGTAACAATATCCAYCCCTGGAACCAGAATCCTAGCTCAAATCCAGCTAGGTGTGAGACGGAGAAGTCGCTGGGAGCTTTCCCCAGGACCCCGGCTTTGGTTTCGTTCCAGCTGGCTCCTCCTGGGCCTTTCCAACCCCGCTTTGATGGGAGCAGAGCTCAGAGCAAGAATCCAGCCCAAGTGCCACATTTTGCCAAGTTTAAATACAAAAGCCACAGGAAGCCACTGAACTTTACAGCTTCCACCCGACCCGGTTACTGTGGAAGAGCCCACGGGGCCCTCCCGAGAGCAGGGCAGGCGTTTTCCAGGGCCAGGACAGCGTTTGCTTTTTATTTCATTTTATTTTATTTTTTTAAATTTCTCCCGACAGCATCTGATGAAACCCAAGCTTCCTCACTGCGCGTTTCACTTCCAACAATCCTGCTTCTTTTTTTTTTTAACTGAAACAATCAGGCTCTGTGTTTTCGGTGGCGGTGAGCTGAAAAATTCCAGCTGAACACTAAYGTTTTCTGAGCCTCGGTAGCCAAAAGATTAGGAAATAATCCCTTTTTCTGCCAAAACTCSCGGAGAATCTCCTCTGCCCTCGCTAGCGATGAGCAAACACAGGCACCTCCTGCAGAACAGAGACCTTTTCATGCCAGCGTCTGCACCAACAGCAGCGATTTCCTCCCAGACWTCCAATAAAGCGACTTCAGCCCAGGCTGTGGCCCTTTCCTGACACGATTCCTTGGCGCGGGCAGCGGGATGCCCGGCCCAGCTGAGCTCAGTGATGCCCCATCGTGATACCCTGGCAACATCCAGGAAAATATCCCTGTTGCGGGATGCTCTGAATCGCTCCCGTTTTCATTATGGGAAGCGGGGCTCCAACGTGCCGGCATGGCTCGGGTACCCTCCCATCTACATGGGAAAACAAGGGCGAACAATCCCCTCTTTCTTCTCAATTCCAGGCAGGAAAGGGAGCCCGGAGGCATCTGCACTGCAGCCCCTCTCACCCAACCGGATTCCCCAGGACCAGCTCCCTGGCAGGATGAGGAACCCTGTTCTGCATTCCCAAGGTGCTCCCATCTCCCATGGATAAGCCCAGCTCCATGGGGACATGACGTCCCCACCCTGCTATTCCGGAGCTTTCCTTTCACTACCTCATGTAACATTTTCCTCTTTTYTAAAAAATTTTTTATCATTTCCCAGAACTCTTCTACAACAGTTTAACCCCTGTCAGCTACAACCCCATTCTCCTTCAACCTGCTGCCTTTTTTCCAAASAAAACGCTATTAAACCTGATGGCAGCATCATTTCAAGTGACTCTGTCCCAGAGCCAGACTCCACTGCACATACAGACAGCCCCAAATTCCCAGGAATCAGTGTCAAAAYAGGCAAGACCAACCAGCAGTTGCCTGACAACAGGAACCCTCATGGCTATTAGAACAAGAAATATCCGTGCTGGGCTTTAGGACCACGCAAATGGACCAGCAAGAGCTTTATCCAGGGAAAGAATTCCCTGAAGGCCACGTGGGAGAGGAGGCAGCGGGCAGGAAGCGGCGAGGCCGGGGTTATCTGCACGGATGGAGAAAGACCCTGACCCCGGCGCGTCCGTCCTGCCACGACACGGCCAGGGAAAATTCCCTGGATTTCCTAGTCATGGGGACAGACACGGAGAGACGAGCAGGTCATTTAGACCCAGGCGACACTTCTCCCTGTCCGAAGGGATCCACACGACGCGGCAAAGCTTAGGAAGGCAATAAAGAGCAAGCCCATCTGCCCGGCGCCCTTCTGGTTCACAACATTAAATAAAACGCCAGAAACAGATCTTTTTCCCCCGCACACCACCCCTCTTTTAAACAGCCAGTAGGTCCTTCATATTTTCCCACTTACATCATCCAACATGGTTTGAATCTGCAGTGACTAGGAAAGCCTCAAAGGCATAATTGCAGTTGTCTTAGGAAAGTGAAATCATATGGTGCTCCTGAGATCCCTCCCCCTGGCCGC
Source organism: Eudromia elegans (assembly GCA_003342815.1). NCBI lineage: Eukaryota > Metazoa > Chordata > Aves > Tinamiformes > Tinamidae > Eudromia > Eudromia elegans. The sequence continues at coordinate 2,887,133 of PTEX01000017.1, forward strand.
CTTCCCTTTCTTTTCTCTTCTTTCCTTTTCTTTCCTCTCCTTTTTCTYTTTTCTTTTCCTTTTCTCTCCCCTCTCTGCGCTTCTCACTCAGCTTCCAGATGTTTCCTGAGGAAAAAGAAGAAAAGGAGCAAGAAGTGCTGGGAAGCGCCGGGAAGTTTTGCAGGGCGGAAAGGAGGCTGGAGGAGCGGAAAGGGCCACGTGGCAGCCGGAGCTCCCAGGCCAGGGGAGGAGGGAGGCGAGAGCCGGACCCGTCGCCCGGATCAGCCTCCGGCAGCGCCTCGTGTCCCAGGGCAGAGCCACCCGCTGCCTGCAGGACCCTGCACCGGCCGCCCTTGCCCCATCCCACCCCATCCCGCTCCAGCTGGGAGCTGGTCCAGCCTCTCCATCACCTCCATCCGGGCCACTGTGGTCGCCAAGGAGGAGCATCCCTGTGGGAGGTGCAGGGGTTTCCTCCTGGACAAGGAGAATCCATAGGCATGTAGGACTTCTTGTAGCATTAGAACCCAAGCAGCTTCCTCACTTACTCATACCCCCGTATCAAGGTGGGCTCTTCCCGGACTCCGAACGCTTTTCAATAAACCACCGTTTCCACGGGTTGCCAATTCACTCATGGGGGTATTTCTGCCCGTCCATAGACCTTAGCTTGGTAGGGGAGGTTGTAGCTGGAGAACCTCACATGAGACTCAAGCACTGGAGACATCCAAAGCCTGCTCGCCCTCCCGTGGGATAGGGGTTGGCAAACATTTATAGCCGTGTCCGAATGGACTGCCGGGGGTGCAGCCTGGCACGCTGACTCCAGAGCTGCTCCTCTGTCCCTGCAAACAGCCTCAGCACAAGCAGAAACGTTCCCCTTGCTGCTTAGGGCAGTGCAGCCTGGGCATGGTTTCAATTAAGGCTGTAATTCACCAGGCTGGCGTGAAGGATGAGGGCAGCACGAGCACCCCAGGAGGGCCCTGCAACCTGGGCTCCCCTCTCGCCACCTCCCTCTGCGCAGAGCAGGGGTCAGAGCCCGCGGGAAATGCCTCCTTCTGCCCGCACTCACCCTGCTGGGCTGGGACGAGCCTGCCAGGCACGCCAGGGGCCATGCAGAAAGCTGGGAAAAGCGGCCATGCCAGGGGATCAGGATGAACTGCATCCTTGGGGATATGGGTTGTAACTGAGCAGACCAGGCTCATTTCCCCTCCCAGGGAAGACATCCCGCTTGGCAATGTTCCCTGCAGCTTCCCAAGGGCTGTGGAAAAAACGGGGGTGGCCACATCTTGCAGGAACAACCTTCCCACTGCGCCAACGTCTTCCTGAGCTGAGGGGGTGACAGATCCCACCAGCACCATTGACTTGCAGCACGCGGAAGGTGGGAGCCCCAGGGGGACACCACGATGATGCCATTCGGCCAGCCCCGGTTGTAAGGGAGCAAGAGGGGTGCAGTTTGCCAGGAGAGAGTCCAGCATTTCTTAGGAGCTAGAGGAGTTCTCAAACTAGTAGCTTGAGGGGGTGGGAAGGGATGCAGGCAGCCAAGCGGTGTTGGGAGTCTGGGTCAAATTCATCTCTGAATCAACTTAAAGACCTCAAAATTAAGTCATATCCAGTGTCTTTCACAGCATCAAACTCCTTACAGTGAGGGGGTGGTTTCCAGCCTCCTGCGGGGAGTACAAATGTAGTTCATCCAAAGCCATTCCAGATGTTCTGCCCTTGCTGCAAGGAAAGAGGGAAGGAGGGAGGGACCCTGGCTGCAGCCCCCTGGGGCCATTTCTGAGTTGCTTTAGAAGTGACGGAGCGAGTGCAGTGTATCCCGTCTCCCTCCTCTGAGCAGGCTTGCTTAGTCAAAGGGGTTTTTATCATTATTATTTTTAATTCTGTAAGATTGACTCTGGGGCAGGGAGACAGGCAAAGAAAGGGTTAAATGAAACCCACATGGGAGCACAACTCAGCTTAACTGGACAGCATCAAGCACTGGTTTGTCCTGCACTTCACCCTAGAGCCAAGGTGTTTGAAGGGCCTCCTCTACCCTCAGCACAGGGTTTACCATTCCCAGCGGAGTGGAAATCTAGCTCCACCCAAGACAGGAATGAGACCTGGCTGGAGGATCTGGAGTAYGGACAGGAAATTTGGCCTCTAGAATATTACCCTGAGCTTCTAGATAAGCTTTAGTTTTGCTTCTCATCTTAGGCCAASCAGATGTCACTATCACAGGTCACTACCCACCTCCACACAAAGGGCTTTGGGCATCCTTTTCCACATACAACAGAGCCTCTATGTTCTGCTCTTCCTCAGGGAATTCAGCGTATAGGGATTGAACTCCAGGCAGGGCATTGCAGTGCACACAACATGCAGACCCAGCAGTGCAGCAGCTCAGGAGCTGCATGGAGGGAAAAAAAATATCAGAAAGAGAAAGAAAGAAAGAATAATTAAATAAAAAAGAATAAATTCAGCTCTGGGAGCAGGAGAGTCGCAAAGGCAGCATTAGCCATGTTGTGGCTCTTGCACAACCCTCCCTACTCTTCATTTTGACTTGGGGGTGGGTGGCAGCGGTGTCACACAGTTCCCCATGTCCCTTTCCTCCCTTGGCTCCACGTGGGTTTCCACACCCACATACACGCGTGTGCGCTCCGGTGCTCCCCGGCTGCCGCTCCCACGGGGACAGGGACCATGGGGGGAAAGGAGAAAGGAAGAGAGTCCGTGGGACCCCCTGGTGACCCCAGGGAGGAGGGACGGGGATGGAGGGATGCGGGGGGGGCCAGGGCAGGACCCGTTGCCAAGGGGTCGCCATGGCGACGCTCCCGCGCAGCCAATGGGAGCGCGCGGCGGCGGCGCGGG
>PTEX01000017.1:2890045-2979494 GCA_003342815.1 Eudromia elegans
GGCGCGCACGGCCCGGCCCGCGCTGCCCCGCGGGTCACGGCGGAGCGCGGGGGGGCAGAGAATTCATCCCCTCCCCTTTTATTTTCCTATGGATCAGCGGGAACCTGCAGTCCCAGTTCCMAAGCTCCCTTCCCAGTGCAAACTCACCACCACGCTACCAAGCTGCTTCTCGAMCGGTGTCAGGAGAGGCACAAGCTCTCACTTGTTTGCACAAGAAAAATGAAGCCGGTCAATGACAGCTGGGCTGTCAAAGCACTGCCAACTTCCTGGGAAACCCGTCCATAACACTGGTTAATAACACTGGTTTCCATGCTCTGGTTTCTCTTCAGATCGTATAAACACACCAGGCCTAGGGAGAGCCTCCTCTCGTATAATGCCAAGTTGATGTTCTGGATTTTCACTTCAGACTGAACTTTTCCCATGGGAAAAAAGAAGAGTTGCTGTGTATTCRACTTTATCAGCAGTGGAAAGAAGGGCCCCCTCCCACTCCTGCCATTAAGGATGCTGGAAAAAACCTGTGTGGGAGAAGGGCTAAAATGCACAGCACCTGGCACCAGAATGCTTGGCCTGTCTGTGGGGTAAAGAGAATGAGGGTAGGTCAGGGCTGTCATAGGCAAAGGCAGAGTAAATTGTGACAGTTTACAGCAGCACAAGAGTGACAAGAGCAAATACACAGTGAAGGGGATCAACATTTATTGCACACAGCACTAGGGGGACTGCAAGAGTGTGTCTGATAAAGCCCTGCATGCTCAAACCCACCATGCACTTCCCTGCTCACAGAGGGGAGGCAAAGAGCTCCCCTTGCTGTTTTTCCCTCAGAGCTTTTGTCCTCTCTCTGTGCCCTCCTCTGTCTCTTCTAAGTTCCTGGACCTTCAGATTTCAGTCCAAATGTCCCTATCGGCCTCCAGGGATCTCTGGCTAAAACATTCCTGCCCTCRCGCCTGCTGCTCCAGGCAGAGGTCACAGGTATCCACCACCCAAGGGACCTGAGCAGAGAGGCCCTGGGAGCCACAGGCCACACTCTACCACGACACGGGACCACTGCCTCAGGGCTGGACATCTGAAACCTTTGTGTGACCAGGGCTTGCTATGCCCAGGCAGAGGCTGCAGAACCACTCTCTACCTTTCCTTTATTTTTCTTTTTTTTTTTTACTTTTTTAAAAATTTTTTTTCCTTTTTTTTTTCTTTTTTAGCTCCATAGGACCTGGATCTTGACTTTTAAAACCCTTTTATAAAACTCTCTATAAATAAATGATATTCTGCGCACTTGAGTCAACATTAGCCTAAAAGYGCCTTCCTTGCAGCTCATGTCACCCAAATAAGGCAGGCTTGATAACTGCCGAGGATGATTTATAAAGGTACCATATGGGAGCTTGTCTGAGGATTATAATTGATTAGCAAGCTGCAGAAGTGCTGCCTTGGTCCGGAGCACCAAGGGTTAGCTCCTTCCCGGGGCCTGGCAGGGCAGCGAATCCAGCATTAACTYCGTTTCCAAKCCCAGCAAATCACCCTCCATCCCCWCGCCAGYGGCAGCCAAGCCCCCGAGGGGCTTTTCCCCCACTCCGTGTTATTCGGGAGCAGAGCTCTGGAATGGGAGAGCGCTGATAGCTCCAGCCCACGCTTATCTGAGCCTAGCGGAGGTGGGTGTTGAGCCGGAGCAGCCCATCTGCCAAGGCCCCTTATTTCCTTAGCGCTCCAGGAGGAACCTGCCCTGGCCTGGGCTCGGTCKAGACACTGGGAGCGCTCCAAGGCTCTGGGTGATAATGGAGCCCCAGGCAAGCAGGGACCTCCCTCTCACTCGGGGGATTGGGATGATCCATTCTGGCTCCTTCCTGTCTCAGCTTCCACCACGCCAAGAGCCTGCGCTGGGCCTGGAGTCTCAGCACAAGGTCAGGGGAGTCTCAGCTCTGCCTGTGCCCAAAACTGCTTCTTACCCCAGCGAGGCTGGAGCCGTCTCCATAGGCAGGAAGAGGCAAATAAAAGATCCTGTTTAGCAGGACAAAAAAAAAAAAAAATCATATTTCTAGCAGTAGCAGCATCCAGTGCCCATCAGACAAGAGTTGTTGAGTTAATTAGAAATGTATATTTGATACCCAGGCTGAACAGGGCCCTGCGTGCTGCTGAGGTTTAATAATTGATTTGTAATTTATTTGCCCATTAATTCTCCCTCTTCCAGAGCGAAGCCAAGGGCTCCCGCGCGCTCGTCCATCATCCCGGCCGGCAGCGGCTGCAGCCCCTTCTCCCGCAGAGCTGCCGGGGTGACAGACCGGAGCCTCGCGCCCGCTGTAATTAGTTACTCACTCCAGAAGCTTTTTATAGGAGCCTGTGTGCCTCTGGAGAAAGATTAACAAAGGGTTTATTTCCTGCGGGCTCGGGCCACGTGTCAGCAAAACCGAGGCCCCAGAAATTATTGATTCTCTTTCCATAAGGTTTGCATTTTCAAGGTAAGTGATTTGGCTGTTACGGGCATCACATGTCCCAGGGCCCCATCCATCAGAGCGCAGGCACGGGGCTGACCGAAAACAGAGGCATTTCCTTCCCTGCGAGTGCACGTTGCAGCGGGAAAAGGGTTTTCCAGGGCTGCTCCTTGGCCTCCCTTTGGAGAGAAAACATGGATACGCTCCTGCAGGTGGGTGCGAGGCGCCCGCTCCCCTGCCCTGCCCTGCCAAGTGGTTTCAAAGACCCCTCTGCCTTTCAGAGCAGAACAGAGATTCCCCGGTGCCCGGGGACCCCAAYGTCCTGCCAAGTGGCCACCTCCCACGCAGACCCTCGTGGAGACACCGGGACAGGCAGGAGCACCAGGAGATGSGAGCAAAGTGCCAGCAGGGTGAGACAGGGCCGGAACGACCATGGCTGGCAAGCAGCAAAGTGTTTTGCACAGCTGGGATGGGCCTTCATCGGAGATGAAGATCACGTTTTTAACAGTGATGTGCAGATTACTTCAAGTCCCTGGGAAAGCAGGACTCCGTTTGTCCCCACTGCAGGATGTCACTCTTCCCATCTCCGCATGTCTCGTCCTCGTCCCTGGACGAGGAGCTGGGAGAATTGGCTGGGAGAAAGTGCTGCGAAGATAGAGACAATAAAAAGAGGAGAAGAGATGAGATGGGTGTTGTGGAGAGATGCCACGGGTATTGTGCATGTCCCATCTCCCGGGGGCCTTTGGAATGGTGGAGGGATGACTGTGCCAGCGCAGCCCCTGGCTGGGCATGGAAGTGACACCAGGAAGCCCATGGGGGAGCCCCAGGACCCTCTCGGCAGGAGGGAGGCCGTGCGAGCCGCCAGCCTCCACGTGCGACACGGAGCTGCTGCTCGGAGGAAGGGTGACGGATTCGGGGCCGTGAGTCCTTTCCGAGGGGCAGGTCTGCGACATGGGGATTTCCGAGCGGGAAGACGGCCAATGCACCCTCCTTGTACAGCAAAAGCAGAGTGTGTCAGTGCGGCCTTCCCGAGCAGGGGTTAACGCGCGGGGGCTTTGGGGACCCACCTCCTCCCTCTGCAGAGCAGGAGCCCGTGCACAGCACGTTCTCTGCCATGAGCAGGGAAACGTTTTGGAGCAGGAACAGGCAGGCCGGAGCAAGCTCTTCCCATCCAGCCGGAGCTGGCGGGAGGATCCGGTTTCCAAGGATTAGCTAATGTCTTCGGATCGCCCAGGAACCCGAGTCCCAAAGCGCCTATTCCAGCAGCGGGGCAGGACCGCGGGCAGCCGCTGGGGGCTGCAAATCCCCGGAGCAGCTCGGCCGACCTCTCCCCATGAGCACGAGGCTTCCTCCAGCACCGGCACCGCCTTCGTGCCGCGTTGGGCTCCATGAGCTGGAAGGTCTTTTCCAACCGTAACGATTCCACAACCCCGGGACAGGGAAGCCCGGGGAAGGTCCTTCCCGCTCCCCATGTGCTCCGTGGGTTGGAGAGGGAAGGGCTGCAGAGGGGAGGGCTGTGTTGGAGCCCGGCCGTGGCCCGAGGCTGGTGCGGGGTGGGACACTGTGTGACACGGTGACAACACCCTGACACTGCCCGGCGCTTACCACGACCAGGACGGCTGCAAAGCAGCCACCGGAGCGGGGAGACACAGGCGGGAGCTGCGGGGAGCAACAACGCAGCAAAGCTGGGGGGACAGGGACGGGTGACAACATCCCCCGGCGGGGGGGACCGGGGGGGACCCTGGGCGAGGGAGCTGCCGTTAGCGGCCGCCGCAGAGACCTGCGTGGCTGCCCTTGCTACGCGGCACGAGGCTTTCAGGCCATAAATTGAACGGTCTGGGCAAAACGAACCCGGCGAGCGGCGTCCTCAGGAATCACAATGACTCCAACAGGAGCTTTTTGCAAGGAAATAAATTAACCGCCTTAGCCGTTTTCCTCGTCGGGCGGCTCAACCCCTAGCAGCATCCTAACAAACACTTGCGTCTTCATTTAATCTTCCCCAGCCTAATTCCCGCCGCAAAAGCGACGCAGCAGAAAAGGCTGCCCGGGAACGTCGGCGAATTTCCACCCGAGCCTCCCCCCTGGGTTTGGGGCTGAGTGTTGAGTGAATGAGCTTTAAAAGCATCTTTTCATTTAGTCCTCCGCAGCAGAAACGCGGCGAGCCAAGAATCATACCTCACTCCGTCAGTAGAAAAACAAGATGTGGGCTCGGCGGAACGGGGCCGCGCTGGAGCCCGCCATGGAAAATCTCGCATCCGAAGCCAAACACGGTTTCGCTGCCAGAGCCGTGAGGGAGAGAGAGGGAGATGCGGAATTTTTGTGGCTAGGATTTCTCGCCTGCGTCCTGGGATCTCAAGTTCTTTGGAAGCAAAGGATCCTCATTTTAGGCAGTGCTTTGCCTGGAGCAAGTTGTTTAATCCCTCGTCACGCTGCGAGGAGGGGCAGGGGGAAACTTGTGTTCGTTGGAGGAAAAAACTCGATGATGTGCCTAAGATGCAGCGTTTAGTGCAGGAGGGGGTGATGGATGCAGCAAGATCGGGCTGGGTTGGAGCAGAAAGGCTTCACGGATGGGCTTAGAAAGGCCTCGGAGCCGGGCAGGATACCAGGGAAGAAGAAAAACTCGGGGGCACTTTTGCTTGTCCGGAGGGTTGCGTTCTTCCCGCCGGCCCCGGGAGCGAGCCCGGCCGGGGGAGGGTGGCCGGGAGGTGGCAGCAGCACTTTGCCTTTGGGACAGGCCAGCGCGGAGCCACTGCAGCCCCCGGAGGAGACACTGCCAAGGGGCCGGTCCCCCTGCTCGGCCCTGCGGAGGCGGTTGTGGGGAGGCCGCTATGGAGGCCGCTATGGAGGCTGCTATGGAGGCTGCACCTCCCAACAGCCTCGGACACCCCTGGGGACAAAGCGGCCAGGCTGGTGCCACCGAGTCCCATCCCCAGGAGCAGCCTCCTGCCCGGGGAGGCCCCAGAGCATCCTCCATCCTGCACTTCCCACACCTCCAGCTTTAAGGAGGGCGGATATTAGGGTGTAAATAGGCAGCTCTGGTCCCCTTGGCAGTGGCCACACGAGCGGCAAGTGCTGGCCCAGGCTGCAGAGCCGGAGGGACTCGAGCCCGTGGGGCTGGAGAGCAGCATCCTTGTCCCCGGCTGCCGGCTCGCTCCACCCCGGAGAAGGGAAAGAAGAAGGGGAAGAAAAAAAAGGAAAGAAAGACAGAAAATCCCTTGGGCAGGGAGGTAAATATTTGCTCTGCAAACAGCGGCCGCTGCCCGGAGGTTAACAAGACAAACAAGCGGCCTCCGCGCCGGGAGCGCGCGGCGCCGCGAGCAGCGGGGCTGGGAGCGGCCCCTCGGCTCCCGGCGGGACGCACGGCGGGACGCGGAGCCTCCGGCCACTCGCCGGCCTCGCCGCCGCGCCGGGGAGGTGGCAGCGGCCACCGACGTCCCCTCCCTGCCCTGCCCCTCGGCAGCCGCATCCCAGGGCTTGGCAAATGAGGATCTATTGCGGCGAGCCGGGCAGGGAGGCGATCGTCACTAACCGAGTTGAGGCGCTGATTTTCCCTTCTCCATTTCAGTGCTCGGCAGCCGTCGGGCAGGATTTATCTCCCCCGCGAAGCCAGGAGCGAGTTCAATCCTGTTTGTACCTGGCAACAAGTGCGGGTTAAGCCCAGGCCACGGCTAACAGCTCCCGCTCGGGCACCCACGGCGCAAGGGGCTCGCGGCTCCTCCCGGCACCGCGACGTTCCCGCTGCTCCGGAGGGCGCGAGCGCTGCAGAACGACGCGCTGTCCCCGCCTGAGGACACCGTGTCGGGACGCTCTTGTCACCGCTGGAGCCGTCAGGTGTGTCGTGAAACCGCCGTGACTCCCGTGAGGCTCCAGCCCGTCCCCGCTCTCCTGGCGGCTCACAGGGAAGGTGACAAAAGCATCCCAAAATCCCACGGCCGGCGGGACCCTCTCGGGCCAAGGTCACAAGGAACTTCTTGGCACGAGCTGGCCGTGCTCAGGGTGATGAAGGTTCCTGATGAAGGAAAAGGGACAGTGACCGCCACGGTGGGACAGGAGCTTGCCAAGGGATGGGCACCCATGGTGGGATCAGACCTCATGGTGGGACAGGACCGTGTGGCAGGACTGGACCCTGTGGTGGCACAGGACCCATGGTGGGATGGGGACCTCATAGTGGGGCAGGACCCCACAGTAGGATGGGGACCCCATAGTAGAACAGAGTCCATGGTGGGATGGGGGACTCCATAGTGGGATGGGGATCCCATAGTGGGACAAGGCCCACGGTGGGATGGGGACCCCACAGTGGGACAGGACCCCATGATGGGACTGGATCCTGTGGTGGGACAGGATCCATGGTGGACAGAACCCTTCAGTGGGATGAGGACCCCATAGGTGGGCCAGGACCCATGGAGAAACGGGCCCCACGGAGGGACGGGGCCCTGCAGTGGCAGCCACGGCGCTGCCGCCGGTCCCTGGCACTCGATAACGGGGGTTTCCCAGTGACTTCAGCACAGAAAAACTCCCCCAGCAGCACAACAAACAGAAGAGGACGTGGACTGAGTTATATTTTAAAATGCTCATATATTTTCTCCTTTTTTTTGGCCTTTTTTTCTTTTTCTTTTTTTTCTGTCTTTTTTCCACAATTCTAATACAATTGTTCATCAAAATACTGGCGTTTCCAGCAGCAATTCTTTTTTTTTTTCTTTTTTTTTCCTTTTAAAGTGAATAATAATATACGGTAGTGATTTCACAGTAAAACAGACCTGCGGGAACGCCGGATATACGTGACCAAAGACACCCCCAGACCAGCCCGCCCCCTCCCCCCAAAAAAAAGATTGGGGAAGTGGAGGAAAACAAATAAAAAGGTCATTCAAAAAAATCATTTCGAAACAGGGTTCATATAAAGCCTTTAAAACACGGTCAAAAGTCTCTCGCTCTTCTCCAGATCCCTGTCCCTGCGGTTGAACATTTACAGAGAGAAAGAGAAAGAGAGAGGAAAAGAGAGAGTTTATAACAATCTCTAGAGAAGAAACAAAACAATCCAGAAAAGAAAATATCCAAGAATACGTACGGGATAAAATTACATTTGTACAAAAATAGATTCTAACTTTATTGAGGCTTTAGATATTTTTCCTTTTCTCTCTTTTTTTTTTTAATTTTTTTTTTCTGTCACTCTAAATTTTAACACATTTTCTTTTTTTGAGCTATGCACCCCATAGCCAAGGCATCCGTCGCTAGGTATTGGGAACTGCTAAAGCTATTTTACTCCAAACCACCTGCTGCTCAAAATGCACACACAAAAATAAAGAACAAAAAAGGCATCTTAAAATAGATGCATTTCCTTTGTCTCGAGTTATAAAGATCCGGATTTGGCATATGCCAATTCGGGAAGGGGTTCGGATACAAAGTACTCGCTTACGTGAAGCAAAAAATGTACGAGGAAAGAAAAAAAAAAATCGGGAAAAAAAAAGAACTGACGTAAAACAAAAACACACAAAAAAGAGTCTGTAATTGCTACGGTTATAATATACGTATATGTGAGTGAGGATATTTATACAGTGTATATATCTACAGTACATACATGTATACACACGCACATATGGATCAACTGAAAACAGGCCATGCGGGCGAGGTGGGGACAGCATCAGCTGGGAGCCGGGGCCCGGAAGGGGACCGGGAGCCGGGAGGCCCCACAGCTCCGGTGGGAGCATCCCGAGCCGGAGCCCGTGGGGGTTTCGGCTCCGGTGGGAGCCCGCAGGGCAGCCGGGGACGGGGCAGGCGGCTGCGGAGCTGATGTTTGTGCTATCTTTACAAAATTAAAGATTGTCCCACCGAACAGAGAGAGGAAACCCCCCCAAAAAAAGAAAAGAATTAGCAAACGAATCACCCTAATCAAACCAGATTTTTGCAAGGGTACTCAGATCTGGTTAAATGAAACTCCTACCTCCCTAGTGAATAACGTGCTGCTGTTTTGGGGTTTTTTTCCTTTTTGTTTTACCTGCGTCTCACCTCTCCAACCAAGAGCGCTATAAATTTATCACTACGATGAGGAAAAAACAAAAACAATTAAAAAGTCCCATATGAAGCCGAACTGGAGCGAGAGGCCGGGACGCGGGCGCAGACGCGGTGCATTAAGGCTGCGGGCAGGAGCGGGAGCCTCCCCGGTCCAGGGGGCTCGTGGAGCATCGGCCGAGGGCAACGGAGCAGCGACTACGGGCAGAAAGGCAGGGCCAGGAGCCCGAGGCGCCGCTCGGCCTCACGCCGACCCCCTGCTCCGCAAAGCAAAGCGGCTCTACCCGAGGGAGACGAGCAAGAGCGCAGGTTTATTATAGCGCAGCGCTGGCCGGGAGCCGCCTGCTCGTGTTTACTGGCACCCGGCATCTATTTCATCTCTCCTGCCTCCTTTTCTTGGCAAATTCTTCCCGGGCGAAGCTGTTTAATAATATTTTCGGCGGCACGCAGGCTGCCGCGGAAACCCGGCCAAAAACGCTCTCCCGCCTCGCTGGGGCTGCCGCTTCGGGGCAGCCTCCGGGAAAGTTACGGCCTGAAATCCCGAGGATTTATCCAGCCGGGAGCCGGCCCTGGGCACGGCGGGGGGACGGAGCCGGGGCCGCCGGCGGGGGCTCCGCCGCGCCCGAGCCGGCTGCAAGCCGCAGGGAGCCGCAAATATACCCGGGACCTACGAACTGACCAGCTTTTGGAAAGCACAGGGGGAAAATAACAACAATAAAAGTAATAAAAAGAGCGGTGGGGAAGCCCTTGGTGTGAAGCCGACCGCAGGCACCTCGCTCTGAGCCCCGAGCGCCTCCGCGGCGCTCAGGACAGGGCGGCAACAACCCCTCGACAAGATCCTTCATCGTTGGCTCTGCTTTTTCTCGTAATCCATTTTTTAAATTAAAAAAAAAGGAAAAAAAAAAAAAAAGGCTCTGGAGACACCCGATTAAAGTGAAATAGTGACAGGGAAAAGGCTCCCTGGCGGCCGTGCCCGCTGCCCGGCTGCCCCGCGGGGCGCGAGGCTGCGACGCGCGCGGGGGATTAGCGCAGGCGGCAGCGCCCGGGCAAAGCCAAGCGCGAGGCCGCTGCCGCCTCCTCCTCCTCCTCCTCCCTGCCGCTGCCCCGGCCCGTCAGCAAGGGCTGCACGGGGAAAACGAGGCGCTGGAAACGCTCCCGTGGTGCCAGAGGCGGCTGCCAGGCGGGACGAGGGGCTGCGGATGGTTCCGCCTGCTGCAAGCTGGAAAAAAAAACAGCCACGAGGGGACTCCAAATCTGCCCTGCTCTAACTATAGGGCCCATCCAAGGGCTGGGGTCACCCAGGGCCTCGTGGCATCCACGGATCTGCCCCATGGAGCAGTTGTGGGGAATAGAAGAGGGTCCCAGGTCTTGCTTTGTCGCTCATTAACATGCACAATTAACAGCCCGGCCGAGCACTCCCGCTAATTGCCACCTTCGAACAGCGAGTGCTGCACACAGCTGAGAGCAGCCTCCCGGAACGGGCGCAGCCTCCTGGAACGGGCGCAGCCTCCCTGCTGCATCCCGGCCTCCCGCATCCCCGCAGGGACCCGGAGCAGCCGTCAGCTCCATCCCAAGAGCCCCGGAGCAAACGCAGCCTCTGCAGGCGCCGCCATCCCGCGCTGCCCCCGTGTCAAGGGCTGTCACCGTTTGTCTCCCCGCTCAGGTCTCTGTTTGCACAGGGGGATTAGGACAAACCCCAAATCCTCTGCTCTGCACACACGGGGAGCAGAAGGGCGGGCAGCCCCGTGACTCACTTGCAGGGCACGGCCAGGCTGCCTCTCCCTTGGAAAAGTAACTGCTTGGACTACTAAGAATAGCTGGAAACCAAAAATAGATTTTTTTTTTTCCTCTTCTCTTTTTTTTTTTTCTCTCTCTCTCTCAAGAACTCCATCCTCTGAGAATAGCCAGCTGCAATCGGGCGAGTAAAACCATTCCCCCAGCTCATGGGAGCTCTGCCGTGCACAGGGCCAGCTGGCACCGTGCCCAGCACCAGCCCTGCGCGGGCTCAAGGGGCTCCCAAAACCCCCACCCCGGGGGCAGAGCCACCGCGGCCGGTGACAAACCCTCCCTTGCCACTTCCCTACCATCTCCCGCAGGACAAGAGCTAGCGGGTGTTGAGGGGCAGCAGCGACAGCACGTGAACGTTGAAGGCGGAGGCGATGGGGAGCTCGGGGTGCCGCGCCGGGGAGCGGACGGAGAAGAGCAGACGGCGTCTCCAGCAGCGGGGACGGGAGGCAGGGAAGGGGCTGGGGCGGCGGAGGAGGAAAGCGGAGGCAGGAGCCCCGGGAGGCCCCGTCCGGGCGCTGGGATGGCCCCAGCAGCAGTTCTCTAAGTCATTTGATGAGGCGCTTCCAGCATTTCCATCAAGAAGGTGTCGATCGGCGTGTCCCCTATTAGCTTGAAGAAGAAGAGGTGCTCCAGGCACTTGAGGCCGATGGACCGCAGCGCAGGGAGACGCAGCAAGAGCTTGGCAAACCTGCGGAGGGCAGGAGACAGCGCGGTTAAGAGAGCCCGGGACCCGCCGCGCTCCCGACACCGCTCCGGTCCCGAGGGACCCGGGTCGGACACGGCTGCAGGGACCTCTCCTGCCACCCAAAGCACGGGGATAAAGCCAGAGAAGTGGCACGTGGGTATCTGCATCCCAGGCCTTGAGGATCTAGCCGATGTGGCAAAGAGGACGCTCACAAAAAGGAGATGGAAGTAGAATTGGGAGGGTAAAGCAAGCACTGAAGGCAGCTCCCTGCAGGCTGGGGGCACTGCTGGTTTTGTGGGCGCGGGCCCTGCTCCCTGTCCCTCCAACAAACACCCCGAGTTGGTCGGGGAGAGCTGAAGCCCATCCCGAGGATGAGGAGGGCTGCAGGAGATGCCACATGCAAGGATCAGGGATCGCACAGTGCAGCAGAGGGCCGGGCACCATGTCCCTGCGGGTGACTTGCTGCCACCGCCAAGCCCTGGGACCTGCTCTCAGGGCACAAACCCGGGCGGGAGGCACCACGGGGGTGAAGGCGATGCAAGGAGGCAGCGGCTTCCAAGGGGACGTGTCCTGGGGGGCCACCAGCAGCGTCCCCCACCTGGCACCGTGCTGAACAGTAGCCCTGTTTCTGCGAGCAGGGAAGACCCACGGGCTGCTTGGCATCCATCCCATTGGGTTACGTGGGCTCCGTGGGGGCATCCCCTCCCGTGTGCACCCCACGGCTGCTGCACAAGCGCTCCCGAAAGCCAGAAAGGCCCTTGAAGCACCCAGGGCACCCGTGTTGGTCTTTCCTGCTGCACAATCAAGGCCTGGGCACAAGCAACGCAGCACAACGGGCGGAACCGAGCCAGCACGGGGAGAGTGGACGCTAAAAAACATACACAGAGACATGCACAAACATACAGATATACACGCACACACTTCTCTCCCCCTCTCTTTTTTTTTTTGCTGAGCTGGCAAGAACAGTGGGACAAGAGCCAGGAAAAACAAATCAGTCCTACCATCCCATTCAGGAAGTTTCACTTTAAACCAAACCAGATGATGGCTCCAGCCCTCGGATATGTTTAACTGTGAGATAACCAGCCCGCAGCGTGCCAGGGCTGAGGCCGGCAGGGCAGAGAAGGGCCCCGATCACCCGCGGCTGCTCCGCGTCACGTAGACACGGTGCCCTCCGTGTCCAAGGAGCCGGGGGTGTTGGAGGCGGCAGCGCCAGTCTGGCCTGGGAATGTTTTCCTTTCTGCTGCTGCAGGGAAGTTCCTTTTGGGATTACACCGAGCTCGCGAGCCCTCGGTTGTGGGCTAGCTGGTTGGGATCGTGCTCAAGCACGCACCGAGGGGCAGCGGGGACTCGACCCCGCGTTTGCTGGAGCGCAGGAAGAGCTTGTCTCCAGCCCCAGATGGTGATCACATTGTGCCATTAGCCCAGGAGGATGCAGAGCACTCCCGAGAGCTCCCCTCCAGCTATTGTGCAACTCCAGATTCCTAGCCCACGATTAACCCTCCCGAGCCAGCAGGGTTGGCCCCACTGCTGTCCTGTGCCCGGTGCCCAGTCATAGGGCTCTCAGCCACAGCCCGACGATGTTACTCTCAAAGGTGGTTGCAAAAAAGCTGTTGAGACCCCCGATACGGAAGGAAACCGAGGCTCAAGCTGCCAGCTCAAGATCCCCGGGGAACAGATTTGGACCCCATCTCCGCAGCTTTGCTGCCTCATGCGAGGCCACTTTGTGACGGTTGGGCAAAGGAAGAGCGGGCATGACTGGACGCGGTGACCGGAGATGCCGCGCGCTGCTGGGACTTGTCCCCGTGTTGTCCCACGCGAGCCCGCAGGAGCAAAGCGCGAGCGGCGGCACGCACGAGCCGCGGGGCTCGCCTGCGGACACCGTGTGCCTGTTCAAAGCTAAGAGGGCTTCCCAGGGGGAAAATCTTCCAGGAGAGCTCCTGGCTCTGCTCATGCCGATCGCGGCTGGCTGCGCGTTTCAAGTGCCAACAGGAGCGGAGCTCTTCCGAAACACCACAACAGCCCAAGTCCAGGACCTGGACTTGCTTTGAGAGGGAGCACAATTTAATAACACTCTACAGAAACAGCTTTACAGCCAGCCTGAGGTCCAAGCAAGCTAAAGAGAGGGAGGAGAGGTCACCATCCCTGCTCTATGCACCACAGTCATCACTCACTTCCCCTCCTAACCACAATAATCAAAAACACCCACCACTGTCTTCATCCTAGCTTTCCCCTCCACGCAACCCAACCGTGACTGTCCAAGAAGCCCCTCGACAACAGCCTGCTCTCAGCTCACACGGCCGTGCACGGCGGTGGGGCAGTGATCTGCCTGCTGAACTCACTGCTCCAAGAGCAGCCTTCAAAACAAAACAGAGCATCCCGATAAGCAAGGCCAGGAATGCAGGTGAGATGCAAATCCTACTTGCTTTAGGCTGTTTTCCCCAATATTTATGCCTCAACGATGATACCAGCAGCCATTCCCAGTGCTTTGCTTGGTTTCTTAAAAGACTGTCAGTGACTTAACTGGCAGTTGCCAGCTTCAGGCTGTAACTGGGAAAATGCGCCCACTCAGCTTTGGAGCCGTCCAGGAAAGCATTCCTAATTCCCCCTCCCATTCCCAGCTGGATTGGGGGAGGAGGGGAGGGGAGAAGAGAGCATCAATTGAGGCTTTCACTTCCCAGCAATGATGCTCCTCTGCCACTGAAAATTAACTCCGTGTGTGTCTTGTTTTTGCTGTGGTTTGTTCTCAGTGGTTTCCAAAAGGGAAACGATACCCATTCCCCCATGTGCTCATCCCACTGCCGTGGCAGGATGCTCCAGGTCTCGTCACTGCCTTTCCCAGGGACCTTCACTGCTGGACTGGCTGCATCACTCCCTGCGCCTCGCCTGCCCTTTGCTAACGTGGGAATGAACACGTCCCTCCCCTTCAAGGTTTCCTAAGGATGTGCACAGCAGAAGCAGGTAAAAACAAACAAGTTTTCTCTGCAGAGCTACCCACGCTCAGGCGGCTTGGGAATACAAGGGAGCCAGCACTCGTGGGCAAGAACACGCAGGAGCAGCAGCTCCAACCCGGCAGATGGGCTCTCGGAGCGCCCCCAGGCAGCAGCACGGCCTCCAGCAAGCGTTTGCAGGAGGCCCACGCTGCTGGCGAGGACGCGGCGCCCGCGGCAGCTCACCTGCCAGGCTGGTCGGGGTATTTGTGTTTGCAGTACGCCTCGAGCGACGCGTAGACCTTCTCCCGCAACGCCTCCACTTCAGCCGGGTTGGAGAGCCCCTTGGAGTCTGCAAAGCAACGAGAAGAGCATCAGCCAAAAGGGACGGGACCTTTGAGGCTCTGCAGGGGGGCAAAGGCAAATTTGGACTCGCAGCCACTTCTGGATTCACAGTCGGATCCCAAACGCATTCTGGACCATTCAGCGTTTGCAGAACCTCAGCCAAAGGCTTTAGCTCCCTCCCAAGTCATGGGCTTGTGGAATTTCCCCCTCCAGCTTGAAGCACCATGGCAGGGCTGGAGGAAAAGCCCCTGTCTTGGCAGCTCCCTCATGATTTGGTGCCTATCTCCAATCCTAATGCGCTGCAGCCCTCCCAGTAGGGTTTTTAGTAGGCTAGAAGGGACAGACAAGTGGCATGCCCAAATCCAGGCATGATAGGAAGCACTCCAGCTTCCCCTTCTTTTACCATAGACGGCTACTCCCAAATTACAGATAAACTACTGACAATTACAATAAAAATAAAGGTATAAATAAGCAGCAGCCAGTGAACCCTGCTAGAACAAACTGGCCTCAACAGGGTGGGAACAAAGCAGAGAGGGGACAACGTCTGTGCACAATACATCCTTTCTGCAAGGAGCAGCACAGGGCACGCAGGCCTAGGTAGATGGGCTGGCCACAGATTCTGAGGTTGGTACCCTAGAAATC
The DNA here is from genome assembly GCA_003342815.1 of Eudromia elegans. Taxonomy (NCBI): domain Eukaryota; kingdom Metazoa; phylum Chordata; class Aves; order Tinamiformes; family Tinamidae; genus Eudromia; species Eudromia elegans. The sequence continues at coordinate 2,904,856 of PTEX01000017.1, forward strand.
TAATGCAAAACCATTTTTACAGGGTTGAAGACAAAAAAGTTACAAGTTGTGGACAAAAAGGTTCCTGCCTGTCACCTTGTGCATTTTATTGTTTTTGTAACCTTCATCCTTTCCAGGCTCTGCAGGTCACTCAGCCTAAAACCCAGCAAATAAAGTCTCTAAGATGTTGAGATTGGGAAATAAGGACAATATTATCCATGCTCTAACATTGCCCTAATCTCAGATTTGTCTCTGCTCCTATTCACATCCATCTCTTCCACCTCTCCCCGTTCTCGGGGTTTGGTGCCTAAAGTGACTTGCCACAGGGGTCTGGATGTAATGGAAGGAGGAGCCCAAAGGACACGGCAGCCACCAAGAGAGGGCTGGAGAAGCGAGGGGAGGCAGGCGCACGTACCAGGGTTGAAGAGCACGATGGCTCGCAGGCAGCCCAGCTCTGTCTTGTCCATCTGCATGTCTCGCATTTTTGACACGAGTTCTGTCAGTACTCTGCAAAGCACATTAAAAAAAAATCAAAAAAAATCACAGGTGCAGGTGTTAAAAAGAACTGAAAAACCAGGTGTCAGACCCAGAGCGAGCTCCTCCAGGGCATGTTTAATAAAGCCATGAGATAGGGCTCATTTCTACCAGCTCGGGAAAACGCCCTCGTTTTCCTCCTGTATCAAAAATAGTTTATTAGGAACATCAATAGTTCCTGTGAGATACAACAGGGAATGTATGAGCTGGCTTCATACATTCACTGAGAGGCTCTGGCACTAGAGAAAGCATCCTAAAAATATTTTTTTTTTAAAAAAAAAAAAGGTGTCTAAAAGCAATTTCCTCTGCTGGTAATTTTTATTGGTCCCTTTACTCTTACTGCAGGTGCTGGGCTTGAAATATTTTCCACTCATTGCCCAGGTTTTCCTGTTAGATCTTGCAGTGAAGTCACAATCTTGCACTCATGACCTCACAGAAAACAAATGATGTCACCCAGGCCTGAAGAGCCATTTCCTCCCGAAGCAAAGCACTGCGGTGCTTTGGTTTTAACTAGGCTGCCTCAGGATGAGTCTGGAGCAAAGCAGCAGCCGCAGCTTAAGCAGTGCCTGGGGCCACGCTGTGGGTCGCATGCTCTGGAAGCTGCTGCTTTGACACACTTTTCCAAAGCATAAGATTAAAAGCAGCCCTTGGCACACGCACGTGGAACCCGCCAGGAACTTTTGGTGAAAAAATAACCATATCTTCATCCAATTAAAGATGAAAAGAAATAAATGAGCAGCCTAATCATAACATTATAAGCCATCTGGACCCCAGGAAAGGGCTTCGATTTACACTGGGCATTCCTCTCTGTGACTATTTTGGGCTGCAGGTTTCTGCATGTTTAATGTTCCTGCCTGCAGGAGGAACTTTGCTTGGGTGAAAACGTTGTGGGATGGACACACCTTCTGACCAAGAACTCATCTGCAACCCGCCTCTATCCGGACCTCAAACAGGCAGCAAGATGGTGAATGGGCAGCACACGGGCAGACCCGTGGGGAGATGGAGGTGTCTGGGCAAGATGGACTGAGGTGCAATGCCACCACCCAGCCCCACCTGTCGAAAATGGCACCGACGCCGGCGCTGTGGGCGCTGTTCCGATGCACGTGGAGGCCGGTGGCTAAGAGGATCCCGTCTTTCACGGCTATGGAGCGGTGGGAGAAGGAGGCGATTAGGAGCTCATTCCAGCCTGGGAAGGAGAAAACAACCAAGGGCGCAGGTTAGAGACAGAAGGTGCAGGGATCAGCAGGGTTACTTACTCTTCCCTAGGAAGACAGGAGATGATCACTACAGACCTGCCTTTGCTACAGTGCCCAGGAAGACGTTGGAAAGTGGGAGAACCTTCCCTGACACCCAATGCTTTCTTGGGTGTTTAGGAAAGGAAGAAGAATCCGTAAGCAACCAACGCACTAACACCATAATAAAGGAAGTGATTTTCTTTATAGCCCTTGCAGGCACTACTGCAAATAGCTCTCCACCCCACTCTTCTCCATATCAACCTGGGAGTGGGTGTGGGGCCCTGCACCCGTGATCTGACCTTAACTCCTTGCCTGGTAGCTGTTAAGGAGTTATTAACATTTTCTCAAAGCTAATTAGGCTCATTTCTAAGCCACAGCAAGGCAGGTTCGCTTGCCATGACTCAACTGTGTAAACATGGACCATGCAAACTCCTGCTGAGATTTGTTTCCTCTGGCCACCTACTTCAGCCGTAAATACTATCCCGTGGTTGCACTGCTCTGCTCCACGGAGGTCCTGCACCCATGGCCAGTCCACCAAGTCCTTCCCTCACAGGCACTAACAGCCTTCCAGAGCCGCTTGAAAAGCAGCATTTGTCATATTCGTCCCTGGAGGTGCCATCCTCTAAGACTGGACACCAAGGGAGTAGTTTGAACTAGTTACAAATTGGAAAGAGAAGGAAGAAATGACTTTTCTCCCAGCTCCCTGTTCAAACCTAACACTTTTTCCATTTCTTAAATTTGTTACCAGCTGAGTTTAAAAGTGCCACAAACAAACTCAGAACAAGCAAGCTCAAAGGGTTGCAATTTCAACAACTTTCAAGCAGGCATCTGCGATGAGACGAGATGAGTTTTATGCAACCCTGGAGAGTCTCTCACTTCTCCTGGGGCTGATGCACCGGGTCTGAAAACACTGAAGTCCAGAACAAAAATTGCTAGGCTGGATCCAGAAATCTCAGGATATTTGGTTCTGGTTTTTTTGTTTGGTTGGTTGTTTTTTTTCCCCTTTTTCTTTTCTTCCATGCTAGAAAAGCAAGACAAGAGTATCTCCATGTGCTCTCCAGACACAGAAGCTCTCCTGCCTTTTCTTGCTGACCGACACTTGTGGCACAGGAATAAACTCAAGGTCCATGTGTGCTGTGTTTACCCACTGGCGCAGAGGTGGGTTGTGCCATTAGGAATGTTGACAAGGAATAAAGTTCACTGCTTCCTAAGTGGCTACAGGACGTTTCCACCCCAATCATGCGAACGTTTATTTGGCTATTCACGGGGTGGGGCCTGGCGCTTCCAGAAGGATTGCAGCACTGTGAAACACTGGGAGAACCGGGAGGATACGGGACACGAGGAGACAGCCTGAGCTGGGTGACCCTCTTGGAACCAGACCACAGAAAGGTGCCCGAGGTGCTCCCTGCTGAAACAAGCCCAAACACAGAACTTTTTGGCACAGAATCCCTATTTCAAAGGGTTGACGAGCTGAAGGGACAAGGCAGGAAGCTGGGGGAAATCAAGCATTACCACAGGTAGAACACCGAGTTAGATACCAAACAAGTTTGCCCAAAGAGTTTTCTATTTCAACCCGACTGCTGAAGAAATGAGATCAGCCTCCTAGTCCCTTCATTTCAAGCAAAGGACCTGAAGCCTTGAGGATGCTTCTGCCCAGGCAGCTATGTGCAGTGTTTGCTGCCTTAGCCCATCTCACTACCAACAGTCCCCCTCAATCCTACAGAACGAATTCCAGACCTAGAAATACACTTTTCTTCTTTGCACACCGTCCTCAGCGCTAAGGAAACTGCCGGCAATTCTCTCCATTATGGTAGGTTTTAGGGGAGGGAAAAGGGGGAATCTCAGGAAAACAGGCTTCAAAAAGGTGGAGGTTCTTCTTCAGAAATCCCAGAGCAAAGATTTTTAAATGATTCAGGATTACCAAGGAAAGCCAGTGCCAGCACACCCAGCACCGCTCCCCCAAAGACGCGCATCCCACTTCATTTTGCCTCAGAGGATGCATGAATGAACCTGACTAATGCTCTTAGCTAAAATTTAAGACTTAAATATTTCATGGGCGGCTGTTCTCAACAGGCCGCTCGCTGCACTTAATAATAGATAGAGCCACTGGTTAAAAGACTTTGCAGGGAGGTTATTTGAGGCCCCACTCGAGCCCATCCCGGCTGTTCCTGGTGCTCTGCCCTGTTGGCTGCAGCCCATCCTGGGCACAGAGGCCATGGTAGCGGTTGCATTGCCAGGGTGCAGAGCCCTCCACAGCCCCCATCCCCACTGAGCAGCCCCAGGAGCCCCAGGCCAGGCACAAAAACATCAAGAAACGGGGCTGGAACCTTGATTTCAGCAATAGATAGGCTTGATATGAAACAAGCTTTAAAGGAAATAGGAATTATTTAGAAAAATAATATGCAACCACATAAAGGCAAGAATATCAGGTCATGAAGGCTCAGATTTAGAATTTATTAGCTGCCTTCTGCATGGAAAACAAAACTTTAAACTGCTGTTGTGGATTTTGTTTCTATTTCCCATTAGCGAAACACAGCTCTCATGCGAGGTCAGCTCCTGCTTGCAGTACTTGCAGCAAGCCCTCACTCCAGGGACTGCTCTAGATGCTTCGCTCATCCTCAGCGAGCAGCCCTAGAGACCCACAAACACACCCAGCTATACAAGCACCAGCATGTTGAGCCAATAAACCCCCCAAATTTGCCATTTCCAGACGACTGTTGTAACCACGAGACAAAACATGCAACTTGAGCATTGCATGTTAGCAAATTAGAGGAGTGGAAATTCTACACCAGCAAATGGGGGGACTTAATGGCCCAGAAACCACTGAGGCCAAGGATTTCACTGAGATTCCAGGAGGAACCAGATATTTGGATAAAGGGTCAGGATATGCAATTATGCCAGTTACCAGCCAGTGAAAAAAAATGCAGAAATATCAATATTCGTGCACTTGGGCTAGGCCTCAATTAAAAAATAAAAAATCATAGTGACAACTAGCGTTATGTGGTAGGAAGGAAGAGAACGGTGATCCCAACATCTTCAAGCTTTGCAGCCCTTTTTGCTTTTCCTGAAGTAACCTGGACAAATAGATCATGGACTGGCCTGTTTTGGCCGTTCTCAGATTTGCAGTGAAGTGAATGCCTGGGGACTTGATTCTTAACAAATTTTGCTGCCCAAATGCACAGGCAATGTTTTGGTGACATGCAGCTTCCAAGCAGCAAGAAATCAGAAATATTGTCATTAAAGTAACTCGGTAATCTCTCTTCTACAAAGGCCGTTACACTGAGGTCAGACCACGCAGAGAGGAGCACACACTCTGCAGGTTTTCCCCTTCTAAAAAATCCTTATGAAAGGGCCTTTGGGGGAAACAAGAGAAACGTTAAAAGTAGAAGGGAGTCACTTCTATCCAAAAAAACAAACAAAAAATCCTCATTTAACTCCTGCCTTCAAGCAGCCCACAGTTTTTTTGGCTTTCAACTGCCAAGTTGAGAGCTGGGCATCCCAGCCAGTCGTCAGCGTCTTTTCATTTCCTCTCCCAATTTCATCCTTCATATCAAGTTTGCCATTTAATGGAAGTGGTTTCAGTGTCCCACTGACAACTTGACTTCCCCTTTGTTTAAGCAAGAAAATCCCGCACCGCGTCAAGCCACAGCCTGCTCAACCACTTCTGCGACCGTGGCAGCTACGCAAACAGCCTCATGCCTATAATGCACCCTTGTCGAGTTCTGCCCTTGATTTTTTGCCCTCCCTGGTCTTTGTGCATAAATAGCAGTGCCAGCAACAGGAGCCTGAATTTACTTAATGGAAGAAGGCCCTTTTCACAGCTAACTGCTTTCAACCTCCCCGAGCCTCCATCCCTGCAGACTCCCTGCAGCGCAAGGAAATTTAAAATAAGCCTGGAGAATTTTATTTTCATCTTGGTGGGTGGGAGAGGGAGGGTTCCATGTTTTTCTCCCCTTTCTGTTTTTAATTATGATCAAACATCTTCTACGAGATTTCACGGCGCCCCAACCCCACTTCTCTTTCAAGTCTCCGTTTGGGAGGAAGATCGTGCATAGTTCCCTTGATTTAAACAGCCACCACGCACCTCCGAGAGCCTCGGAGATGAAGCCGGGCCCTTTTTCAGCTGACTGGCAGCTGGTGCAACATTCTGGAGCACGTTCAGCAACACATCCCTTGGGGCTTCTTAAAACCTCTTTAGCAATTGAATAATCAGGGGCTATTATTCAGAAACAGCTAATGGCTTTCAAGTTGCAGGGAGCTAAACCTCAGCCTAACACCTCTCACTTATATATAAGCTAAGATGTAACCCTGCTAGAGCCCTGATGAGACTTGTCATTGGTCCCCACGTGGTGACACTTCCCACTCACCTGCTCGGAGGAGGATGACCTGGTCATCCAGGGGCAGCTCGGAGAAGTGGGGGATCCTCTTGGCCCACTCCACCAGCGTGAAGAGCTGCTTGTCTGCTGCCTGGCATATGTTCGTCACGGGGTCATTGGGCTGCAAAGAGAAGGAGAGGCAAAAGTTGGGAAAAGGTGGAGCGGGAAGAGGAGGAGAGAGTGGACAAGCAGCTGAGGGGGATCCTGCCTCTGGGCTGTGTTTAACTGTGTTATTTAGTGTGCAGGCTAAATTGCAAAAAGGCAGGAGAGAGAAGACTCAAAAAAGCAGCAATAATGGGGCATTACAGAAAAGGAGAAACCCCTTTCTTTTGAAATATTATCCAGTAACAGAAACCATCTGCTCTCAAAAGGAACAGTCTGCCTAAACAGAGCAAATCCCTGTTTAAAGGAACTGCTAACAGCTCAAGTGGGCTTGTAATTAGGGACTGGACGAGACCATCTAACCCTGGTGAAGGAAGGCCTTGCTAGTGCACAACTGTACATATAGATATATATGGTTTACCTCTCCGGACAGGGATGTATGAGCCCCTCTGCATATCCCACCATAATCCCCACTGCTTTCTAGCAGCTTTGATTGTACAATTATTTTCCTTCCATGCCCTTAAAAGAGCAGTTTCAAAGGCAGGGGAGGAGGAGTGTTTATGTCAGCTTTAAATCCCATGGGAAAGGGGTGCAAATCCAGCAGGGCCGAGGCAGGAGCACGCACCAACACCAGCGGGACCTCTCCCTCCTGCAAGGGTCCCAACTTCAGCAGGAAAAGGCTCTCTTCCTCACGGAGAGCTGGCTCCATTATAACATATCCCTCTCCTAGATCAAGCTGGTGAGAGCTGCACAATTTACACATCCGTGTCCCACCATGTGGCCTCTTCAGCTGTATCCTTCCCCTTTTTCACCTGCCTCTGTCCCACCAGCCACACTGCTAAACTCCACTCCATTATTTTCCAGATACGGCAGCTTTCCAAAGCAGGAAAACACTACACAGAGCATTCCCATGCCCTCTCCTGCACCTCAAACTGCTGATCTCTTGCTGCATGCCCAGGGAGAGCTCGCATAGTCCCACTCCTGGGGGCTAGAAAGGAAAGCAAAGGAAGGGGATGAGGGAACAAAAACATCTTGAGGTTAAACTTTTTCCTTGCATCTCCTGTAGGCTGTTTGAACAGAGAGCTGCCCAAACACTCCTAAGAAACAGAGAAACGCTGCTTCTAGAGAGGGTGCAGGCTCAGCAGCAAAACACAGCCCCTCACTGCTACTCACCAAGGGTCCAAACCCTCTACCCCAGCACAGGCTCTGCTCCTGCACCCCTGCAGAGCCATCCCCAGGGACCCTTTTCCCAGATCCCTCTGCAGCTGCCTGGTAGGAAACACCACCCCAATGCCCCTATGGCCAGGGCTGCTGCTCCTCAGGGCTTAAAATAAGCAGCATCTGGCAAGCTCAGAGGCACCCAGCTTCAAAGTATTTTCACCTGTTGCTTGCAGAGATGGATGGCAATGGGCTCATGTTCGGTGTTACTGCTGAGGAGCTTGCAGTTTGTCAAGGGGATTTTTCCCTCCTGGCTCTGACCCCACTGCAGCCCCAAGGGGCTTCAGAGCAGATGAGTTTTGCCCCAGGAACTAGTGCTTTTTCTAGGGAGGAGATGTGAGGAGGCACTGCGCTGTCCTCTGCAGAAGGAGGGAGGAAAGCAAGGTGGGATTTCCTCTAGACACCAGGGTTGTCTAAACCAGGTGCGAGGAGTTTTGCAGGATTAGGTGTTCCACTGGGAGCATGAGGAAAGTCAGCGCTTGGAGGTGTTTGAAAGGTGCTTTAGGGAAACTTGATGTTTTTGCCAAAGCTTTTATTGAGGTTTACACTTCTGTGCAGGTTGGCACCATCTTTAAGGCTCTGGTGCTCCACAGCACCCTGCGAGGTTGGAGTTTGTCAGCAGCTTCAGGAAGCCCATGGGCACGCTTGAATTCCCCCTTGGCCCACAGTTCCAGGAACCATCCTGGTGCTTCCTGCCAGAATTTTAATCGCTGGAGCTGGAGAGACAGCTGAAAGTATTATTTCTTCAAGCTCAAAGAGCCCTGCCTGCCTCCAAGAAGGCATCTACCAAGTGGTGCTAGAAACTCTCTGCATGCCTGGTAAGCAAATCCGCGCCTGCAGTAAATAGCAAGGGCACGGTGCCGGCGTGTGACAGAATGAAAGGACACTCGGGCACTTGATCCTTCTGGAAAACAGGAGCTCGGAGACATCTTCCAGAAGAGAGTGACTTGAAACCAGCAGCTCAAAGGCCAATTAAGAGCTAATGGGGATAACACCTCTCAGTTACCGGCGTTGCCTTTCAGTGGCCAGGAGCCCATCCGAGGTGGTGCTTACACTGCAGGAGCCCAGCTTCTCCACTGCTGGGGCCACGGGGGCTCAGGGACACGGGCTTAGGCAGAGGGGCAAAGGCATCCTTGTGTGTCATCTTTCTGCTGGGAGAGAGGTGGAATACACTGAGCACCCAGATGCATCCAGCCCTGGAGGGGCAGGGGAGCACATAGAGCTCTCAGGGCTTCCTCGGGCACAGGCCATGGAGGAAGCCCACAAAAATGTCCACTCAGAGCTTGAAGGAACCTCCCACAGGGCTTGTCCTCTTGTCCACTGTCAGAGGTCTGTCAGCTGTCACAATTAGCCGCTATTTGCAGTGGCTGAAGAGCTGTTATCAGGGGCTCCCAGGTGCAATTATTTCAAGTGAGTGTTTTAGTGGCAGTCATTGAACCGCCAAGTCTTGGCAGGCTCCCACGGAGCAGGACAGCACATCCCTCTGCCTCAGCTGCTCCCTGCGTGGCTCAGAGCCCTCCTCCTCTGAGCCTTGTCACCTTGCAAGGATCAGGCCCTCTGCACTCCCCTTCAACCTGGGATCGTGGGGGGACTGCAAGGTGGCCTGATGGAGCTCTACCCCACTCCATAGTCCCACACGCAACCCCTCCTGCTTCGCCATGGTCAAACACTGGGACAACACAAGCACCCTCCCCTCATACCTGCTTTGAAACCTGAGCTAAAACCCCACAGCTGGTGTCCCAGGCTACAACAAGGGGAAGAAACCGGAGCCTAGCAAAACGGAGGGTTTGAAGGCCAAGAGCAGTGGTCTGGGAGAGTGTGGCAGGGAGGGGACGGTCACAAACATGACAGGATCTGGGAGAGGAGACACGAGCGCCAGCAGCTCCATACAGCCTGGCACAGCCCAGGGGAACAGCCCTGGCAAAGCTGGAGCTGCCCAGCTCGCCGGCAGTGCTGAAGTACCAACACGTGGGGCACAAATAGAAGGACCCAACACTGGGGGCTAATAGGAAACAGCTGGTATTTTAGCCTGTGTCTCTTCAGGACTGAATTTGCCTGCGTTTCCATCACATCAGCTCTCAAGCAGGCCGGGGGGAGGCCTCCAGCTCCCCTCTCCTCATCCGGTGGCCTCGTCACTGCGAGTTGCTGATCTCATACATCTGCTAAACCTGCTGCAAATGTCACCTCACCGACGGGAGCTGCTTGACAATAACAGGGCATTTCAACAAGCCTCCTGCTTCTATTTAGATGCAACACACATCCCCGTTCGTGGCAATGTGTGTTGAATTATGCAGGAACCAGCTTTCAATTTGCTCCGAGAGGCTGAGGAGATGCCGTGCCAGACGAAGCCATTTATTTCTGCTCCCTCTCTGGGGCTTCTTTTCGAGGTGGCACAAGGCTGGCTACAACTCCCCTCAAGTATTTTTAATCCTGACAGAGGTGGGAGCCCCTCCGACCCCCTCACTCAACCCAGCAGAGCTGCCCTGCTGCTTCCTCCCCAAAAGCCGATTGCAGCTTTACCAGGATGGGGACCCTGTCCTGCTTCGTGAGGATGTATAGTGGCCTGTGGTAGTCACCTGAGCTTTAAGCACAGGCAAACACCTCTCTATTCCCTCCTAGAGAGTTCCATTACGGAATTGTCTCTGTCTCTAGCAGTACATTAACTTAAACAGCCTTGCTTGGCAAGCTAGCCATAAGGTACCCTGGTAGGCAAAGGCCAAACAGCATCCTGGAGAGGTGGTCAAGACTTGGGCCCCACAGGGAACAGTCTGACTCTCAGATCTCCTATCGGACCCTGCCATTTGAGGTGTTCCCTACTCAGTCCTTCAGCCTCCTATGAAGAGAGGGTCAGGCTGCTTTCCCTCTTTGCAGCTTCCCAGTCTTCCCCTATTTCACCTGCCATTCGGACAAGGTCCTCTTAGAGCCCAGGTGTTTCTAGCAGGCTAAGGGATCATACAAGCCTCTGATGACAAGAGGAAATTAAGAGCTAACTTCTCTATGAGGTTTTCCCCTGTGCGAGCGAAGCCACCCTACAAAGCAGCGTCTGAAAAGTCACGCTCTGATTTTACAGCTCTTATCTCTTTGCATTTCGGCTGCAAAGGTGGGTTTATTGGTCAGATTGGACTATGAGCTCTGCGGAGCATGGAGCGTCTACCTGGCTTTTAGCACTAAGGGCTATAACTAGAACAAACCCTTTTCTGTGAGTCCTTTTAAGTGCACCTCACAATACCTGTGCTTCTCCACAGCTCTGGAGACAGTACCCGTGCCTTCAGCTCCAGGGCAGAAACACCCTGGTGTGGCAGGTCACACATAGAAGGCAGGGCTGCTTTCCTCATGCCTTCATTTAACTCATGCATGGAATCTACAGCAGGATTGAGAAGCTGCATTTCAGAGCCCTACTCAAGACCCTTAAATGCTCCCAAAACGGGGCCTTACCGAACTAGGCGTCAAGCCCATGTTGGCTTCAATGTACGTCTCTGTCTTTGGCTCCACGGCGAGTTCAGCTTCCAGGATCTTTTCCACAGGCATGTCCTCGTTGGCGCTACTTGTGGACTCCACCTCGTTCTCGTTGCGGTCCTTGCCCCTCTGCCTCTCTTCCTGCACAGCTGCAAGCGGACATGAAAGGGACAGTGTCAGCCTTGGGTGCTCCACAAGGGTGCCGTTTGCTGGGCATCCCACAGCTCCATGGGTTACTCAACCCTGGAAACCTAAAGCAATCATGGTCCTCACGGCCCATAGGACCATCTGCTGCTGTCTTCTCCATCTTGACCTTTCCAGCAAGAGCATCAATGGGACACATGCACACATGAGCACGGCAAAGGACACGGCCCCAGCTCAGACCTGTCAAACACACCGCTGCTGGGAAGGTCCCCACTCTACAGAGGCACAAGTCCTAGAAACAAAAAAGGTTAAAGACACACGACGAGAAGCAAAGGAAGCAACGCGGCGAGTTGCTGCGGGAGAAGGAAGTGGTTGGGCACTGATACAGAGGAAGAAACAAGGTCAAGTGATAAGATGAGAAAGATAAATTGGTCAGTTTAAAGCACGACTCCACAGCTGGACTGTCTTTTGATCCAGCCAGTGGCGAACTTCCATGGCTGCATGGTTTTCATGCAGTGCATCCAGCTTCCTGGCTCCGTTCGGGATGCTAATGACCAACATAAGGCTCTTGGTGGGCTCATGGTAACAGGCATCTGTTGTCATGTGCTCTGCGTAAACCATGACCGAGACTTTGTCCCAGAGCTCTTTCCACACAGACAGGAAAGACCTGTCCCAAATCTCCCACAGCAGGAGTAATTGAGCCACAAACATGTCACATGCTGATGACCTCATGTCTGAAGAGCACGGAGATGAAAAATGCTCCCTAGATGGTAATAACGTTATTAACGCGCTTCTTTTGAAACCAGCACCCACACTTTCACTAAACCTAGAAAGCAGCTTCACGCAGATAGCTGCACTTGCAGTTTCTTTTCAAGCCATAATGCGAAATGCTCTAAATTTAATACTCTTCTGCATATGGTCATTTCCCACAGTACATTTTAGCATGTTCTAGCTCAACACAGCTCAAGCAATCAGTGTTTCTGTCTCTTGGCATGAGAGGTGACTCCTTTAATTTATCCAGCTCTTTGTCCAAGACTGAATGAGACATTCAGTAAAGCAGAAGGGCCACTACTTATCCTAACGCTCTCCCTCTTTGCTGAATTTGAACCTGGTTGTGTGACGTTAAGAGAAAACAGCAGGGGCACAGATACTGTTCCAGTGAAATCAGAACTGCCTGTAACACAATAAGGCCTTTTAGATAATCAGTGAAACCAGCTCCATGCCAAGCGCGAAAACAAAATCCATAATATAAAATTTACTTCTTAAAATACAGGAAATTAAAACACATGCTAAAAAATATCCTATATGGACTCTGATCGTATTAACCCAACTCCACCCCAGCATGAGAAGGCCTGGGGCTGATTTCCATGCGTCTAACCCCCTTCCTGCAGTCAGCAGCAGGGCAATGTAGCTGCAAGGCAACAGACCTGATTTTGTTTTCTGTAGCATTTAGACACCTTCGATATGAAAGTTGCTACGCAGAAAAACAAGAGGGTTTTTTTTTTGGGAAAACACATCTTAAGTTCCCATGGTACAGAGGCGCACACCGTTTCTTGGTTGGCTTCTCAGCCCCACACAGATTGCTGTGGTCAAAAGTCACGGATCGGTATTAAGGCTCCTGTTCATATGGAAACTCTCTTAACGTGGATCCTCCTATTTACTTTTTCAGGTACTCTTTCAACATAAAACCCTGCTTAAATTTCTCGTCCCCATCCCTACTCTTGTCTTCCCATCAGAAAGCTAGAAACTTTTGCTTAATGCCAACCCTTCCTTCAACTGCACAGATGCCCTAGAACTCCTTTGGGCACATTAGAAGAGATAAAATAGCTACTAAATAACAGAAAAGCCTAGGAGAAAGGCAAACCTTCAGCAAGCGGGATTTCACTAAATGACTCAAATGCCAAAGATCTGATGCACAGTTAGAGCAGGTCTCAAGGATAAAGGTACAAAGCTCGGAGAGGAACAACCGCAAAAGGACAGCCCCGCTGCCCGGGGCCAATCCGTCAGGAAGGGATGTTATTCTGAAAGACACATCCCCGCTACAAGCACTGGGATTCCTCGGAGGGCTCTGCAGAGGTCAAACGGGACGGTGGCCACTTACAGCCTCAAATCTACAAATCTCAACCCCAACGAAACCAAGAGAAGCATCCTCGGATGTGAGAAACCAGACACCCTTGGGCGGTGATGGGGAGAGACGGTCTCAGAGGACAACTTGGGTTATGCTGGCATTCAAACGGGCTTTGCTTGCGATTAAACTGAATCTTGCTGATATAAACAATAGACGGAGGAGGCAGATGGAAAGAGATTATGTGCCTATGTACTCATTTCTATCGACCTGTGTTTAGAGCTGCTACATGAGAAAGTTTGTCCCGCTGTTTGCTGCGGGGCTGGTCAGCAGAAAGCTGACTCATCCGAGCCTGCTTAGCCCAAATCTAAATCCCCTCGGCCTTGCCCAGCATTGCCTGCAGCAACGACACACCAGACAGAGCAGATGGCAGAGTCTCTCCCAAAATATGCCAGGTCCAAAGACAAACCAAGCCCTTGCCAGGGATACTGCTACCTGCTCTGCTACTTGGGGCTTGCAGCATCCCTGCAAAGCCGGGACATACCTGGTATGTCCTGTGACCCCCTCAAAGCAGGACTGATCTCTGTTCAGCTCTTATTCCTGTCTCTCTGCCAATGCAAACGCATTCTCCTGAACCCCACTTGCATGAAAGCAGCACCCACTTGCTCTCCAAGCATCGCTGTCTGCCCTCCCTGCCCCCAGTTTCATCTTGGTTTGCACTGGCAGCACCCATCCCGCTTTGCAAAACGCCCCGTGCCTGTTTCCTTCCCAAAGAAAGCCCAGGCTGCAGCAGCACGCGGCCAGGCTCGCCTCCCCGCCCTCAACCACAAGCACATCCTGAGGAGGAGGCACCGCGGCGGCGCAGCGGGCTCTGATTTTATCGGCGCCGCGCTCCTGTCACCTCCTCTGCAGGACCCGGCGCGGCGAGAACAGGAAGCCACAGATTTGACAGCCGGGGGCTAACGCGGACGGGTGTTTAATTGGGACTGTGCAGCCTGCGAAGCGAGAACGCAGCCGGCGTGCCGGGTCACCGCGGAGGGGAAGAGCAGCCGCATCGGCCGTGCAGCGGAGAGGCGAAGAGGCAGCACGGAAAGGTCATCCCCAGCCTTCTTGCGCCGGCGCTCCGAGCAGGAAACAAGAAGTGCCTGGTTTTTTGGTGGTAGTTTGAAAGGTTTTTGAAGGTATCGGTGAGGCAGTAACTGCTCTGCATGTTGGCTCAGTGTCAGCCCCGTGTTTTCCATCCCCACGCAGCAGCTCCTGGAATGAAGCGGGAATAGCTCCATTCTCCATGCAACCAACAGCTTCTCTCCCGCAACAGATTTATGCCTGGCTTAGGTACAGGCAGGACATCTTGTCCATGTGCACACGACCACCCCTCATGAGCACACGGCGGGTCTTCCCATAGTCACCTCACTGCTTCAGCTGTGGTTCTCTCCAACACTGTCTTTAGGATCAAGAGACTGAATCATTTTCCAGCAATTCTCTGCTCTTCTATTTTCAGATTGACCCTAGAGTATTGCTACAGCTCCAGCGGTATCATGTTCAACACATTATCCTGAAGAAAAAATCAGGGATTTGCAGACTGCATTCAACACTTGTCATCTTTGAACTCCAAGACTCCATCGGGATACAGCCAGGCACCAATCTTGGCTTCCACTGGCCTGACGTTCAGAAGTGGTGCAGCAGGGAGGGGACATCCAGGCTGCAGGGAGACATCCCCATTTCAGAAGAGGACAAAGATCATCTGTTTTTTTCAGATGCAAAAAAAAATAGCAGCTGGGGTGGTGGAAAGAAAGAAGGAGCAAGGGTTCAAACAAATGCACAAGGTTTTGTTGTTGTTTTCTTTGTCATGCAATATGGGATGTGGGTGCAAAGGAAAGTCTTTAGCAGCGAGGAGAACCTTCTCCATAAAGACCTGGGGCCTTATCTCTGGAAGCCACTCCTCACTCCCACCAGGGATTAGTCATAAAGAAAAGCATGATGGAGATGACAAAAATACATTTTTCAAAGGGATTTTTTTTTCCTGGGAGTTGGGCTTCTCCTTGGCTTTCTTTCTCTTCTCATTTATCTTTAAAAGAAAGGGAAATACAAACTTGGTAGCTGCAGAGCAGCTTGCCGGGTGATACTCAAATGGGAATACCTTGTTCTTCTTGGCTTCCCAGGTGTCTTGTGAGCGGGATGGATGGTGCTCCATCCCTGTAACACAGTAAAATTTAGAGACAAAGATCATTATATAACTTGGTGCTCGTTTCCTTCTGTTGGGCTATGAGGGGATTCTTCTTTCACATAAATCATAAACTTACAGGGTTTGTCTTGCTCTCATTTAATAATAGTCCTCTCTTGAGCGCAGGGAGAAATTCCTTTTGAGCAACAGTGGGGAAATTAAGGATTTACTCATGAGTCCCAGTGGAAGTGTACATTTTTACAGAGAACTACATGATGTGCAGTTACCTGGTGCTTTATGGTGGAACAAGAAGCAAAGTAGAGGCAGACAGAAGAGGAAAGGGGTTCTGTGACTTGTTCCTTCTACCCACCTTGTCTCTGGTGGCAGGATCAGCACACATTTGCTTCCAGGATAAAACAGATATTCTTGGTTATCTGATGTCCTTCCCTCCTACCGCACATGTGAACATTAGATTGGATTCACCTTCAAGACGGTGACGGTCCCGGTGATGTGGATTTTTCTGGCCATGGAGATGACCCAGTGCTTGACCAACAACGAGGCCCTGCTCTTCCTAAAAGCAGCAGGTGAAGCAGACATATTGCTTGCTGAAACTCATCCCCAAAAATACTCCTGCGCGAGGCAAAGCAGTCCCAAGCTGTTATTACACCAGTCCTGTCTGACGCCTCATGCTTTCAGAGCTGAACTTCCGCATGTTCTGCTCCGTGTTGACGGCTCTGCCAGTGCCTTCATTTCTTCCTCAAGGAGATTCATATGGTTGAGAGGTTGTCAGTCTGATTTTCTTAATGCAAGGGAAGCATTAAAACTTGAAATCCACTTGAGGAGAAAAAAAGATGCTGCAGAGAGGGAGCTCTAAGAGGCAGCCCCTCCTCCCTCAGCTATGTCTCAGCCGAGCCAAGGACAGAAGCCTCTTTTCCATGGCACCTGATGAAGAGGCTCTTCTGTTATTCTGCTTGATTTCGCTTGCATTTGCCTCAGGCTGGTTGCTGTCATCTCTCATCTAGAGCTCTCAAGCCCATCTGCACTTCCCCAGGCCGTGGTGCAGCGAGATACGGAGCCCCATGTGTTAAGGACCACTTCTCACTGGCATCCCTCTTCTGAGGAGAGCCTCACCCCACGCATTGCAGATGAACCTCAACTGCCCAGGCCTGAGGGCTCCTGTGACAAAATGTCAGTTCTGTCCAGCGTCAGTGTGTGGATCGATACCCAACGTGCTGCCTTTGCTCCTGGTCCTACACTGAAGACCGACAGCTACGTGAGCAGGTCTGAGGCCATCGCAGAGTGAACTCTCAACCTAGCTCGGGTTGCCTCAACCTTGTAGAGCGTGTGGAATCAAACTAGCTGCAGCTGAGTAACAAATTTAGCAACTGCAGGAGAACAACGTGCCCAGTGATGCTGCGAGGAGGACGAGGAAGGCATTGCTGGCAAATTTCTAGAGTGTCACCAATTCCTATCATTTCGTCACAGGCCTCATGATTAGCATCACGAAAGCGCTGTGTTTTGAGTCATGTGAATGACCAAAACCCCAATCTTCCTTCAAAAGCCTCCTTCCCCTTTTAAGTGTCAGGCTTGTAGAGAGAAACCTGATACTTTGATCTGCAGATTAATTAGTTAAAGGAAAAAAAAAAAAAAAAAAAAATCAAACAAATGCTCTGTTTTTAAAGCCTGGCCAGAGACGCAAACAAAGAGACTCTAGTGACATTTCTCACCCTGCTTGAGCAACATCTTGCCGAGTAGCCCATGGGAGTTCGTAGGGCATTGGGGTGGGCATGGCCAACACAGCCGTCCTGCAAGACCAGCGAGCCCAGGCCAGCTGCGAGAGGAGCCGGGTTGACCTGCTCTCCCTCCCGTTGCACTGCCCTGGGAAACCTTCCACGGCCACTGTGCTTTTGTGTCCAAGGAATTTTAATAAGGGAAGCAGGAAGGACAAAAGGAACAGGGTTTGCCACCAAAGTGGCTGCCAGAACGAAACGTTTTTTTGCGAGCCTCCATCAGGAGGAAGATCAGAGCCTTGTTTGTTTGCTCAGAGCTGGAGGCTACGGCAGCCTGTAATTACCACTTACCCCGTGTTAATACAGATGAGCGCTTGCTTCTGAGACCAAAATCTATCCTTCCAGGAATAATAACGTGGATGGATAGCCGTGCTTTATTTCTTTTTGCAGGGGAGAGGAAAGGGAGGAAGAAAAAAAACTACTCCTAGCAAAAATTAATCAAACAGGTTTTGCTTTAGGGAAGAGAGGCAGCCTTTAAACTCCCTGAGCCTGGTGCTCACAACTGCTCAGAAGCTCCACTCTGCAAAGCAGGACGAAGTGTGGTCCACGAGGGCAATCACTTATCCCCCACCAAAAACAGCCACAGGCCCCAAAGAAACTCTGATTCCAGGATGCACCCACAGACCTACCTGCTCGTCAGCTCTTGCGAGCAACACAGAGACCTTAAGCAAAGATTCAGGTGTTAATGATGACTCAGAGCCTCACTCCAAAACACTAGGTTTAAAACAACCTTCCTAGCTTTGGGATACTTGTTTTTAAGCATCTCTCCTGGCCAGAGGTACAGAAATAAAAACCTCCTCAAAACAGCCTCCTGGGCAGGTTTTTTGATGCAAACTTGCTATCTTTTCCTACTGACAACATATTGAGCCAGGCAGTGTGATTTTTTTTTTATAATAGGGAATTTGTGCTGTTTAAATACCCTCCTCAAATGAGCACCATGTACAGCGAGAAGGAAAGCTGCCTAAATCCTGACCAGCTACCGTGGACGGAACTGATGCCTGCTGGAAAACCAGCTCTGTGAGAAGGGATGCTCCTACACAGGTGGCGTGTGCACCTATGGAGTGCAGCGTGGAGAGCTGCTGGGGATTTCCACTGCGTGCGGAGTGGAATTTATTGGGCTCTGCTGCCTTTTTAAGGAGCTACATTTTAGCCATATATCACAGGCATCTTGAAGTGCTTATGCCTGAGGTACCTGTATATATCAAAAATGCCATGATACCTGATGTAACTAATTCAGACAGTATTTCTTCTGCTTTGCCTCCGTGTACCTAAGCTTTTTTTTTTTTTAAAGATGAAGCTTTGTGTTACGGCAAACAACCCTAAAAGTTGAGACACAAGAACTAAAGGAAATGGTGGCCTTCTCTTTAACATTTCAGCTGACTAACACATTTTGGTTTTCTTTTTCTTTTACAATAGGCAAGACACTGCTGTGATTAAAAATAAAACGCACCATCAGGGAAATGGAGTGTTAAAAAGTGGATTGAAACACTTCCATGCAGTCATTCCCTAAGGAAAACTGCTTTGGAAAACAAAAGCAAAAATCACTAGCTCATTTGACTATCAAAACGTGGATGCTGCAGAGTATAAGCAAATAGCAGCTTTTGTAAAGAAGGTGAGCTACAGCAATGACAGAGAATCACAAATCAACCCATTTTTCTCAACCTAACAGTATCCTTAAAAACATCATTTAACCAGCTGGCTTAAAGTGCAGCTCTTTAAAAGGATATAAGAAACAAGCTCATTAAGCTGAAAAGCATTCTGCATTCCAAAATTACTACTAAAAATAACTGTGCTCCTGAACTCTGCCCCTTCACTAGGGTACGGCCTGCATTTCCATTTACATTCACTTGGAAAAGTGCGCTGGAAACCTGAATTCCTGCTCTTTCTCCCCAGATTCCTCTTGCTCCTCTTCCCTAAACTCTACGAGATGGGGGTGGCATGGGGAGCTCCCCGGATTTTGGGCATTACATTGGACAATGCAGAGCCCTAGCAGGATTTGGAACAAGTCAATAACGGCTGCATTAGTGCAGAAGCTGAGCACCAGCTACGTCATCTGAGGATAAAACATGGGGAAAGCTTGGTCCCTCTGGACTAAGTGATTTATCTGAGTAGCACCAGGAGACCAGCCGAGGTCTCAAGGCTGCAGGCACAAGTAACTTCCTGCAGTGCTGCAAGCCAAACTCATCCCAGGCTTAACTCCCGCTGGAGCTTAACTTGATGACAGTGCAAACAAGAGGAAAAACAATCCACAAATACAGGGGAAGAGGAAGCATTCTTGTAGAGAGTGAAATTTAGTGCAACCCTGGAGTCAGAGATCAGGCGTAAACAGGACAGGGAACAGCCCAGATCCTCAAAGCCCTGGATCATGTCATGGCAGCAACGCAAGACCGCACTGAGGCCACCACGGTTATGCTACCTGGGCTCGGATTCAGGAGCAATCCTGGGGTCTGCCCTGCAGCATGGACACCACTTGCTGAAGGAGGATATGTGTCTGGTGTCTAGATGGGCGAGGAGCTTTTCAGTGGAGCAGGATGCTCCCATGGGCTGAGCTGCAGCCACAGCTCATCCTGGTGGCATAAAACGCCACACGGTTACAACACTGGGCAGCAAGCTTGGATTGCAGCATGGGGCTCTGCTAGAGGCGGCCTTCCATTCACCAAGCAGTCATCCCTGCTCACTGAAGGGTGACAGCTCGGGGCAAACAAGAAGCTGCTAGTGCCGGGACACGGTGCTCCGCTCGCCGCTCCTTCCGAAGCGGAGCCGGCCGCGCCGTTTCCCAACGTCTGCACTGTGTGAGCTGTCCAAGGCTGCCGGAGGGAGCATGAGAAAGGGCTCCGCGCTGGTATTTCCTGCTTGTGTGTGATCGCAGAGGACTCTGCAGCGCCGGACGGCCTGGGAGAACATCGCACAAGGCAGCAGCGCACAGCAGCACAGGGGAGTGGAGTTTGGGAGCCTCTCATGCTGATTTTGCCAACATCTGCGAGGAAGCTGGATTTTCAGGCTGGCTGCAGTTCTAATCTCTAGGGATCAGCCTCATTATTTCACCGCCAGCTCAAGGAAAGATCCCTCCTGTTAAACTGCTGCACAGATCCGAGCCACTGTTAACAGGAGCGTCTTGCAAGGGACCCTGGTCATCCCTGAAGTCACCCCAGCTAAAGACATTGCACACAAAATGCCTTTATCCCCAAGTCTTCTGTATTTATTCCAATTTATTCAGAAGAGGTCTTCCTCCCTGGAGCCAACTCAAAGGCGGGTTCTACATTTTCCATTAAAACAGGTCTGCTGATATACGGAGGCTCAGAAGGTGCTCAAGAAATGAAGACCCACTATAGACCTTAATGAATAACAGATCAAGCAGAGACACTTATGCTCCTGGATATAAACAGCCACCCACACAAGAAAAATCCCTACATTAGTCAAGATCCTTGATGACAATCTTAATTTTGTTGACTATCTGGTATTTAGTGGGAGACAGAGTGCAAAAAAACAAAGCCTCATACAGCTGGCAATAGCTGGGGCATAAACATTCTCTGCTGCTGCTTTATTATAGCTTTAGTATCTCAGATTCCATAAGGCCCATTCACCAAGAAGAACTAGAAGAAATCTTCCACTTCTGCAGCCTTTCAGCCAATATCCCCTAGATGCCATGTCTTAATGCTAGAGAAGCAACCCTCCTTCCTCCTCAGAGCACCTCGCAGCCCCCCTGCACCTCTCATCCCTACGGATACGCTGCCAGGTGTGCACAGGGCAGACTTTGGTCCATCCCTCCAGGTCTTGGCACATTCACCTGGAGACCCACCAGGGCATTGGGATCAAGCCCTTACTTCCAACATCTACTGACTGCTAATGTATTGGATTTGCCCCCTTCTCCAAAGCTCTCCCTACACAACCCCTGCAAGAGAAGATCAGCCGGTACTGCCTGAGTGCACTTGTGGAGTTATGAAGATCCCATCCGTCACACTGTTAAATAATTGGCTGATCATTATGAATTCATTTGCTATTCATTGTGATAATGTTAATCAAGATGAATTAATAGAGTCCTCATACTGTATGCGCTCCTTGGGGAAGTGCACCACCATTTAGAGACTAATTAATGAACCTATAATTTCAGTGGCGCTGCCCATGCAATCACAGTTAATGGTAGGCACGAAGCAGTTACCTGACTCACACGATGTCAGTGTAGCCAGGCCAAGGGGAATGAGAAGACTCATAAGCGACGGCTGAGTGAATCTCGAGCTCAGACTGTCCTTGTTCAAGCTGATTTTACTGCGTGCTGGGATCTGTCCTAACCCAGGGCTGAAATGCTGCTGCCCCTCATTCTGCCCTCAGCCTGCTCAGCCTCTCAAGGGCATCAACTTGTTCATCCCCTAGAGTTTGCCCATGGGCCTGTCCTTCAGACAAGTCTCTTCCTGATGGTGTTTGGGGTGAGGATCACAACATTAAGATTTCTGCACTCCTTTCAGCTAGGGGAAAGGCACCAGGTACAACCAGATGCCCCTTCCATAGGTTGCTCCCATCCTCAGGGAGCTAAGGCTGCATGTCCTCCCCCACCGTTGTCATGATGCCATCCTAGAGAGGGACACAACCCAGGCACAATTCTTGTGATGTTACAATTGTCAGGTCTCTTCACAAGTGTCTTTCCCCAACTTGGGTGCAGGGAGCTCTGCTCCATGGCTGGTAATGCCCGTCAAGTCTCAAGTCTTGCTCAGTTCAGTCCTTCCACCTCCTCCCTGGCCAGGCACAGCGGAGGAGACGTTTCCAAAGGATGACCTTGGAGCTCGCGTGCCCTGTCCCTGGACGTCACCACACTCGACCTTTCCTAGAGCAGTTTATCAGACTTCCTCCACTCTCTATTTTCCCTGCTGCCTATAGATTTAATGCGTTATTGTTGATGTTACCTTCTTTACAAATGTCAACTAAAATTTCCACGGAGGAAAGGTCTCCAAGCTCTGAATGCAAAGCCAGCCTTGTGCAGGGAGCTGGAGTAAATGAAAGCTCTACATCAATACCGATCTGTACTCCTCCTCTGAAACATACTGCTGCTCCTGAGCACACAGGAGATTTCTTGCCTTCTGATTAGTCACTCGAGTCTCTCGATAGAACAACTCAGTGAATACAAGCTGAAGAGCTGTGACCTGTCTCCAACCAGCACCTTTTTATCTGGCACAAAATCCTGTATCTCGCAGTTGCTCCTAATGCTACGTGACAGCTCTGCAATGCCTCTCCCCACCCTGCGTCCTTCACGGCTTCTCCAGGGCAGCTCTGTGACCCCGCATGTGACTCCGCAGGTTCCTCGGGAAGGGAGACACAGTGAGTGGGCTCGCTGGAGGGCACGAGATGCAGCAGGGCTCCTTGCAGCTTGCACAGCCTATCTGGCTCCCAAAACACAGCCTGTTTCTACTGCAGGCCCACCTGGCAGAGCCACTTCCTCGCATGCAACCCATCGCTGTGGCATCACAAGGCTCCGTTCCCGAGGACCAAAGGGTTAAGTTTGCCCATTGGGATCCCATTGGGAAGGCAGCATCGAGCACTGCGCTCCACCGCGGCGCTGCCCTTTGGGTCGCTCGCTGCTGGAACCTCCCAGCATCACGAGCGGAGATGGCTCTGACATTTGAAGAATCTGCATGTTGTGGGTCCTTAGGTAACCCCGTAAATGGAGCGTGTCAGGCTTTGTTAAACACTAGATGCAGCTCCGGCGCTGCCCTATTTAATCAGAGCTCCAGACAAGAGCGCCCGCTCGGCAACGAGACACGCTCTGGAGCTCGGCTCTCCGCAAGCAGAGCGGCCCCGCAGCACCAAGGAAGGGTCTACGTGCCAGCCAGAGAAGCAACTGCAGCTCCCAAGATGTAAGGCAAGAAGGTATCAGAGAACTGAGCAGGACCAGGGGATCATTTTCACATCGTGTCTGCTAAAAGCCCATTCCACCAGCAGTTAAAAGAGACACTGTCAGCATTTAAAAAGAGCATTTAAAACAGGCACTGCCAGGGCGTTTAGATCCTATGTTTGCATTCCAGTAAGGGTAGGGGTATCTTTGTGAGACGAAACTGCTGTTTTTCTCCTCAAAACTGAAAAAACCATGACCGAGTTAGAGCAACACGATGCTCTGAGCCCATGCCTGGGGCCCAGCCTCTGCTGAGATGGAAGGGAACTCTCTGCTTCCTCACCCATGCTGAGTGAGATGCAGAACAGAAAAGGGAGCGCAACTGGGAAGCACACACATATCTCACCTTCTCGCAGTACTCGGATTAGTAACAAGCATATTAAACATGGGATCTTTATCTTGATGATGCTCCCTTATCAGCTCTGGTTTTCCAGGATTCAACATTCTGCATTGCGTGTAAAAAACAAGGCCAAGCCAGGTGGCAGCATTTGTCACCTGAAATACACCTAACCCCAAAAGCCTTTTATTGTGTTAAACCCCGGCTCACCTCTTTCCCAAGGGGCTCTAAAGAGGGAAAAAAATAACACCTATCTCCTGTTACTGCTCCTTATCTTGTTTACCCCTTCTGAATATGACTCTGGACTTGGAGGCTTTCTTGCCCTACATATACAGACAGGCTGATCCTGCACCTCCTGCTAAAGCCCTTCTCAGCAGTGGAAAGGGAGCAGGACAGTCCCCTGCCATCCTGCTGGGCTACACGTCACCCTGCTCAGGGCTGTAAGGATCAGAATGCAGAGAGAGGAACCCAGTATTTGTCACTGCTGCTCCAACCATGTGGCAGCCACATAGAGAAGGGTGTGAAACGGAGATCAGTAAAGGAGCTGTGCAGCTGCTCCAGGGCTCTGAGCACCGGTGAGGACGGGGGCATTAACTGTCCACCATCCTTGTACTGCTTTGGGACTTATATTTTGGGTCACAGCTACCACGCAAAGTGTGAGCAACCAACGCAGTGGAAGAATGGCATGATTTGTCGACCTGGAGCACACAGACCTTGAGGAGATTCATGCTAGCTTTGGTGCACACAGTGCTGCCAAGTTACCAACACGGGGGCCTCCTGGAGCCTCCTAATGAAGGAAAAGGACCTGCAGGGCTTACAGCACCCACGGGTGCTCTCTCTTTGCTTTACCTTCTCGCTTCATCCCCATTGCAAGACACTTCTGATACCGGCAGTACTGGCACCGGTTCCGCTGGCGCTTGTCGATCAAGCAGTCCTTGTTGTCCCGGCACGTGTAGGTCAGGTCCTTCCTCACCGTGCGCTTGAAGAAGCCTTTGCAGCCCTCGCAGCTGTAGACCCCATAATGTTTACCTGGAGGGGGTGCAACAGGTTAGAAGGACTCCCCAAGCGTCCGGGCTCCCCACCCCATCCAGACCTTCCACGCTTCCCAAGGCCTTTCATAGCAGTGCTTGGCAGAAGCAGAGGTTTCTTGGAGCACTGAGCATGTGATAAACAGCAGTGGCTTTGTCCTGAAGTTCATAAAATTGGGAGAATACTATCATCTGGACTATGCACACTTTGATCTAAAAAATGTCCTTGCCACTCCATAGCCAAAGGCAAAAGGATAAACTACCCATCAGCGAAACATGGGGCACCACGGAGCGTCTCCCTGCTCTCCTCATGACCTGCCTCAACTCACCCTGTCATAAATCAAGAGTCGGCTGGATTTCCATTACGCACCTTCCCCGCTCCTCCTTTTCCAGTCATGCGAGCCTGACAGGAGGCAGGAGGTGTCCTTAAGGACCTCACAAACTAGATGACCAGAGCACTTATGGAGTGGAAAGCTTTTAAAATAGCATGAGAATAAAGGGAAATAGCACATCTTTATCTCCCAAGAGTGGAATGACTCAATGCAAAGCACATCTTTTTATCTGGTGCTATGTGACGAGACCAGCTACGGATCAAAGGACAGGGTAGGGAGAGGGACACTGAACTAGCTACACTGCTTAGGGCTCAGGATACAGCCCTGCTGCTAGGCAGAGATCTTGGGCATTTGCTGTACTGAGGACCAGGCCAAAACAGTCACTTCTCTTATTAAATTCAGAGCATGATGAAGAACTGGGAAGTCAAAGCCCTGAGTTGGGCACGTTTCAGCTGGCTCATGTCAGAAACTCCAAGATCAGACAGGCTGGAGAATGCTTCTCTTTGAAGGGTCTTTTCCTCCCCCTCTCTATGCTCATCTAGGGAGTTTGCACACAAACACAGCCCAGCAAACGCAGCTCACCAGCCCTGACACTGCAGGCCACTTTCCAGGCTCGGCAGTGAGGCTTACCTGAAGATCTGTCCCCGCAGATGGCACATATGTGCTTGGTGAAGGAGGCCATAGTTCCTGAGGGATGTGCTGGCACTTTGAGGACCCCATTGAGCCCCAAGGGTGGTTTAATGTCTTCTGAGCTGCTGACAGGGTTCATGGGAGAATTGAGCTGTTGAGAGAGGAGCAGAGAAAGAAGTGCTCACTGAGGAGCAGAGTCACAACAAGCCCAGGACACGCACCCAACCTCCTGTTCAAGCCCAGTCAAGCTCTGCCACCATCACAACACACTGATGTTGCCTCCAAGAACCACATGGACAAGGGCCAAGCAACCTCCACAGCAGGGCTCACCTGAATTCTTAGACATGGGGGGCCAAGAGAGACAGGAAGGAAGAAGTTCCAAGTGCCACAGCTCCCAGGTCCTTCCTGGGTGAGCATCCTGCTCATGCTGAAACCCCAGCCCCCAGTGCAGCCCCACCAAGCCCATCCTGGCTTGCAACCTTCTCTGCTTGGCCTTGGTTCTACACCCTCATTGGGTCTAAACTCATGGAAATGATTTCTCATGGTGCCACGCACAGCTTAAAAAACACGATGTCCACACTGAACCAAGATGAGGATGTGGGCACATCCAGAGATGAAAGGGCCAAAATCTCATCTGCTGCTCTGGAGTAAAAGCAAATGTGACGCTCTGAGATGCTGCCAGTGAGCAGAGCTGAGTGACACGAGACATCCCTCCCATATAGTCACAGCCCTGGGGGAAGGAGAAGGGGTGAGCTCGTCCCTCGCACACCACCCAGAGGGCCGACAGCGCTGCCTGAAGAGCCGGCCCCACAAGGGACGTTCCCGGATGATTTAATAGGAAGGCAAAATCCTCCCGTGCTGCCAGACTTGCACCCACCTCCACGGGACAGCCCTTATCTAAAGGCACCCGGGAGACTTCCCTGCTTCACGCCGCCCGGGGATGCGGAGCAGGGAAGATGATTTGCAGTGATGATCCGTGGGAGCGAGAGCTTGCAGGGATGATGAAGGCCAGGACTCTGGTGCTTTAGCTCAGCAATTTATATATATCCTTTTAGCATTATCTCCCCAAAGGAAAGCTTCACAGCAAATAAATAGATCCCAGATGCAACAGGGCCTGGCTTTCCAGAACTGCCTTGCGTGGGACACTTGCTTGCAATTTATGGCCTTCCAGCAGCCCCTCTGCATGTCTCTCTTTCCTGCTCTCTTGTGCACGCACTCCCCAACAGAACCAGTGAGGACAGCAGAGCCATCTCCATTACAGAAGCTCTCAGACCACAGATCCTGGGGTGCTCTGCTATTTGAGCAAACAGTTCCTGTGCCCAGGATTATTTTCACATGGTCCCTACATAGCAATAGACTATTCCGCAGTGCATGCAGAGAAACCGAGGCACGGAGATGTGAAAGATCCGGAGCAGAATCAGGTTCACAGCAGCCCAGGTTGAAGGGTCAGGCAGATCTGCCTCCACCACCACCTATGCAAACCCAACTAACCCCACTGAGGCACAGAGGGGTCAGGCAGGACAGAAAACAGCCCCAGCCTCTAAGTCCCCGGCTGGGGCCCTTATCTCTGCACTCTCCGTCCCCTTGTGCTCCGTGGTGATCTGCAGCAGCCACCCAGGAGCTGTAAAACACCCTGGACAAGGTGTCCTCACACAGACCAGCCTCACAGGGCCCCGCAGAGCCGTCACGACACCCTCCCCAAAAACGATGGCCAGAGGAACCAGATCCCCAGGGACTTGGGGCACTACTCAAGGCAGCAGGCAAAGGAGCTTCTCCTTCCCTGCCCACCTCCGACGCAGGCGGGAGTCGCCGGATTCCCGCTGCAGTGTGTTGAGCTCCTCTTCCCTAACAGAGACACTCAGCAATTGGACTTGTCACAAATCAACTCAGGGAAGTCCCAGAGCGGGGGGTTTGTCAATTAGAGGAGCGCGGCGGTGCCTCTGATCGCGAAGGCTGGAGCGGGGGATGCTCGGCAGGCTGATGACTAAGAGCTGCAGAGCAGAGCAAGGCGAACCCATCCCGGAGACACGCGACGCTCCGACGGGGCCCACGGCAGCTAGCGACACCGAGGGAGCTGCAGCCCACCAGGGACGCACTGCCGGGTCCCGGCTCTCCAGCCTCTCCCTTCCGGATGTGCCATCGCATTGGGAGCAAGCTACCCTGGCTCTGGCGGGACCAAGACGAGCCCCATGTGGCCCCTCGGCTCCGTGCACGGCCACGGGCAGCAGGCAGGGCCGGAGCAGGGCCGTGCACGACGGACACTGCTCCTGTCGGGTGCCACTGGCCGCATTGGCGGCAAGGGGTGCAGGACACGAGCTGCCGGCCGCAGATAAGGCCTTGGGCCACCGCTCCGAGCGCCAGCAGCCCCCAGCAAGTGGCACAGCGAAGGACGGGGCTCTGGTGGCCCTCGGCGTCACAGGGTGCCGCGCGGAGCTGAGTCAGCGTGGGCTGAGCGCCACCCTTCCTCCCTCCGGGCCGGCCGAGCCCCCGCGGAGGCGCCGCGTGCGGCCCGTGGTTCCCAGCGCACGGAGCCGAGCAGGGGATCCGGCCGGCGCTTCTGCTTTCGCTGCGGATGAGCCCCGGTGCCACCAGCGCGAGCGGGGCCGCCGCGGCTCCTCTCCTGCTCTTCCTCTTCCTCCTCTCCAGTTCACTGCTCTGGGGACCACATTGCGTCCTGCCAGCAGCTTCACTTCTCCCTCCTGGGGAAACGGCCTCCATTGATCCCCTGGTTATCCCGGGAGCATCGTGTGCAGGCCAGGGCGGCTCTGGGGGAGCAGCCGCAGCCGAGCTCGGCCTCCCATCCCTCCCTGCTCACCTCGGGCGCCTGCAGAGCTGCTGCCAGGGATGCCCGAGGCGGCTTCAACTGCACAGCTGGGACCCCTGTAGCACTGAAATGAGGAGGAGAAATACCCGGGATGTAAAGTCCCTCTTTCTGCCTGTCTTTCATCTCTTATGAAAATCCATTATTTCTTGCCTAAAAAAAAAGCTTTAGGAGAGAGGGTTTAAAACCCAAGGAAGAGCAGGTTCAGCCTCCTGGCCAAGCCAAGACTCTGCTTCCCCATGGGCACTGCAGCCCACGCCAGGCAAAGCAGCTCAGCCCGGCAGCACTAGCACCTCCTGGGCCATGGGAGAGGGAACGGGCTGGAGCTGAGAGCCCGCAGCATCCCCAAACCCAGCCAAGCCCCCCGGAGCTCCGGCAGCTCCGGCGGGAGGGCAGGTGCCGGGGTGGGAGAGGCGCCCGGGGCCTCGCACACCTTCGGCTGCCCGCGTCCTCCTGCTCCGCTGCGTCTCCAGAGGTAACGAGGCATGGCCTGATGGCAAGTGGCATCTGCCATCTGATTCAAAGCACCTTCCATCAGCGCTACCTCCGCTCCGCGGCTCGGGCCCCTCGCTCCATTACCCCGGGCTGGTGCGCGGCACGGGGGCGCATTCCTGCGCCCATCCTCCTCCTCCCTCTGCCAGCAGGTAGGGGCTTCCACCCACTGCCACGGTAGGGACTTAATGGACCCAGACAGAGGACAGATGGTGCAAGCCATTAGACTGAAAACATCCCGTCTCCTCTAGGAAAAGCACTTAAGGACGAGTCCGCGAGCGAGGGGCGGGCGCCGGCGCCATCTCACCACACTCCCGCTTCCCCTTTTTTGCCCCGTGGACGGGTTTTATTTCAGTTCCCCTGGCCAGCGCATCCATAGCCCAAACGGCGCCGCACGCTCGAAACCAGGGCTGCCGCTCCCAGCCCTCCTGCGCCGCGCGTTGCTGCCCCACCGCCCTCCTCCCTCTCTCGCTGCTGCTTCTGCTCCTGCTGCCAGTTCCCAGGCACCGTTTCACTTCTCCCTTCGCCTCCCATCCGCCCGGCGCATCCCGAGCGCCGGCTCCGCGCTGGCGATGGGGAACCAGGCGAGCCCGGATGCAGGGACGCGGGTTCCCAGCACACCAGTGGGGTCACAGCCCAGGGGACACGAGCCAGCAGCAAAGCCACCCAGCAAGCCCCGGCAGGGGGTTAAAGGCAGCCCGAGCCCAGAAGCACGTCCCTCCCCGAGCGCCCGATAGGAAGACCCGTTATCTCTGGAAATAAATCAGGCCAATATTTAAAAATAAAGGTGCCGGCAGGTGTTTGACTCTCAGCAAGGCCCGGGAATAAATAAACCAGCAGTGAGTGGCAGGTGGTAGCCAATTCCTTAATCTGCCCTTTTACTAAACATATAACGTGCGAGCAGCCCGCAACAGGTGGCGGGGGCTCGCCAGCTCTGCCGATCTTGCTATTTTTATAAGGAGCTTATCTCTCGAGAGTTGGAGGGGGCCTTTACGTAATCTTCAGCCCGCAAGCAGCAGAGCCTCCTCGTGCGGAGCGGCGAGCTCCGCAGCAGCGCCCAGGGGATGCTCAGGAAGCGGCCCCGCTCCCAGCCAGCCCCAAACCCACTCCAACTCCGGCCACGGGAGAACCAGCTCTCAGCTGCCTCGGGGGCGTCTCTGCTGGGACGTTCCATTCCCCATTGGGTTTCTGCTTCTGCCCACCCTTTGGCTCCTATGAGTTCCCCAGTGGGATCCTGCTCCCGCTGTGGATCCTCCAGCCAGGGGCTGGATGCGGCTCCTGCAGCTTGCTGCCGATCCCTGCGGAGCCAGGGCTGGATGTGGCAGGAAGGGAGCTGCAGATGCGGAGCTGGGACGGGAACCCGCCCCTCCTGTCTCGCACCCCATTCAGCGGGAAGTGATTCGTTCCCCACGGCCAGGTCGCTGCAAGCCCCCATGCGCCCCCTTACCTGCGGGCTGCTGGTTCCAAACCCCAGGCTGGGCGTGGAGGGGACGGACATGGCGTGCGGGCCCATGGGGGAGCTGATGACGGAGAACGGGGGCCCCATGCCGTTGATGGGGGAGCTCAGGGTGCTGATGGGCGAGTGGAGCTGCCCCGGGGAGCCGAGCGAGGAGCCGATGCCCGGCCCGATGGACGGATGCAGGGAGGGGGTGGCCATGGGGCCCCGGCTCGTCGGCGAGTTCAGGGATGTGGAATTGACTTGGTTGGAAAAATCTGCAGGAGAGAAAAGAAACACCCTGGCTTGAAACTCCAGTGTAGGGCAGGCTCCCATATATCCCCATATTGAGCCCTGACCAGCCCACCCACCTCTGCGTCCTGACTCCTCCCAAAGAGCTGCTTTTCCACCCTCACACCTTCGCTTCCTCCCACAAAATCCCCATACACCCTCCAATTTCAAGCCCATATTTAGCAAACACGTGCAGGAGAACCTGCATCATCCGTGCCACGGGCTCAAGGGGTAAAGGCCCTTCTAGCGTGAGGCGCAGGTGTTGCTGCCTGCCCCTATCCGCTCCGCCCAGGTCCAGACCCTTTCCCATGGAGGCAACGTCACTCCGGAGCCACTGCTGAGCAGTTCCCGGCAGGGCAGGGGTTCATTCCGCACACGCCACCCTACATTGTGATTAAACTGGGCTTTAATGCAGCTCGGGCTGGTTACACAGGCCGTGCACGAGCTGCAGCTGCGCTCGGGAGCCCTGTGCATGGGCAGCCCGCGGGCCGCGTCCACCTGGCCCTGCATCCCATGGGAGCAGGAGGAGGGGGCAGCGGGAAGGGGGGCGGTTAAAAATAGACAGCGATTCTCCAGAGAGGCGACACGGAGCCGTTCCTGGCACGTTTCCTGCCCATCCTGTCACGCTGCTCGCAGAACAATCCAACGCGAGGAAGCGGTGGCTCGTGGGCCCTCTATGCTCGCCCCAAACACCCCCCAAGGCCTCAGCTCCCACCAGGTTTTACGCCAGGGAACGCAGCACCAGGAGGGGAAGGCAATGACGCAGCCCCAAGCGTTTGGGGGCTGCTAGCAGGGGTCTCTGCAGGCCCCTGTGCTTGGCTGCAGACTCCGATGGTCGCTAAAACCCCGGGAATACCTCCCCTAGTTGCCTGCATGCCCCCGCCTCCGCATCCCGCTTCCCAGCTGTGAAGGCTCCGGGTGCCGGGGCCGGGAGAGTGGCTCCCCGCCCCGGGCAGCGGCCGCGCTTGGGATCCCGCTGCGGATCCGCGCGGCTCCCGCCGTGCCGGCGGCCGGCACGCCTCGGCCGCGCGCTCCCAACCTTGTAGACATAACAGGATTAGAGACGCGAAGAAAGAGGCCGGCTCCCCGCAGGGATAATGCCTTAAACCCGCCAGGCACGAGCCGGGACGCGGATCCCCAGGGCACGGGAGCCAGGGATGCACAAAGGGAAGGCGATTACCAGCTTCCCAAGGCTTGCCAGCTCCCGTGCCGTGGGATTCCCATCCTATTAGGCAGCCCCAGTGCAGAGCCCGGCACAGGCGCTCGGCAGCAGTGCAAGACCCTGCGTTACACCCTGTGCCTTTGATGGCACCCCCGGGACAGCTGGGGGCACGTGGCCTGGCCAGGTCCTATGGAGCCGAGCTGCTCTCACGGCCAGTGGGAAACGCACGAGGATCCGGGCTGGGAATCCCAGCACCGGAGCCGCACACAGGGATGCGCCCGGGTCCCCGTGCCAGGAGGGATGCGAGGGAAGCCGGCACTTAAGCCGACGGCCATGGAGAAGAAGCAACGGACGGACTTTGCTTTCAAAGCAAGATCCTGAATCCTCCAGGCATGGTCGCAGCAGGTTCCTGGCAAGCAGCCCGCGCCTACTCCAACGTGTCACCCAAGCAAGGACGAGCAGGGCCCAGCCCTGCCTGGCTCTGCTCCCCAAAGCAGCACCCCCCGAGGGCAGCGGCTCCCCTGCGCCCGGCCGCTGTGCGCGCCTGCCTTCCAAGCAGACACATTCCCCGGCACCCCCGGAGCAGCCGGGCGTGTTTCGCAGGGCTGGTTTGGAGAAAACACTCGAGGCGAAGAAACAAAAAGGGAAAAAGCGAGAGCAGGGGAGGGAGGAGCGCGCGGGCGCTGACCGGGCATGTCAGGAGAGGCGCGGAGGGGCTCGGGCTCCTGCTCGGCTCCGTTTGCAACACACGCAGCCCCAAGGCCTCAGCCATGCGCTCTGAAACCTGAACCAGCCCTGAGCCCCTTCAAGAGCACCGTGACTCAACCCCGGCTCCGAGCAGCTCCCGAGTACGGGGAGGTCTCCACTCTTGGGCCGAGCATCGCCTCATTTGCCGCGATGCAAACGTCACCGTGAGGAGGGGCTGCAGTGGGAAACGTTCAGAGCTCACGGATCCAGCAAGATTTCACCCAAAATGTCAATTAACCAAAAAAAATCAAACAAAGAAACAAATAAAGAAGCTTAAGATGAAATGTTTGTTTTCCAGGGAGCTCTTCAGAGCTCGACGTGCCTCTGGCTGCAGGTAGCAGCTGTGCTTCTGCAGTTGCCCCAGGACACACTTCCATCACTGCGATGTTTCACTCCCTCTGTGTAACAAATATAACCCCAATCCCACATGGGATTTGGTATCCTGCCCTGCCAGAAGATGGAATCATGGGCCAGGGGTCTGTACAACAGCTTGAAAGCGTGGTCAAGTTTCCAAAAACCCTTCCATTGCCCCTCCAGAAAAGTCCTTCCTTCCCCTCCTCTGCGGGAGACGGAGCAGATTGAACCTTCAGCATCACCCAGTGCCAAACGCACCAGCCCATTGGGAAAGGAGCTTCTCCCTGCAGGACTCGCAATCCATGCGAGGCCAAAGCCAGGCACAAAAGTACAGCTGGAGTCGCCCTGCTCGCGAGGGGGTTAAGGAAGGAAGATCCCCAGGGAAGGATCCTGACCTGGACATGAGAAATCCCGGCTCCTCGCACGCCACGGGCTGCCTATGGGGCCTTGAACCTTAGAGCAACCCCAGGAACAAATAAACTCCGAAAAGGAAAAGAAAAAGACTAAGAAAATATCCTTAATATAAACAAATTTAAACAAATAAACACCCAGCCTGATGGATACCATTTGGCCTGCAGCAGACCAGGCAGCTATTTTTCCAAACACATTTTCAGTTGAATCAATGTGAGACTATTCATTTTTCTTATGTAACTTAGCCATTTATAGTGGGTTTGTGTGACTATCTTTCGACCAAAATAAACTCCTTGCCTGTTTCTAAATAAAAAAAAAAAGAAAAATCTCAAAGCATTTCCCCTTCTTGACACACCCCTAAGTTGCAGCTATTTTCTCTGAATACCCTTTGTTTGAACACAACGACCTCTATATCTCTTCTAAGATGCCCCATGGCAGCTGGGAGATCAGACACGAGAGCTGTTCAGCAGCGAAACCATTTGCATTGGAGCTTTTTCCCCTCCCTCTAAACTATGCAGCCGCGAGCCACAAAATTTGGATGGGAATTTTCCCAAAGAGCGAAGACGTTTAGGGCAGGGCCACATGATCCACCCAAAGCGACCGAGTTCCGAGGCTCCATGGAGCCAGAGGCTGGTCTTTAGCGTTCCCCCACGGTGCAGGAACATGTTGGAGCCTCAACCATCCCACCAAGCGGAGAGTCGGAGCTGGCCCCAGAGATAAGGAACCTGTTTCTCATTTCTCCTGCACGCCCTTTATGCCATTTCTGCCTCGCAATATTGCTCTGGGGTGGTATAATCCCTGGCTCACGGGAAACCCCAGGCCAGCTCCACAGCTCCGGAGGGAACAGGAGAAACGATCCCGAGGCGGCTGCATCCGTAGGCAGCAGGAGCGCCGGGAGCAGCCCAAGCTGGGCACAGGCCTGCGTGACCTTGGCCAAGGTCACGTGGGAAACTGGAGCCAAAGCTGGGAAAAGATCCCGGGGATTGCACGGCCCGGGCTAGCACCACAACTGCTGAATCGGCCTGCCCCATATTTCTTCCTTCTGGCTGTGTGACAGACAGCGCTCTCCAACTATTATTAATTTGAAGCAAAGGAAGAAAACATCTTCATAAAACATTTGTCCCCATTTTCAACTAGCTGCACTAGACACTCGGACCAGTGCAAACAAGTACAAAATGTCCCCGTGCAGCCTCACTGGTATTTTCCACCCGCGTTTGGGCCATGAGCACAAACATCTCCTTCGGACCGACAAACTCTCCCGGGCCGGAGCAGAGCCGCAGCTCCACGTGCTGGAAGCCACCGCGTCCCAAGGGGCCACCACCTCGCCGTGGTTTCCTATTGCATCCCAGTCCCATGCACTGGAATCTTCAAGAAGCATTTGTAGCCTGACACCCAGCAAAAGCCTTTGCTGATATCACAGCATCAATAAGGACCATGTGATTTTAAATTTTCTATATAAGCAAAATGCCCCTGAGCAGAAACAACCGCAACGGCCCAGAGGTGCTTTTTTTTTTCCCAGAAGAGCTCATTTGTACTAGAATAAACTGTACCAGCATAAGCTTTCGCCAGTATAATCTTCATTTATGCTTAAGAGGCTTTTCCAATAAAACTACAGTGACCCAGCTCCGCTGGTAAACATTTCCTAATGCACACGGGGCGTTTACGCGGCAGCTCCGGGCTCACGAGAGAGAGGAAGTTCAGGGAACCTTTCTCAAGCCACAGCAGATCCTCTCCGCAGCCCGGGAAGGCTCCAGGTCGCGGGGCCCGGGCACGGAGCGCGCCGGGAAGGGCGGCCGGGCGCCCGCCGGGCTTGGTGGCACAAGGGGCCCCGCTGCTTGCGAGCGCCGCACGCGATGGCAGCTCCCCGGGAGCAGCGACCGCAGATTTGGACGGCTGCCCACACCTCGGCACTTCCTCTTTCACTTATTTATTTTTTTTTTCTTTCTTCTTCCTCTCGGCACCTCTTCCTCCTTAATCAGAAAGCAGATCAATTCTGGGTACTAAGCAGCAGGAAATGCTAAATTTGGGTCGCCCCTCCCTTCCTCGCTGCAGTCCCGGCCGGCGGCGCCTCGCTGCACGCGGCGCCGCGGGAGACGTCACAAGCCTCCGCTCCGAGGCCTGGCCGCGGAGCAGGCTCAACGCTCAGCCGGGCACACCGTGGAAATCCACACGGGAATCCCGCGCATCTTGAGAGCCTCCCTGCCTCCTTTGAGGCCTTTTGGGGGGTTCCTCTTACTCTGCTTGCCAGCAAAAACCACTGCTCATGTTCAGTCCCAAAGGGGCACCGAGATTCCCCAGCTTGTTCCGCACCCAAAGAACCTCCAGCGATTGAGGGTTTTGCCTGCTGTCCTCTCCCTTGGCCAGGACCAGGGAGTGCGGCCACAACTTTCCTGTGAAATTTGCTCTGGGAATATACTGACCACAAGAGGTCAGGTCATCACTTTTGTCCCCAATCAAAGATGCGGGTGGACACAGAACATGTTTACAGCGTTAGTATTATTCCAAATAGCCCTTGGCCTGCAATCTTGAGCAAGGCTGCTCTTAATTCGGAGCAGCGTAGCTGGGACGGGAAGCAGCCCTGGGCTCTCTCATCCCTGCCGCTTCCATAGGTTTTTGGGGAGCACAAAGTCCCATCCTGCAAGGAGGGGCCGATGTGACAGAGTCACTGCCAGCCCCAATCCAGCTGCTTTGAAAATCTGTGCTCTCCACTTGGACCTGGCACGAGAGGGAAGCCAAAGAGGAGGGGAATGAAAAGCCCATCAAGCATAAACCATACTGCTCCTTCGGGTCGAGCAGAACTCTCCCAGGCTTCCTCAGCCACGCGGAGGGATGAGGATGGATCAAGAGGTGCTTCCTCCCCTCTGCAGCCATCGAGGGCAGGGCAGAAGCTGCAGGAGGGTGCAGAGAACTGCTACCAAGCGCGCTGGCCCATGGGGTTCCTTCAGTGCTGCTGCAGTCGCACGTTTTCAAAGGTTATTTGAACCTTTCTTTTTTCTTTCCTTTTCATTTCTAGACTTGAGTGCAAAGAAAAACCTGAAAACCTCCCTTCTAGACACTGCTTAAGCCTCAACCCGGGAGAGCAGGCGTAAATGTTTCCTTCCGTGGGCGTTCAGAAATCAAACTCTGCCGTTTATTTCGGGACCCTGCTCCGTGATTTTGCCCTTTCACCGACCGCGCTCGGCACTTTCCCCCGTTCCATGAAGCCGCTGCGGTTCCCGGTGCCCGACCCGGCGCTCCCGCCGCTCCCCGCGCTGGGGCGGCTTCCTGCTCCCCGCGGGGTTCCGCTCTGACCAAGCTGCCACCTCAAAGCCACCGAGCCGCTCGCCCCGACTGCCGCCTCCCGCCAGCGATTCACCTTAGAGGGTCATCAAGCCAGCGGCCACGGCACGAAATTACAGCACCCACGAGGAGCCTCCCCGTGTAGGGCCACCCACTAACCACTCCCTTCCCCCAGCCCAAACCAACGTTCACCAAAACGTCCGCTTTTCTCCCAAAAAGGCGGAGAGGAAGAAGCGCCAAGCATCTCGCCGCAGGGATAGGGAAACAGCACAATTTTGGGTACCCCTTCTCAATGCCCCATCTGGATATTCGTGTACCCAGCTCCAACGCGGGTCCTGCCTCCCTCTCCCGCTCTTTCCTCGGGAAAGAACGTAGGGATGGGTGGAGCAGCACAGATAAGACGAGGCCTCCCTAGTGCCGAGGGGAAGGGCGACCCTGTGGTTGCAGCCCAGGGCTCAGGCTCACGAGAGCTGGTGCCGTCCGAGGCTCTTCTCTGTGTCATGCAGCCTCTGATGCAACTTTGGCGGGTGACTAAGGCCTTACTAATGCTCACGTTTTCTGCCCAAAGCTCCCAGGCGGCTGCCCTGGGAGACGCTACCTCCGTCCCTACCCCATCACCTATTTATTAGGGCCTCCAAAGAGGCACGAGGCTCGGGCTTCCCTCCAGCTCTGCCTCATGGAGCGGAGGCCAGGAGCTCCCCAGGGCTGCAGTGGAGCAGCCCAGAGCGCGCCAAGCTCTCGCACCAGGAGCCCTCCGAAAGAGCCACCATTCCAGCAGGAAGCCGGCGAGGGCTATTCCCGTCCCGGAGGCCTCCAAGGGGGAATATTCCAGAAGCAGCTCCGGGGCACCGGAGGAAACGCTCGCGGCCGCCGCTTCCTGCGGCTTCCTGCGCGTCCGCGGCGAGCAGAGCCCGGCCGAGGGGCGGGAGCGGGCGGCGGGGGAGGAAGGAGGGGTGCAGCGAGGCAAACAAGGATTCTGCTGATAAAGCAGATGTGACTCAATCACACGCTTGTGCAAAGATGTCACAACAGCCCTGAGAAATTGCAGGCTCCTATTTCATCCCTCAAGGGCCGGCGCTGTCCCCGCGCGCACAATGTGCTCTGTTCTGCTGTCAGCAGCTCCGAGAGTGCCCCTAATTTACTGGCTGGGAACCCGCGGCGGGAACGGGCAATAATGGGTACAGTGTCGGGCCGGCTACCAGGGCTGGGGGCTGCCGGCCGCAGCGGGAGGGCTCTGCTGGAGGACCGGGCGCCGCCGCGCTCCCGCGTTCGTGCTCCTGCCGGCCCGAGCGGCCCAAACCGTGCGGTCTTGCTGGCCCTCGCTGCCCATTTGCCTCTGAGCGTCCTGTCCCTCGTGCCCAGGGGCCGGCTCCATGTCCACCCCAGGCCCCATTTGCAAGGGAACCGCTGGGCTCCGCTCGGGCGCCTGCGTGAGGAAGATCAGTGCCTCATCCTCCCCAGCAAGTGCTGCTGCCCTCTGCATCCTCCGTGACTTTATCCCATTCTCCGAAAGAAGCACGGGGAGAGCACAGTGGTCCCGCAGGTTGCTGAAGCTCATTATGGCCTTTTAATTACATCCAATTGCAGTTTTATGGGCTTACGGGCAAATTGGAAGTGATCTAATTGCCCTTGAGGGGGTGCTACGCTCTGAGCTATGAAAACCCAAGCAGGATCCAGCGAGACACAGGGGGAGCCCGAAAGCACCAGGCTGGCTCCAAGAGCCAAAGAGAGCAGCTTAGTCTCACGTGGAAGCTCCTCCAGGGCCTCCCGGTAGGAGCTGCACACGTGGCACGTGCTGCATCCGTGAGCGAGCTGGGAATTATACCGGGATCAAGTGCTACTCCCAGCCCCTGGCACCAGGAGGTCCTGCTCGCGTCCATCTGCTGCGAACCCCTTGGAAAAGAGGGTAGGAAAAGCAGCAGCAAGAAGGGAGCACAAGGAAAGGGAGCTGTGAGCCCCAGTACCTCCACCTCCAAAACGGGGCTCATAATCCACGTCGTCTCTGACCATCTCAGAGCAGGAGCTCTGGGCCAGGGTCTGCTCCTCGGTGGCCACGTACGTGCCACAGAGCGACTTCAGCCTGCGTCCCTGCTCGTGAGACTAAACAATAAATGGTAAATAGTAACAGGGAAGAGAGCAGCAATCTAACTATGTGGCTGGAAGCAGCTAATGTAAGAACTGGAGCCTTGCTGACCAATACTGTGCCCTCCACCTTCTCTTGAGCATCCAGGGCTTTCAACGGCTCTTGAGCACTGCTGCTGGGGCTCCCGGCAAAGTTTTCCCATAGAATAGGACATGGGGTCCCACTGAAGAGGGGTTTGCACAACTGGCCGGATTCAACATAGAGCAAACTTGGTCCTGCATCTTCTGCCCACCCCTCGTCTCGGCACTCGGGCTGCCTTCCTGCAAACAGATCGGTTACAGCGGCGGCCAGCGCCGAGGTGACGGGTGCTAGTGAGCTCCGGAGGGGTAACATGAGCTTCCCGCAGCGCCTGCGCGGGGTTAACCCTTGGAAAGAGCGGCCGTCCTGCCCCGCCGGCAGCTGGGGAAAGGCAGAACCAGAAGCTCCCGACATTGGCCCTGGGAGGGATCTGGCACGAGCCAAATCCTAAAGACCGGGAGCTGGAGCAGCCGGTGAGCTCTCCCCACCACCAGCAACAAGCTCTGAGGGCTGAAACACACCGAGTTAGGGTTTTAGCTAAAACTGCATCAAAAGCTACACAAAACTCTCGGCTGATGGATCTCAGAGCCCCAGGAGGCAGGAGACAAAACGCTGCAGCAACCTGAGCTATTTTTACTCGTGGTGGAGATTGACTGGAGGCTCTGCTGGGAGGGAAGGCATCCCCACCGTCAGCGCTGCTCTCCTCTCCCTGCCTGCGTTCAGCGTTGAAAGCTGAAGTTGCTGTAAAGGTCCCATGTTAAGACTTGCTCGATGGGACCAACTCAGCCAAAGAGAGTTCCCCATGAGTGGGGAACTGGGGACTTCTGCTTTCACCGAGAGCAGAAGCGCCGCTCGCAGCGGGCTGGTTAACTGGTTAATGCCGTTGGCACCGCTGCCCCACTGCAAACAGGAGAGCTTGGCGAGCGCATGCAGGCTGCCCGGGCACCGTGGGGGGGACTCTGCTGCCGTGGGGGGACTCCCTCCTGAACCGCGTTTCCAGGAACAGCCCCCAACACCGGCCACACGGATTATACCCCGGTGCTGCGTGCATGCGTTAATCCAGATCTGAGATAATTACAGTCATTCGCTTGGCCTAATGGGCTTTAACTGATCCAACGTGGCTGGCGCTGGTGCCTACCACCAAGACACAGCTGGCATCAAAACACCCTGAAGCTGCTCCGCACTGGCCATGCCACAACCAGCACGAGCAAACACCGCCCAAGCCACAGAGAGCCCGTCTTCCTCCGCCCCATCCTCTGCCTCGCGCAAACTGAGGGCTCCTGTGCAACGAGACAAACTTCCCCCGCCTCCAAGGCTGGCTCTGGGCCTTGCTGGTACGTGTGCACATACGGACCAGATGATCTCCAGAGGTCCCTTCCACCCTCAGCCACTCTGGGATTCCAGGATTCTGGGAACCGCAGGACCACAGCAGCTGACTACAAGGCCAAGAACCACGCGGGTCTTCATGTTGAAGCCCTGGCAGGCCAGGCTTGGCTACGAGATGTCCTCTGTTCAGATGACATCTCAGGAGCATCTGATTGGGAAGGGCTGTCACTCCAAACAGGTTCATCACTGGGAACTGTACAAGGGCACACAGGGCTGAAAATTTCCCCCATGGGAATCCCATTCTCCTGGCCTCCTTGGAGAAACGGCCACCTCCCATTTCAAGCTGAGTGGGAAGCAGAGCAAGAGAACTCCACAGGCCCGTTCCCAGCAGCATTTTTACGCTTAAAAGATTAAAGAGCCTATAGTGCTGGAGACCCAAGATGGACAAAGGAGTCTCAGAACTACTGCCCCTTTCCATCTCAGCCACAACAGCGTCAATCCAAGCTCCTTGCTCCTCTCCTGCCAACCGGAGCATGCTCCGGAGCAAGACGATTGCCCCCGGGACAAACCACCCACTCCGCACCACCGCTGGAGGTCCAGGGCAAGGAGCCTGGGAAGCGGGTGCCTACGTGCCGCAGGGAGACGCCTGACAAGATAGGGAAGGCAGCTGCCAGATCCAGTTCGCCTTCAATAAAAGCAAGTTCAGCTTGCACTGTTTTTAGAGCTGCCTCGTGTCTTGTGTGACCCTCCCAGGGTTCGGTGACACGAGCGGGGCAGGAGGGAAAGCTCGATCGAAAGCTCGATCCCACCCTCGTGTTTCCCTCCAAAGCCACTCGTCCCGTGGCTGGCAAGGTGGACACGCAGCTCACCAGTAGTGGGAAGAGGCTTGGGAATGCCATCCCGGGCAGGCTGCAGCAAAGGATATGCTGCTTGGAAGTGGCCTTTGGGCTTGAGTTTCTGGTTCGAGTCCAGAGCTAATTAGGCTGCGCCAAGTCCAATCAGATAGCCTCGGCTAATTGAGTTCGGTACAGTCAGGTCAATGTCCAGTGGGTCTCTCTGCATTCCACGCATTTTGTCAGCCTGCAGATAACCAGCAAGGCCTGGGACTGGAAAGGGGAAGGACCCTTGGAAAAATGTTTGCTTCACGTGCAGACACAACCTCTCCACGCTGCAGCAGCAAAGCAGCTCCAGATTAACCCAGAGGACACTGCAAGCATCCTCCTCGAGCCCAAGAAAAGCTCATGATGGATGAAGATGCCCAACTAATAGCACTGGGACAAACTAAGAGAGAATGAATAGGGATAAAAACAGGGAAACTAGCTACTAGTCTTCGGTAGACATTTCACACAGTGTCATTCAGAGAATTGGGTGCTCGGTGAGTTGCATGGTACAGAAGATAGTATCAGCTCAACTGATCTAGAAACGATACAGCGAGAGGAAATCAGCCAAACGCCCTGCCAAGCAGCTATCAAAAACCAGCTAAACCAAAGCTAGTCGTCCCAGATACGTGGGAGAGGATTAGTGCACGACACCCAGTACTAGCTGCCGGCATCCTCGCTGGGTCTTTGCCTCGTGCACCCGGGCAGACGGCTGCGTACCCAGCAGCTCCCGACCCACGCTCGGTGGGGCCTGGGCAGCAGCAATTACGGCTCATCTCGTCCATCCCTTCCAGCTGATTTACCCGCAGCTAATCAGCGTGGAGCAGCTGGAGCAGAAAGCGGGTTGCTCTAGAGCTGAGAGCTGTCATTAGCCTTTTCATTTTCTCATGTTCTCTTTAAGACGGTATTTAGAGATGTCCCTTCTCGAGGACGACTGCCGTTGTCTCTGGTAGCACTGCTACAGGAGACAGCATCACTCAGCAGGTCCTGTCCGCTCTCATTTACACAGGGGCCCAATGACACCGACCTACTGGTTGGTTCTTGAATGAATCAGGGATGCAAGAAATGGAAGGAGAGACAAGCTCATCATCAAAATTTGATCCTGGTGCTGCATGTTTTCCAGGTTATATGCAGGGTACCTGTCCAGCAGGAGCGCCAGGAAGACACCAGCACACCAAAGGACACACGAAGCACCCAGCTCAGCCCAGCACAGAGCTCAATACAGACCAAACCGGCCCACATAGCAGGGCAAACACTAACGCGGAGCCCATGGTGCGCTCCACCCTCGGCACAGCCACCAAGACCTCATCCAAAGCTGCTTAGATGCGTCCACAGCAGACTTTGGCCACCTCCAGCAACGTCCTACCTTGTAAAAGCACCGGGCTTGCAGCCCGCCCCGCAGCAGCTCCCAGACATGCCTGGGCATCGCAGCTCGGATTTAGTCACACGAGGAACACAGGGTGGGACGCAGAGCAGCTAGGCACCGCTTCTACGGAGAGGAGCAAGGAAGACGCCACGAGCGCCAGGCTGAGCAGCTAGCTAGACCGGAGAGCCAGAGCGGAGC
This sequence comes from Eudromia elegans, assembly GCA_003342815.1. Taxonomy (NCBI): domain Eukaryota; kingdom Metazoa; phylum Chordata; class Aves; order Tinamiformes; family Tinamidae; genus Eudromia; species Eudromia elegans. The sequence goes on from PTEX01000017.1 coordinate 2,947,048, forward strand.
TGGTCCCCAGCCGGGACCAAAAGGCAGCGCTTGGTCCGGGGGTTCTGGCTGTGTCAGCGCTTCATTCCCACAAGAAGTAGGAGCTGTGGAAATGTCCCATACAGACGGATCGCCAGATGCACATTTGAAATCAGAGCTGCTCTCTAAATATTCTTATTTATCCCCTCTGCAAACGCAGCAAGCCAGAATCGGAAGAAACGCCGCACAGGGCGCTGCACGGCGGCCTTCGCCTTCCTCCCTCCCGACAGCCCAGCTCCGGGCCAGATCCTCCACGGGCACCACCAAGGGCCTCCCAGCGCCGGCCCACGGGTGGAAAGGAGCCCGTTCCACGGAGAACGCCGGCGGGGAGGCCGCTCCGGAGGCGCCGCGCGAGGGCCGAGGCGCGGGCAGCGCTGCCACGGGCAGAGCTCGGCCGCCTCCCGGCCTCCACGGCAGAGCGGGGAGGAAGATCCCAACGGCAGAGCGGGGAGGAAGATCCCAACGCCCGGCTGCCCCCAAAACACGCGCTTCGCCTCCGGGGTGGTTCTTCCCCCTTTTCTCTGGCCTTTGCTGAGCACCATCCCTCTGCCCACGCAGGCGGGAAGCTGGCAGCGGGAGGGCCGGGAACGCCGAGCGCCATCCGCACGCGTCCGCCCGGCCAGGCCGCTCCTCTGCGGCCGACAGGCGGACGAGGCCGTCCGTTAACAACGGCGGCTCCTCCCGGCGCTCGTGATTGCCACCTCCGTGCTCGGGCCCGCGCGCGCGTTACGCGTTCGTCTCACTTGTATATTCCCCTCTCTTTAAATCCCCACTTAGCTCCCCCCGGCTGCGTAAATCACCGCATGGGCTCGATCTCGTTTTTCTTTGGTTTTTTTTCTTCCCTTTTCCTTTTTTTCCTGCCTCACAACCCTGAGCGCGGCCCGACCGCGAGCAGCCATGGGCGGGCGACGAAGCCCGCCTCGGGCCGGGCAGCATCAGCACAGCAGCTCCGCAGCCGCCCTCGAGGGGACCCCCACACCCGGCCCGAGGAACTGTTCACTCTTAACCCTAGCGACGACCTCAGGAGAACCATTTTTGTGCTTTTCCATGGGGAAAACTCCCCTGACAGGGCCTTCACCATAGCGTGTAGCGAGCAGGCCCCGCCGCCCCGCGGTGGCAATCAAGGCCATAGCTTGCAAACAGGATAATTATATCAGCGGGTAATTACATCGGGGAAGTATTTAGTCATTTTTAGCTGTTTGCTGCTAGCTCAGCTCCCCTCATCACCCCGGCCCGGCCGCCTCTGCGGTACCCACAGCCGGGGGCAGCCATGGCCGCATCGCCCTCCCTTCCCAGGGCCGCCAGCAGGAGCAAAGGAGGGTCCAGGGCGGCCCGGGAGGCGCCTGGGACGCGGTGAGCGATCCCAACAGGAGCGGGAGGCACCCGAGTGGGAATCACAAGGGAAATCACCTGCCCCTGCACTTCCCTCCGGGACCCGCCACAGCGGCGGCCTCATGGCGGCGGCCTCATGGCGGCGGCCTCATGGCGGCGGCCTCATGGCGGCGGCCTCATGGCGGCGGCCTCATGGCGGCCACCCCGGCTGCGCCTTTAAGCGGCGCGCAGGGCAGCGCGACGGAGCCGCCCGGCCCTCCGAAGGGACATTAATTTGCCAGGGTCACATGTTTTGCAGCTGCGGCCTGGCAGTGATTTATACGGCGCTGAAGTTCATCACAGGGAAAAGGACTTTCCAGGCGCGCCGCCGCCGTCCCCGCCTCGGCCCTCTCCCCCTCGGCCGCCGCAGCCCCAAAGCCCGGATCCATCCATCACCCCCGGCGCGTCACCCCTGCCCCGGCCCGGCCACCAAAACCCACGGGAAACCTCCTTGTGCCTCCTCGCCCCACCGAGGGGACGGGCAGCATGGAGGGGCAGCCTCGAGGCGGCCGCTTTGGGGAGCCGGGGGGCCCCGCTCGGCCGCCTCCTCCTCTTCCTCCTCCTCCACCTCCTCCTCCTCCTCCTCCCCGCAGCCAAAATAAACGGCGGCCGGCGCGCGGCCTCCCCTCCGGCGGCCGCCTCCTCCCCACCCCCTGCGCGCCGTCCTCCTGGGAGGTTCAAAAGTTCAAGATTTTCACATTTCCCTAACGTTATTTCAGGAAATTGCTGGAGAAAGGGAAGACGGTGCTGCCGAAACGGCGCGGGCGGCCGGCGCGCGCGGAGCGGGGCTCGCCGCCGGGGGCCACCCGTCTGGGGCTGGCTTTTTGCCCCAAAGAAACTGCTCCAAGCGAGGTCTGCAAAAGCACCAAAAGCGCCGAAGAAACGGGGATGCTCGGGCAGCAAAGCGGAGCGGGCGCCACGTCGGCCCCGCCGAACGCGGCTCTCCCGCAGCGCACGCAGGGCTCCCCGCAAAGCCCGTCACCAGCTCTGATGTATTGGAGGGGTTCCCGCTCTTCCCCTCCACCTCCAAACACTCCGGCTTTCAGGCCCGAGTCCCTCTGGCTTTGCACAAACCTCCAAACTTGTTCCAAAGCAGCTGGAGCTGCACCTGGTTTTCCACCCAGAACAGGTTAAGCTGCAGGCCTTGCTGGAGGTTCATGGGAAAGGTTCGTAAAACTACTGAAACTCCAGGCAAACCTGAATTTGGGGTTATAGTGAAATACGAAACTCGCCTGCTTTCATGTGGTTTGGGGTTTCTATTGCAAAACACTTTGCACGGCGGCCTTCAGACGGAGCACGACAACCTGGTACACGACAGAGCGTCTATAGGAATCCAGATCCAGCCCGGCAGCCTTCAGCTGGCAAATGATTAACTCTGATTTGAAGCCATCCCATTAGCGCGGAGCCTGGCTTCGTGCCACAGCCTGCAAGGGGGACGCGGGGCAGAGCGCTCCGGGCTGGCAAAGCGCCGAGCGGCGGGAATGCTCCGCACCGGCGGCGCGGGGGCAGCCGGAGCCGCCTCGGCGCCTGCAGCGCGGGCAGGCCGGAGCACGCCGCGGGACCTGCCTCGTGCTTCCCGGGGCATGCGGGAACGGGCACGATGGCACCGAGCACGATTCCGAGGCCCGCGCCGCTCGGAATAATGGAGCGGTCTCTGTTTTTCACGCTTGCAACAAACTGAAGAGCCTGAAAAACAACAGTTTGGGGTGTTTTTTTTTTTTACCATGGCACCTTTACGGTGTCTTTTGGTCCAGTAAAACGGACACCACCAAAACCCAGCAGAAGCCACTGAACAGAACGCTCAGCTGAAGCATCCAGTCCTAAAGTTCACCCCTTGCTTCTTCCCCACCACCCCATTCTCTACCCAAAACAGGACTCCCTATTCCACCCTAGGTCACCCCTAGCTCTCCCGCAGCAGCCCTGCCTCTAATCACAGCAGCACAGCCCAGGAAAGCTGTTATCCTCCGGCACACCAGCCCGGCCTCCTCTGCATGCTTTGCACTTTGGAAAGCGAGCCCTGTTAACGAGGACAGCAAAGAGACTGGCAACCCTTAAAGCCAAAGAATTGTCTTATTCCTTCCAAGCACGATCTGCTGGGTTTGGAGGGTCTGTTTGCTTGCTTGTTTGTTTGTTTTAAGAGCAGCTCCTTTGAAGTACATTGTCATATTCTTGCTTCAGCTCCCCAGAAGCTGTTTCACTCGGAAGGCTGTTCTTAATAAAGCCAATACACAGGGCTGCTTTCCCAGCACCGGCTTGTGGCCTGGGCCCTCTCAGCCATTCGGGGCTGCCGGGTGCACAGGGGACAGGGTTTGGGGTTCAGCTCAGGAGACCAGTTCCCCATCGCTCGTCCCTTTAGGAACGGTATCCTACTAAACCTGCCAAGGAGAGATGATAAAGTGGGGAAGGTATAAAGCTAGCAATGGATTTTCCCTCCAATCTTGAAATCAGGAGATGACCTGGAGAATTTGAGCCCAGAAATATCCAGTTTTTGGGACATTTGGAGTCATAGCTCATCATTCAGGTCCATTCTGCAGATTGCTCTGGATTCACCATTCCCCAGCAGTTTAAAGAGACGCCGTAAAAGCTGCGAGCTCAGTAAGCCTCTCCCTTGCACTGTGAGATTACTCGGTGCGGGAGGATGAAGGAACATCCTGCTCACATCGGCTCCACTATGTTCACCTGGAAAACCTCAGTGGCACAAGTGCGCCTGTGTCCGGAGCGAACGTCTCCATCCGCAGCTGCGAGGCAGGTTCTGCCCGTGCAAACACCCATCTGCAGAGCCCGCAGCCGTGACAAAGAACCCCCCTCGCAAATTAGCAACATAAGCACCCCGGATTATCGATTTCCTTCAAGGAATGCTATTTTCCCCGGACGAGCCCTTCCCACGTATCAATCACCCTCATCCTCCATTAACCCCTTGCACTTGCTCTCCGAGCGCCGACGTCTCAATGGGTCCTTATGGTTCTGCATGACAGAAAGGAGCTGAGACAACGACAGAGGCTTCTGAAGGTGCAAGGACGGTAAACTGGCTCAGCAAACAGTAGCAGCGGTGAGAAGGGTGTCCATGTCCCCCCAAGACATGACACGAAGGGGGACTCCTGTGCTCCCACAACCTGCCGGCTTCATCCAGGCGACCGCGGGTGGCAAAGAGCAAGGAGGGATCGATAGCTGCATTTTCTCACCCGCGCTGCGGGCCCTGGCACAGCGGCCGCGACGGGCTGAACCGTGAAGGTGCCACCCGAGGGACGCGCTGCTGACAGCGGGGCCACCCGAGAGAGCTCCCGGCGCCGGGCAGCGCCTCGGAGTGAAACCTCATCCGAAAGGAGAGCGCGGGACGGCTCCACCGGGTGCCCGGGGGCCGGCGGGAATCCGCGACATTCGGAGCACCGCCTAGGGAAGTTTATATTAATTATAGACATGTGCTAATGTGCTGGGGAAGCCACGGGCTCCGGAGGGCCGTGCAAACACGCAGCGCCTTCCTGTGCTGCTGCAGGGGCACAAGCCCAAAGCACCAGCTGCACCCGGTGCAGCCCAGGCCTCACAATATTCCCAACCTGGTCACCCCATCCTCTGCTGTTAGCTCCCCGGGCATCTTTTCCCCATCCCACTTATGCATTTTAAAGCCACTGTTGCCACAGTCCGATCGTTTCATTGAAAACCTGCGAAACGCTCCAGATAGGCTTAGAGCTGCATCAGAAACTGTGAAATTTGGTGGCAGAACCAGGTGAAGGCCACTGGCTTTGCACTTAATTTGTGCTTGTTCTTTTTTGCAGCCCTGGGGCCGTTTGAAAGCTCGGCGGCCAAGGCTGCAACAAAAGGGCCGCGCAGCTCCCATGTGGATGTGTGATGTGCTCTGGGCACACACAGGCTTGCACGGGAAGGAGAAGTTTTGGAGCCCTGCCTCTCCTCTGCTTGGACTTTGGCTAAGAGCACAACGTGCAGCGGGCCGAACAAAAGAAACGATTCTGCTGGGCACAAAATTCCTCCCCGCGCTGCCTCGCCAAACCCGGCCTGCGCGAGCTGCATTATATAAAGCTGCTTATGAACTCGCTGCAGGGATGTGGCAATTTCCCACAAGCAGAAAGCTGTAAAGAATGGCTTTTTGTAACCTATAACTGGGCGAAAAGAACCCAAATGGCTGGAAACAGAGAGGGGGGAAGCCCAGAGAATCAGCAGTCGGATGTAAGTCACTACCTGAACGTGGTCCAGGCAAGGAAGGGATTAAACTCATTCATATCTGAACAATAAATAATAATAACAATAATAATATCCATTTTGCAGTGCAATCCTTTCAATATGGCCCGATTAATATATTCCTAATGAGCTACAGTAAAGACTTCAAAGCCATCTAATTAGAAGCCTGCTTCCTTTCCCGAAACACCCGAGTCACTTTGGAGAAGGAAACTTGGCCTCCAAAGACGCTTCAGAGCTGTGGAAACGCTACCCCGTGCCCTGCATGTTAATCAAACGCTCGGCTCCCCCGCAGCCTCGATTTGGAATCGATATTCCCTATTATTCCCAGGGCTGCCTCCTAGGTGGCTGGTGCCAAACGAGGTGGCGGTGCCAGCCCCATCCTTGCGGAGCCGCCCCGGTCCCCGCGCCCGCGCTCAGGGGCTTCTCCCTTGGCCCGGCATTCCCAGACAACACTCACTTCGTTATTGATTGGTGCTCGTTAGTCATTTTTATAACCTGCCTCGCACTTTTCCTGAAGGCCGTGACTAATTTCACTTCCACAGGCTCAAAAAGGGGTTGGAGCCTTTAACTCTTTCCGGATGCGCTCGCCGGGCGCGCGGATCCGCTTGCGGCTCCGGGGCTGTTAACCCAGCGCCCAGCGATGCTCCGGCTGCCGGGCAGTGGCAGGGAGCAGAGGACGCGAAAACCGATCGATGCCGCTCGATCGGGGCTGCTCGGGGTGCTGCACCACGTTTCTCAGCCCTCAAATGCTCTGCGAGAGGAGAAGAGGCCTCCGGTAGCTGACACGAGGCTGAATAAAACTCATTATTGGCAAAGATGGTTAGGAAGAACATGATCCCTCTGAGCGCTGCTCTCTGCCCAAAGAACCCGCTTCCCTCGGTGCTCCGGAGAGGGGCCGTCGGTGCAGTCGGAGCCCGCGCTCGCGGCCTGACCACCTCTACTCTGTCTGCTCTGCAATGGGGTGGCCACAGGCCACCAATCCTCGCCCAGAGCAACTCACTGACCATCCCTGCCGAGCGCCATCCCCTGCCTTTCTTCAGAACCAGCCAAGGCACCCGAGAAATCAACACCAGCAAAACACCAAAAAGTGCAACCCCACTCGCATCCCATGTACTGCAAGCCCTGGAGCTACCTGGGCATCCTCAGGTGCCTCCTCATCAAAAGAAAAACCAACAGGAGCTAAAATAATAATAATAATAATAATAATAATAATAATAACAACAACAACAACAACAACATTGATGGTGCCATTGCAGGAAACAAAAGGCCCAATAAGTCAGGTGGGAGCCCCTGGGGTCTGGCCATGCGACCTGAGCTCCGCACCAGGACCTAGGTATGGCCCCGGTGAGGAGAACTGCTGGGGCTTGGCCCTGGACATGGCTCCGCTCCTCTCCCTAGGAGCCCAGCAAGCAGAGGGATCAATCCAAATCCCCAAGCAACCCGCAGAAACACCTACACAGAAATCACGCTCCTTCCATCACGTTGCACGACTGAAAGCAAAGCCTGGGTAAACCTCTCGGGAATGCTGAGGGCTGCACGGTGACATGGGGGGACACTTGTCACCCGCAAAGACCAAGACAGCCCCTTGGAAGTGCCTGCGCGTTCACTGCACCCGGCTCCTTGCAGCCGCTCCACGCACCCGGACGGGAGCACTGGGATCCAACTCCCGGGGGGGAAGGTCCACGGAGTTAAACGCAGCAGATGCTGTTTTCAAGGGGTGGGATACAGGGAGTACCAAACATGACATCTGCAATTACGGAAAGCCAGATAAAGAAAATCAAATCTCATGCTTCAGGGCATAGGCTGATGAGTACAGGGGTCAGGAAGGAATTTCTCTCCCCTTACACAGCAGTGCACAATTGGGTCAGTGCATTACCGGGTGGCGCAAGCCCTCGATTGCTTTTCTCTCTTCGTTTCGAATCTTGCCACCGTCACAGGCAGAAAGCTGCATTTGGGGAGGGCACCGGCCTAACCGGGCACAGCAGAGCCGGTGCCTCTCCCATCACCTTCCTCACTAACAACGAGCATCGCTGCTCCCAACGGGAAGGGCACGGCAGGACCCCTCCGCGCTCCCGATCCCCTCGGCCCTGCACCTCCTGCTTGGATGCTGATCCTCCTCCCGCGCTCCCTGCTCCTGCTCTCGCACCTCAGCCCTAATTCCTTGTGCTGCAACTGTCTAAGTTACGATAGAAACTCCCCTGGGTAAGGACCCTTTCTTGCCTTGTGTTTGTAAAGCACTGTGTACACCCCCGGCACTGATTAAATACCAAACAGGAGCAATAAAGCTTGCAACGCCGGCTTACAAAATAAGAGCACCGAGAAAAGAGGGTGGGAGATAGAGAAACCAAGCAAAGGCGGCTGCCGACTCTGCCGGCGAAGGTCGGAAAGCATTTGTGGTAACAGTGGTTGCTCTCGCATTACATCGTATCCAGCATCCGCTCTCTTCCTTAAGCAACTTCTGCACGGCCAAACTCGCCCAGCCGAAAGGATCTGACCGCAGAGCAGAGGCCTGAGTTTCAACTGAAAACAGAGCAAGGAGGCGAACGCAAAGACCTCCCGTCGCGGGCGCCTATCCGCACGGGACCCGGCCAAGGCAACCTCTGCCTAGCCACACTCCAAGCAACCCGGACTGACTATCGCTGGTCTGCCAAGCAACTCTCACCTGCAAATTCAATGTCACTACGGGCAGCACGTTTCTAAAAGCCCTCGCATCGCTCTTGCTCTCTCTCTGCTGCAGCCATGGCTTTACTGCCAACCCCATGAATGCACATTTTGCGAATCCTAACAGTCAGTGCCAACTGGCTTGTTTTTTTAATCAGGTAAGGCCCACGATTAGTGCAATATGAGGTATTAAATTAATTAATACTAGGCACTATTTGACAGCACAAACGCACCCGAGCGTCACCAGGGCTGAACTCGGGAAGACTTCAACTCCACGGATGCCTCTGCACGGCAGAGCATCCCGCACGGCACGGCCACCCCGGGCACCGGCACTTGCTCCACAACGTGAATCCTCCCACCAGAACTCCCAGGGCAAGCCGGGCTCCTTCCTCTCACCTCCACACGGAGCAGGGTTAGGAGGCATGCGCACAAAGGCACCCGCAAGCCACTGAGTCACTGCTGGGAGCTCGGCTCCAGGCGCAGGCTGCCAGGGGAGAGGTGGAATCAAAGGCATGGAAATGCGGTGAATGGGGACCGGCGTGTCCAGGCTTGATCCCTGCAATCCAGAAGAGGAGCCAAGAGAAGAAAAGCAGGCGCTGAAGGTTGGGATGGAGCAATGGGAGTCTCCGCATTGCAAACGCATTACAGATAAGTGGGAGAAAAATCTTGAGGGGAATGTCTGCAGGAGCCTGTGGTGGCTTGCTTGGAGGGGGGGAAGATGCAAGAAACGGGAACAAAAGAAGGAAAAGACATTAAAAAAGCAGCTTTCCCAAGAACCCAGGCTGTGGTCAGGCCTGCAAGGGCTGCGTGCGGCAGCGCCGCTCCCCAGCACGAAGAGCGTTCGCTCCCGCGGTGCCTTGGCCAGGCACCGAGCGGGACCTGCGGAGCCCTCCCCGCTGCCGACGGGCACGGAGCGGCACCGGGAACCACGGCGCGGGGTCCGGGAGCGCAAAGGGACAGGAGGCTGGAGCTCGGAGCAGGTTCCCATCCTGGAGGCCACGGGAGCATCCCGGCCTGGTGCAAACCGGGAACATCAACGGAGCCGGGAATGAAGTGCTGGTTGTCGCATGGTCACTGGGAGAGGATCCTCTTTTTCTAGCCAAGGGGTTTGTAGCAGGGGGTGCTTGTTTCTTTTGTGGGTTTGTTTTCTCCTTGCTAACCAAAAACGTCAATGGAACCAAGACTATTCCCAGAAAAGGACTGGTGCGGATGAATTAGTTTCATGTTTGAGGGGGAAAGACAGGGGAAAACAATGGAAATTGTCAGAAGATCCCATGTCAACATTTTTTAAACAAACAAGTTTTGTATTGAAACAAATTGTCATTTCAAACTGGGCATGAAGCTCTTTGCAAAGGCTGAAGTCAAACAGAAATGGGCCCTTTGGGGCCTTCAGCCTGCGCACGAGCAGGATCAAGGCCCCGACACGGAGAGGTTTTCCAGTTCTCCCATTCTCCCTGCAAGGAGCCCTCCCTCCATCCAGCCTCCGCAGCGGGAACTCAGGAGCAGGGATGGCAACTCAGCGCCCCAGGGGCCCAGCGCCTCCTGCCCATGGTGCCAACACAGCAGCTTGCACCCAAAATGCAGCCAGAGCAGAGCAAGGGGGACGAGGTCCAGAAGAGAGAAAGAAGCACAAAAAAGAGAGGGAAGAAGCAAACCCTGCAGCCCAAGTCAGGCCTCTGTTATCAAAAGAGGTGTCCAAGGACGAGCTGCTGCTGCTGCTTGGCAAGTCTGCCTGTGCAGCTCCCACCAGCACCCCCCAAATCACGTTTTCCTCCTCTCTCCCACCACCTCTCCTCTCCTTCTCCCTCCCCTGGTTCCTATTACAGCCCGTTAAATCTGCCGTTTGCCACAAGCGCTGCCTGAATCTGCTTCGAATTACCACCACAATGCCGGGCCCCGAGTGGACACGTAAAGTGTCTCAAATTCATTGTAATTTTAAGCCGTTCCTAAAACTGCACAGGCATCGCTGGAAGAGCTCCCCCTCCGTTAAGACACTCCGATGACTCCGCAGCCCGGCACGAGGGGAGCTGCCAATAGGAAGGGCGAAGGGCTGGAAGGGGGAAAGGAGGAGGTGACTGAATCCAGCTGCCTTTGGAGCAGGGGGTTGGATTTTTTGCTGGTTGGGCCGGGATACATGAGGAAAGCAGAGGACAGTGCCCCTTGGGACCAATGCCAACGGGCTGGGCAAGCACAAAAGTAGGATGGGAAGGTAGAGAAGAGCAGGATTGTTAAGTTTACACCGCAAAAAAAAGACCATTGATGAGTATCCCGGATGGAAGGAGCCTACAAATGCTACGGAGCTGCTTGCATGGAGCCAGGAGCCACCCAGAGTGCCTCATCCCAACGCCAGGGGAGGCCGGGCTGCTCCTTTGCCTGGGGCTGCACCTGGGAAACTGCAACCAGAATTAATTGATCACAGAAGCGCAGTAATTGGGACTTGCAAAGCATGGATAATTACCTTTTATTAGTTCCTGTAGATAACCCATTACGCACTGATTACGCCTAGGTAACGATCTTAGAGTCCTCATTCGATTAATGGCCAATTCTGGATGTTAAACTGGAACAGGTAACTCTGTGTTCTCCTTCTTGCCTTACAGGGCAGACACCACCCCAAGAGTTACCGTCAGGAGAGGTTCTGCAGGTGTCTGATTTACCTGGGGAGACCCCTGAGGCTCCCCAGCAGATCCGGGTGTCAGCATCCTATGGAGCAACACGGATCCTACCGGAGCACGGAAGCAACTCGCAGCCTGGCGGGACCCGGCCCAGAGCTGCTCCCTGCTAAAGAAATAACCCAGGAAACAGCAGGGATGCTCCGAGCGAGGGCCTCGCTCCACCGTCACCCACCTCCCCTGCAGCTCCCCCGGCCGCCGGAGCTGCTTCCAGCGCTCCGCAGCCACAAGCATCTTCCCGAAGCCCTCGGGAGCCCGCGGAGCCGTCGCCTCTAATCCCGGCACCTCACTCGCCCGGCAGCAGCCACGTGGCTCGCGCTGCCCTATTAGCTCCTAAATAGAGATATTTGGGGCTCGGAGCAACTTGTCACTGTCCCTTTAAAGCAAAAGCATCGGGATTTCTGCCCAGCAGCTCCCCGCGCCGTTCCCGGGTTTCCCTTCCCAGGATGGTGCCTATTCGGGGCCGTTATCCCCCCGAGGCTGAACACCAACAGGGATTTCGCACCCACCGGCGCTCGGCTCCAGCGCCCTCGGGAATGCCGGGGATGCTCCCGCGAGCCGGGTGAGCGTGGCCCGCACATCCCCCGCCTCCGTAATCCCCCTTCGGAGCGGGGCCGGGATGAGGGGGGACATTTTCCAAGCGAATAAACAAACCCCGGCGCCGAACGGATGTGACATGGCGAGTCACAGGGACAAAATCCCCGCGTCTTCCTGGCCCGATAACCCCCCGTCCATCGGCATCGCGGAGGGCATTAAGCGGCAGAGGAGGAAGGGAGGAGAGCAGCAAATGCAAGCCAGGAAGGGGAAAAGGAAAAGCCGAGGCGCTTCCCAGAGCCAAGGAATCCGAGCGCGAGGAGGCAGCGAGCCGGCCGGGCGGCAGGAGCCCATTAATCCCGCCCGCTCGTGACTGCCAGCGCTCGGCATGAATGAGATTTACTGCCCATTAAAATAAAGCCCTTTCTGTAGTTTATAAACAACGTTGCCACTCGGTGGGAGGTTGGACGTCTTAGCTCATTACGCGGCAAATAATCTCTGCTACTTTTTAGTTTTAAGTTTATTTACACGTAGGGTTGTGGGGGTTTTATCCCTATTCCTTCCTCCTCCTCCTCCTCCTCCTCCCACACACGACACAGGCGGAAGCCGAACGGGAGACGCAGGGGCCTGGCCGGGCTCAATGAGCTACGAACCCTTCGCTCTCCATCTCTGCGCCCGCTGGCCAATCCACTAAAATAACCCTGTTTAGGCACCAAAAACGGTCCTCGTATTAGAAAGGAAACAATTTCTCCTAAGAAAGGAAGGGCCTTGGTCCTTGATGCTGGACGGCCTGGAGCTCGTGGGAGAGATGCCTGCGGGGAAGGAAAACCTGGCCCGCTGCTCCAGGCTCCTGGATTTGGGAGGCAACAGAGACCCCTTCCCTTTGCATCCCTATAATGCCATAGGCTGCAGGAAATTACTAGAAATTATGATACCTCCTATTGGACCCGCTGCTCGTGCAGGAGGTGCCGGCAGAGCCTCCTTGCAGGGGCTGCCGCGGGGCGCAGGGATCCGGCATTCCCGGCTCTATCCACGCGGTACCTCCACATGGGCAGCGGCGATGCCGTGACGTTCCCTGCAGGAGGAAGGATGTGAGCTCCCTTCCAAGCACGGGTCACCGATGCCCTCTTGAACCGCGTTTCCAGCGCGGCTCCCAGCGGCTGCCGCATCCTTCCCTGCTTCCCGCATCCCCCGCCGGGAGCGGCTGGAGCGCCCGGCGCAGGCGATGCCTCCTATACAGATCCTAAAGCACTTGAGCAGCCGGCGAGCGCGCAGCCCATTAGATCATCCGCTCGCTATCCAAAGCTCACACAGCGGCACTTAATTACAGCCCCGGAAGCATCGGCTTCCTTAATAAATCACAGAAATCAAGTCAGGGACGGTGCACGGCACAGAGGGGGCGTGCGGAGGGGGGGAATAAAGAGCTTACAGTTTCCCACTGCGTGTCCCCTTTAGATAACAGATGCTCTCTTCTTAACCTCTCACTTCATCAGATCAGCTCCAGCTGTGTTTGGATCAAGTGCGCAGCCTGGCCCGCGGCCAGCCTGCCTGCTTCCCTGCTTCCCGCCTCCGGTGCCAGCTCCCTCGCTCCGGCTCCTCGGACACGCTCGGCTCTCCCGCTGCCTCCAGCGGCCCTGCCCAGGGCTCCTCGCAGCCCTGGGGCCGCAGCTCCATGCAGGGACGTTCACAAGGAATCCCGGCCGGGAGCCTTCGGCAAACACCACCAAGGCCCCGCTCGCTGCTCCCTACGGCCCCGGCCATAAATCACGGCACGAGGCACCTGGGACGCCCTCCCGCGCCCCGCTGCGCCACCCACCTCCGTGTTTATTTGGACGTGTCACCTCCTCTCCTCCCTTTGGCTCCCAGCCGCTGGGAGAGATGCACTGATTAATAGGGCTGGAATGGCGCTAAAGGGAGATTCCCGGCGGCGGCGGCGGCTCCGTGGGGCCCCCGCGCGTCCCCATCGCTCTGCCTCGCGTGCAGACGCGCCCGCCGCCCCGCACCTTCGCGGGGATAAAGCCCTGGAGAAATCCCCCCGCCTCTAATCCGCCGGCAGCACGAACATAACGGCGCGTTATCTCATCAGGCCTTAACCCAGTAATTACGCCGGGGAGGGCTTAGCGAGGACGGGACACCCACCCACCCAATAAACCCTCGGCCCGGGTCCCTCGCGGTTGTGCAAGCCAACGCCGGGCGGGTGAGAAAGGGAACGGGAACACAGCCCTGCCGGGGGGACAGGAGCAGGACACAGAGCCGCGTCCCGGCCGCGCTCTCCCAGCACGGATGTCTGAGGGATTTTCAGGGGAAAAAGGGGTGATTTGAGCCCATTTGGCCCAAACCGCCCAGCAGCTCTTGCAGAGCCGAGTCCGGCGGCGCCTTGAGACCTCCCACCAGCGACCGTCGCTGCTGCTCGTCCTGGCCAACCCCAAACGGGTGCCGATGCTTCTGTCCTTAACCCCGGGACCAGAGACCCCCCTGCAGAGCGCCCATGAGCCCAAGCCCAGCCCTGCCCCTGCTCTGCGAGGGCCCCGGCGCGGACCCTGGACGTGCCGCATGCCGCGAGGGCAGCGGCCACGGGGAAGGTTTGGGGCTGGGGAGGGTGGCCCGGGGGTGCCAGCCCCGGCCATCCCAGTGCAGCACAAAGCTCCAGCCCAAGGGCACCTTCCGAGCCCAGGGGGCTGCTCCGCGCTCCAGGCCACCCTAAAACACAGCGAAGGGGAAGGAGCGGGGAAGAAGGAGGGACAACGCAAGGGACAAGCGGCAGGACGGCCTGGACGGAGCACGGAGGGGACCTCGGGAGAGTCAAACCCGCCATCCCCATGCCCCACAGCGGCCCCGGTGCCCAGGCACGCGCAGCGCTTCTGTGCCATCCGCAGCAGCTCCCGCTGCTCCCATCCACCCCAGCACCTCTTACCACCAGCACTGGCGTCCCCTGCGTCCCGGCGCCTCCGGCCCGGCCTCCCCGCACGCCCGCGAGGACGCTCGGCCTCGTCACGCGACGTCACGCGCGCCAGGAAGCCAGCGCCTGTTTCCCCATACTCCGATCATCAGCTGCTCCGTTTCAACATCCCCGCAAGCAGCCATTTTTTTTAAAAAAAAACCCCAAAAGAAATAATAAAAATAGCACCCTGTCACTCCCTCGCAATCCCTCTCGTGCTCGCTCCGTTTCATCCGCAAGAGCGGTTGTCACCTCCAAATAAATATTTATCAACCAAATTGCAGGTGTCTTGGGCTTCCCACCTCCTCCTCTTTCAAGTGCTCGTCTCGCTGACACCGGAGCTCCGCGGCGGCTGATAGCAGCTCCGGGGAACGGGGCCGCCGTCTCCCTGGAGCCTGCAGTTCAAATGACTTCTCCAAAGCTCCCGCTCAGCTCAGCGGGAGCTCCCTGGGTACGAGGCACCTCCGAGCGAGCTCATGCCGGGCGGGGGGATGCATTCACAACTGGTGGCACGGGGACAGGGTCCTGCATCTCGGGTTCTCTCGGGAATTCCTGGAGGTTTCAACCCAAAAGGAGACTTGGGAGGAGACCTCACAGAGGTCACACCATTGCTAAGCTCTGCATGGAGGAAGAGCGCCCAAGGGGACACACACCCAACCCCCTTCTAAGAGCCACAGCCCCTGACTGCAGGAACCCGGGGGCGCCTGTTTTCAACACAGGGATGAACTTCTCTCCCCTGGGCACGGCCCCAAACCCGTAAGAAGCGAGAAAGGAAAGGCAGAAAGAGCCGCAAATCCCGCTGGTTCCCAGCAAAGGTCCCCCAGCGAGGACCTCCGGGAGGCTGCACGGGAAGCCTGGCTAAGGGTGAGCCCGCAGCCTCATCCCATGCAAGTGGGGCGGAAAGCAGACACGGGGGCTGGCAAGGCTGGTGGCGTTTCCTGCAGACAAGGACAGGGAGCCGGCTCGGCACAACGGGAAAGCCGCGGGGACAACAGGCAGAGCGGTGGCATGGGGCAGGAGGCGCTTCCACGTCCCCCGGATCCGCGGGTATTTGCTCCCGGAGCAAGGCCAAGGAGCTACAGAGCGCGGAAGGGAGAGGTGGGGCGCACTCCGCACATGGCTCCCACCCAAGGAAAAGGCCCTGGAATTCATATAAAAGCTGCAGGATTTAATTATCAACTCGCTTTATGGGCCGGGGCGCGGGGCTGTGCTGTGAACCTGCCTCTCGCAGCCCTTTGGACGGGCTGGACTTTGCCTCCCTGTGACTCTGCCCGGCGCTGGACAGGGGCAAGTGCCCCGGCTGGTCCCTCCTGGGCCTCGGGCACGCAGGGCACGGGAAGCTCCGGTTATTTTGGGTGGCCGGCAGGAAAAGGGAGCACCGAGGGATGATGCTGCAGAGGCCACATAAAACCATGAACCAGATTGATCCCTCATGTAACACTAGTGACGGCGCGGGTGCATCTGGGATCAGTTTGGTCCCGGATGCATCCGTAGGGTCTATAAAACCAAGGCCTGGCTTCTTTTTCTGACCAAAAGCAAAACCAAAGGAAGAGCATAAGGAAAAAGCCCAAAGTCAACTCCAGAGAACCCTGTGGGAACCAGCTCCCATCACGGCTTTAGCTTGGGGGGTGCAAAGCCCCTGCTCCCTCCAGCTCCGGGCAGGAGATGCCGTGATCCAGGCATCGTATCCCCTGTTGCCTATGGAGAAATCCCGGTGGAGCAAACGGCACCGGGAGCCCGAAGGAGCAGCGGGATCCGCGCAGCGCGGGAGGAGGGATCCGGCGTCTCCCGGGCGGAGCCGGGGGGCAGCGCGCCCGGCCCCGCCGCTGACACCCGGGCTAACGCGTTCCAGATGCGGCCGCGGGAGGACAGAAGCAGAGCTGTTCCCTGCTGAGGAAGCTGGAAACGCTCGCAGATAACGCGGAATTCCTGAACCGCGGCCAGGGCTGGCGAGGAGCGGCCGCGCGCCCGCCCCGGCACAAACCCCGCTCCGGGCGCGCTGCGTTTCGGCACCGCGGCGCGAGGGCCCCGTCGGCCCCGGCCCTGCCGCGTGCCACGAGCGGCCGCCTCGAACAGAGCCCTCCTCTTCGCCGCGATGAGCACCCTGCGGCGGCTCTGCCTTTCCTGGCTCCCAGGTTGTTATTCCTTCCGCCCTCTCCGAGGGGAGGCCTCAGTTCCCCCAGCACTCGGTGCAGCCCCGTGCGCACACCCCTCTACTCCCACCTGCAATGAAGTGGATGCAGGGACACACTGGTAAAACCCCATGGATGGGGAAAATGGGGGAACAGGAAGGGAAGAGCAGTGGGGACCGCACGGATGCGCCCCCATCCGCACCCCGGAGAGCGGAGCATCCCGCCGGCGCGTGGTGGGCACCGTGGGGAAGCACCGGCTGTCCCCGTCGCCATCCCTGCACCGGGTGTGTTTGCACAGCCGCTAAGCCGGCAATAATAGACTCGCCGACGGGTGAAACGGATGTTTGCCACGAGCAGAAATAGAGAGGGCGGCCAAAGGCAGAGGAGCTGCCTGCAAACGTGCGCCCGATCGGCGGCCGCTCCTGCGGCCAGGCAAGAAATCCCACTGACCTGCGCTGTTTTTATCCCTTCCACCCCTGGCCAAGGCAGATATCTCGGACAAACAGCATTTCCTGCGGCATTTCCAGGCTTGTTTGCTCTCTGAGCCTGCTTTCCCAGGCCTTGAGGACGGGCTCTGGAGCGGGTCTGGGACATGGGAAACCAAAGGAGGGTCACAGGGTTTCTCGGAGCATCCCAGAGAACCCTGGCCAAATGCAGAGCCATCGTCACAATAGGGGACCAGCCCCACGCTTGGAAAGGACCACGTGGAAGGGAGGGGGGCTCGGGCCGAGCTCCTGCCACGTGTGATTTGTGGCGTTAATATGTCGGGGAGGGCTGGGGTGTCCCAGGGAGCGGCTCCCGGAGCCATCGCCCACGGCAAAGCAATAACGCTGATGGATCTGGGGAGGGAGAGGGACAGGGAGCAGCGGATGCAGAACAGCCGGAAAACCCGGGGGTCGGGAGCTCTGCATCAGCTCCTCGGAGGGAGCTCGGGAACCAGCCCTTTGCAGCAGGCAGCAAGGGAGCATCACCTTGTGCAGAAGAGGAGGAGGAGGAGGAAGGCAAGGCCGAGGCGGGACGGGACGGGAGCACAGGACCTCGCAGGGCACAACCGGCTCCCGGAGCATCCCCATTCCATGCACGGGAGAGGAAGTGTCTCCCTGCATCCTCCTCCTCCTCCTCGCTTCGCACCGGCAGCGGGGCCCGGTGATGCGCCGCGGGAGGCAGCGACGTTTTGCAGGGAGAAAGGGCAATTTAATTATCCCGTCTCGTGCCGGCGCAGGAGCACGCGCTCCGGCACGGCGAGCGTGCGCGGACTAAGAGCAGCTTTTGGGGCGATTTCGGCCCTGCAGAGGAGACAGAGCCCGGCGTCGCGGGGAGGTCACGGCTCGTGCTCACGTGCTCTGCAACAGCAGCCTTTGCTTTAAAAATATATACTAAAAAAAGCGTATAGGCATCTTTCAAAATGCAAGAGCCTCGGCAGGGCTATTCCCAGCTCGCCCTAATGAGCGCGCACAAGCGAGCCCAAGCCGGCGCCTTCCCTACGGGTCCTTCCCGGCTCCATCGGGAACGCAGCGCGGAGCCTCCCCGAGGTTGCAAAACCCCGAATCGCCTCCCTGAGCCGGCGCCGGGTGCGGGGAGACGCGGAGCCGCCCGCACCCTCCTGCCCACGGCCCCGCGGAAGCGGCGGAGACGTGCTAATTAGTGCGTTAATCAGCCTCGTTAGCCGCCAGCGTGCAGGCTGCAAGGGGGGCTGCAGCACAAGGGACCCGTCCCCGCTCGGCGCCACCAGGCCAAGACGCACGGAGAGGCTGCAGCCCGGGGGGGCCCCAGCTCCCGGGACTGCCCTGCCGCCATCCTCATCCTCAGCATGACGAAGGACCATCCTCATCCTCGGCACAACGAAGGATCATCCTCAGCAGGGAGGAGCACCCGGGAAGAGAGGGAAAAGGATGCGGGAAACCCACCGCAAGGCTGGAGCAAGCACACAGGAGCAGCTCGCATCCCAACCGGCCACAGCAATGACTGCGCTGAGGCCATTCACGCTGGACTATTTCTATTTATTATTATTATTATTATTATTATTATTATTATTCAAAGAAATTCCTGGGTTTGTTTTGCCTCCTCGAAGGAGGGAGCAGAGAAAACCCTCGCGCTGCAAACCCGCCCGTGCGTCATTCAACTCTCATTCTGATTGTTAAAAATTCATTAATGAGAGCAGATTGGTATTATATCGCTGCCTTAATTAAAGAGGGCCACGGAACAGCATTTTAAATAGCAATGTCATTTTCTAATTGACACAGCGACATTATAAAGAAAAATACTTAAACAGAACTTGAAACCGAGCCGGTCCCGTCTCATGGCAGGGCTCATTTGGGCTTCAATTTTTAATCTGCTCATGCAATATTGAGGGGCGAGGAAGGGGATAACGTTTCTGCAGGTGTACGATTCCGCCCCCCCGGCCGGGCCCCCGCACACGGAGCTCCAAGGTTATCGCGGGAGGAACGGACACGGAGGGAGGCGGATTTTCCTGCATCTTGAGAAAATTCCTGCATTTTCAGCTCAAAAAACCGCCCGTTTCTTCATCTGCCTCCATGCAAACAGCCCTCATGCAAACTCAAAAGCCACCCCAGGCAAATCCTGCTGGCTCTTGCCACCAGAACCAAGAGGAAACAACAACTTCCAGTGAAACCCTGCAGGAAGCGAGCGGAAAAGGCCGTTTTTTGGGTGCCTGGTGCGGGACAGGCCCCTATCCCTGCCCTGGGTACAACGCTGGCCAAGAGCATCCCATGCAAGACCATGCAGAGCTGCCTCCCGGGTGCTCCCAGGACAGTTGGGCTCATTTCTTCCGCCCGGGCGTTACAGCTGCTGCATTTGGGGCCATCCGGCAGCATCACGAGGCTCCTGCTGGGGTGCCCAGGGCTGCACACGGCGCCCGGCAGCCCCAAGGCGGAGACACAAACACATCCAACCTCCTCTTTAAACATTTAGGGGCAAAAAATGCCGCTCCCGGACCAATTCCTGGAGCCACCGCCACGGGATGGGGGCCGGATAAGGAGCCGCGCGCAGAAGCAGCATCAGCCCTTGTGCCACCAGGAGCAGGGGAGGGAGGCCAGGAAAAAGGAGCAGCGGAGGCCGCCGCGGCTCGTCGGGAACCGGCGCATTAAAAATAACCGAGGGGAAGGGCTCGCGCTTCATTCCCTGCGACAGAACTGGGTCTCGGTCACGCCGGGCGTCTGCGGGGAGGCTCCGCGCGAGCCCCGGCCGAAGCACAGAGAGTTAAAGGCCGGCGGAGGCCCCGGAGCAGGAGGTTTTATGCATATGTAGCTAATGTAATACAATTATGCATTAATATATAACTAACAGTCACGGTAATATAACATTACAGTAGGTAGATTATCCCATCTCCTGTAATTTATTATTGTTATTTGTAATCCATTAGTGTCCGGAGCTGAACCCGGGTCAGAGTGCGGCGTCCTGGCACGCTCGCGCCAGAGCCAACGGTCCCAATGACCAGAGAACAAAACCTCATGCTGGCCAACACTGCACCTGATCCGGCCCTGTTTAGCCCCAAAAGCGAGTGCCCCCCCCCCCCGTCATGCTCCACCCGGGATGCTGGGCATGGAGACATTCCCATTGGCAGGAACAAAGCCCAAGCGGAGCTCGCGGTGCCGCCAATTAATGCCGATCGACACCCACCCTCCACCATGAGTCACGCAGCCCAAGTCGATTTACATTTTTATTAAATCGCGCAGGAAAATTAGAAGCGTTATTACTTCCCTCCGACTCAATGGGCGCTCTGTGTCCCCCCCCACCGCTCACGGGGCGGGAAAACATCCCGGCGTTCTGCTCCAACCGCTTTCTTCCCGGCGCTCCCGGCCCCCGCGCGCATCCCTTGGCGCAGCCCGGGAATAAATCACATCGGCCTCGGGATTCAGGGAGGAGGAGGGAAACCAGATACCGGCAGCAAAGGCAAAGCGAGCGGCGGCTGGGCCGGCCCGGGAGGGACCACGGCGGAGGGAAGCAGCGCGCGCAGCCTCCAACCCGCCCCGATTATCCACGGGGATGAGCCGTCGCAAGCCGCACGGCGCCGGGATGGGCCCTGGGATGCAAAAGGGCATCTCTCGAGAACGAACGCCGGCTGTTTGCAAAGCCCGATCCATTCCCAGCACGCTTCCCGCGGCCGGAGCAAGAGGACAGAAGGGAATTTCCATTTTGCGACTGAATTCTGAAAGCACCGTGGGGTTTTTTTCCTCCCAGAGCGGGACAAGAGCACGCTCCGAGATGTCTGCGCTTCCTGCCAAGGGCCGAAGAGTCCAAGTTTTGGCCACGCGCTCCGCAACTCAATGAGCTCGCGCGGAGCACCGGCGGCGCGCCGGAGCCACCGCGGCCCCCGGGAGCCCCTCGCAACGGGGCTGCTCCGAGCCCGGCTCCGCGCGCGGCGGGAAGCGGCGCCCGGGCCGCCCCCTCGCGCTCTCATCCCATCGGAGCCCAGGGAATCCCCACGCGATCCCAACCGGCCGGGCGCATCCTCGTATTCCCAGGCTGCCTCCGAAGGGCCGTGCGCGGATTCCTCCGCTGCCTGCAGCGTTTCTGAACTCCTGTTTTTCCACTCCAGCTGCCCCCCCTCCGCCTTGTTTTCCTTCTCCGGCTGCTGACCCAGATTTCATAATGAATGAATCCATGCAGGGCCCTTCAGACTTTAATTATTTTTTCACTTTTTCTCATCATACATTATGCATCAATAAAAAAAAAAAAGAAAGAAAGAAAGAAAGGAGAAAAGCACGCATACAGCACAATTAATTTAAGCTCCAATGGTTAACTCCTGCCTATCACCAAGAGCAAAAGCGCCTGGAAATTGCAGCCCTTATTCCCTTATTTCACACCTTGCATTAGCGCTGGAAATGAAAACAGTGTCCTGGAGGTTGTGGCACACTGGATTAGGCTGCGGGTGACGACTAATACGTCCCTTTATAGGGACCAGGCGCTGCTGACGGGGAGGAGCAGACGGGTACCAGCCTCTTCCTCCCCTGCCATCGCCCACGGGCAGCTCCGAGCTCTGCAAGCGGCTCAGGAAGCTCCCAGCTGGAAAAGGATCCGAGTGGATGCCACACAAGGCCCCCCAGGGATGCATGGAGGGAATCCCAAGGGCAGTTGGCACCGCCCGGGTTCCCTGCGGCCCCGGGCAGGATGACACGGAGTTTGCAGCCCTCTGCCTATGAATGAAACCCGCTGCGAGCTCCAAGCAAGCTCCGGGCTCCGAGAGGTGCACGGGCCATGGAGCGAATCCCACTGCTCGCAGCGGGAAGAGCCACAGCACAAGGAGCGCGAGGGGACGGGACAGGCTCCCGGGGCGGCAAATCCGGCCCCTGAGCAAAGCAAGTCCCCCTCTGCCATAGGTCCAGCCACATCCAGACCCGTGGCGGAGGCCACATCCTCTCCCACACAAACCAAATCCCACCTCGTCTGCCAATCCCGGCCTTTCCAGCCCGATTCCCAGCCCCGCTGCAGCCGGACAGAGCTCACGGAGTCTGACCCAGCATCCGCAAGGGCTCTTCCCGCCCTGTCCTGGGCTCTTCCCACCCTCCGGCACTTCACATGCTCCGAGACGGCGGGAAGGAGGGCGGGAAGCCCCCGGCGGGCGCCCCCAGCCCTGCCCGCGCCCGGGCCTGCTCAGGTCATGCAAAGCGGGTCTGATTTCCTATCACCATAGGACATGAAGGCAGCCTGCCTCTCCCTCGCAGCCCGTGTGCACCACTGCAGCTACGGGAAGCACATGGAAAAACACATCCCGAGTGCAAACACCAACCTGCTGTGCGCGCGCTGCCGGCAACAGCCCACCAGAAAGGGGGCTGGGGACACAAAAGTGCTTTTAACCCCTCCAAAAACAACATCTGATGTATTGGGGGGGGCAAAAGCATCAAAAGCCACAAGTTCTGCCTAAAACCAGGGCTTCGGAGCTCGGGGGACACTGGCGAGATGGCCCCGCTCGCCCGTGGCCACCGCAGCAAGGGACGGTCCAGCCGCACGGGGCTGAGTCACCTGAACCTACCGGTTCTCCTCTATCATCTTGGCAGGAGGAACAAATATTCCCGGGGGAAGGATGTTTTTGGAGGCTGCTGAATTTTTCTTGGCACCGCGCAGGGCGGCTCCGGCTCGCTCGAAAATCCCAAGCATTTTAATGCAGTTTGCTCGGAGGAGGACGGAGCCCTCCGCGAAATGGTCTCCGGCGCGCGGGGAGCCCGCGCGGGACGGGGAAGCTGCATCGGCACAGGGGCTTCCCAGCCTCCTCGGCAGCCTCCGCCAGCTGCAGCGTTCCCGCAAAGTCTGCAACACTCCCAAACGAGTGAAATAAACAAATAAAAGCAAAACACAAGCAAACAAACAGCAGCCACCTAACCCAAGCCGTCCGCTGCAGGGGTTTGAATGAACGCCCCTCCATGAACGCCTCGACGGGCAGCCCCGCGCGACGCTGGCGTTTGCAAGCCCACGGCGCTCGCTTTGCTTCCCTTGGGAAGCGGGTGGACGCCGGGATGTGGAGCAGCCCTTCCCAAAGACCCGGGCACCCCGAGGACCAGGATTAGCCCCGTTTTTCATCGCATCCCGGTGTTAATGCTCCCCAAGGCCAAGGCCGTGTGGGAACCGCCGGCACAGACCTTGCTCGCAGCAAAACAGTTGGCGAATATTTGCAAAATGCCCAGGAGTTAATTAATTGCTGTTAGCTCATTAGCCAGCCTTCACCCCGCTAAGCCCAGCTCCGAGCCGCGACTTGGCGGTGCTGAGCCGGCTCCAGGCACACAGGGCATCGGTGCCACGAGCTCCGCGAGGGCTCTGCAGCCGCACGGGATGCGAACGGCTGTGCCCTCCCGCCAGCATCCATGCCTCCTAAAGCAACATCCTTCCCTGTGAGAGCCAAGATGCCAAGATCCCTGCCGGGTCCTGGGAGTCACCGGTAGCCGCATCCCTGCATCCCGCCCCAGTCGCATCCCTGCATCCCCCTTGAGCCACATCCCTGCATCCCGCCCCAGTCACATCCCTGCATCCCGCCCCAGTCACATCCCAAGGCTGCAGCACGGCCAACAACAACAAACCAAGCGCATTAGTAGCAACGGGAGCAAAACGCCCCATGAGGAAGCGATATCCAGCGGGGCTCTTCCCGAGCACATGTGGGATCCGGAGCCCGGCCGGGCTCCTCCACGCTGCCGATGCCAGCACGTCTCAGCACCATCCCGCACTCAAGTGGCGCTGGGAATTCCCAGTGGAATCCCAACTCCAATGCTAAGAGAAGGGGACAACCCCCCCAAGGCTCCTTTCTTTGCACCAGAACCTCCCGCGGACTCTGTGCGGCTGCGGGACTCGATCCCCACCCGGTTGAGCCTCGGGCACAACCAGCCTAAAAATACATTTCTGGGTTCTTTTATTTTCCAGGCAAAAGTTCAGTCCCCAAAAGGTAAGAGAATCCGGGAAAAATGCGGCCGGCCCGGCTGGTGGCCGGGTGCCAGCGGGAGAACCTCCCTTCGGAGGAATCCACGCGAGGAGCCTCGGCTCACCCGCCCGGGACACGCCGGCATTTCTTCCTGGTCTTACCGGGTCGGGTTTTTTCCAATGCGCTCAGCACGTTGGCCCTGTGCGGAGACTCAGACGCAGCTCCGAGGGGCCCGACGCAGGGTGATGGTCACGGGGGCACCCTGGGCACCTCGGGGGCACCGCTGGCTCCCCACTCTCCATCCCATGGCCCTTGGGAGCTGCCGCCACCTCCCGCCTGTGCCCAGCCACCCCGGTGTATTTATGGACTGGTTTAAACAAGCCCTGCTCGTCGGCGAGCCCAGCGCGCTCACAGTCGTGCTCCGCTCGCTGCATCCCACCTGCATCCCGGGAAAGGGCCGGGCCGGCACACCCCCACCGCGCGAGGTCTCTGCGGGATGCAGGGAAGGGCTGCGGATGCGCAGGGCTCACCGAGACCCCCCAGCCCTCCCTAGGGCGCATTGCCCACCGAGGAACTCGCCCCTCGACACCCACTGGAACGGCGGGTTCGGAGTCGCCGCCGCCCCTCCCAGGAGCCCCGTTCCCGTCCGCCTCCGTCCCGCGGCTCCGTGAGTCACCGGCGCCCGGCGGCTCCTGCCAGCGGAGCCTCCGCGAGGGCCTCACCCGGCTCCCCTTGGCTTTATCTGATCCTCCCTCCGCAGCGGCGGTGGCAGCAGCACCCGGAGCGGCGCGCGGGCTCCGGCCCCAGCCCTGCACCCTCTCCAGCCCCAGCACCCAGGACCCGGCTTTGCAGCCTGCACAGGCACCCATGGCACCGTCACCCCCATGGCAGATTTCCTCCCGAGATCCTCGCCTGAGCAAACTCTGGGGGAGTTTTAAACATTTCCCAGGATTTTCTCTGCTCTTTGAACAGAAACTCACTAATTGCAGCGCACCGAGGAGGCTACGGGCCGTGGGTTATCAGGGCAGGTAACCACGGAGCAGCAGGAGCAGGGGCGCAGGGCAGCCCCGCGCTCCAACCCGGCCCTCTCGGGCGCTGTTTGATCAAACCAAGCCTCCGGACAGGCTGCTGCAAACAGAGCCATCACCCGCGACGGTGACGAGGCCAAGCAGGAGCTCCCGCTGCGCGCAATGATCCCGCGGCCGCCCCTCCGGACACGCGGGAGGCTTCTCGCCGCGGAGCCGCCCCGGGCGGGAGGCTCCGCCGCGGCTCCAGCCCCCGCGGGCGGCAGCTCCGTCCCATCCTGTCCCATCCCGTGGGCGCCGCGGCGGCACCGCGGGCTGAGCCCCGGAAAACAGCCCGGCCAAAATCCCACCTCCCTCTTTCGCAAGCGGGAGCGCGGTTGTGAAACGCAGCCCGTTGAAAGGGAGAGGGGAAAATAAAGCAAAGAAAATGAGAAACAGAACAAAGCCGAACACAGCTACAGGTGCTCTGGGTTTCCGGAGGTCGGGTCCATCTCTACCCTTTCTTACAGGGATTTTTGGTTTTTCCCCTTCCTTCCCACTGGCAGCGGAGCCGGCGACACCAAAGAGGAGAAGGAGACACTGTTATTCTGGGGCGTCCCTTTAAAACTATAGAGGAAATCATCCGAAAGGAGTTTGTTCCACTCGCCTGCCGGTTTGAGGAACTGAAATTAAACTGCGGGGGAAAGGGAAAAAAAAAAGAAGAAAAGGGGGAAAAAAGCCCCAAATGCTGCTGGGTGACACCTGCAGCACCAGGCTCCCGGTGCCAACCCACCCGGACGCGGCCTTGGCCGGCAGCAACGGGGCTCGCACCGAGCACACCGCACCCAAGATCCCTTCCCATCACACACGGTCCTCCTCGCCCGGCTCAGGGCTCCGGAGTCCCCCCAGGGCAGGGGCATGGGGCCGTTTGGGTGGGTTTTAGGGACAATTTGGAACCTTCCTGCCTTGGCAGCTCTGGAGCCCGGGAACTGCATGCGGGACACGCGCCCTGAGACCCTCCCTGCAAGAGGGACCTACAAGGGCTGCACGGGGGAGAGCTGCCATTGTGGTGCCCTTGTGGGACAAAACGCCAAAATGCAAAAAAAATGCAAAAAACAACACGCAAGAAAAGAGAAAAGAGAGAAGCAACAGCAGGCATAAGGGCAAAGATGCTGGAATTGCATCCCAAGGAGACCAAGTACATGGAGAGGGAGACAAAAACGAGCACCCAGGACCCCAAAAGGCAGCAGCCCGGGCCCCAGGAGGAGCTTTTCACTTGTGGCCACCACCGTCCTGCCGGGAGGGACGTGCCCGACCCCCGGGAGCCCCTTCGGCAGCCGCGGGCCGGGATTCCTCCCCGCGGGCCCGGGATTCCTCCCCGCACACGGCGGGCAGCAGCTCGGCTCCTCTCACGCCCGGGCCGCACATCCCGGTTTTCAAACGCGGGGTGATGTAACCAACCGGTATTTATAATGCTGAAAACATCCCAGAGCTCCATCCCTTCCAGCGCCCGAGCACACTGTGTACTCTTAATAAAATAATTGCAGTGATGAATAGCTCCTTATAACATTCCTCCTCTACAGCTACCGGCGGGGCCAAGAACCGGGATGGAAACTTTTTTTGACTCGATTTCTGATGCTTTTTTAAGGTACGTTCTGCACTTCACCTTTTTGCAAGCAAACCCGCGCTCTGGGAGAGCTGCCAGCCCCGCTCCGAGTGCTTCCCTATGGTGCACGGACACCCGGGACGAGCTCCTCGTCAACCATCCTGGCACTACCTTGGAATTAAAGGTGGAGAACGGCCACAGTCAACCCGGCGGAGCCGCCCCATGGGATCGATGCCACTGGAACCGCTGCCCCCGGTGGCACTGGCCGGGTTGGGACCCCTCGTCCGAGGCCACACGTGAGCTCCAGCGTGCTCCGTCCCAGGTGGATGGAGGCCATGGGGTCCGAGCGCTTCCTCCCAAGCCCTGACGTGCCTGTGATTCCCACACTGGGAATCACCGCAGTGCAACGCACTGATTTTTTATTTATTTCTGCTTATCGTGCAGGGCTCAATCTGGGAGCGCGCCGGCTCCATCCTTGCGTGGGAAGCAGGGAAGAGTCGCCTGCCCTGCAACACTGCTGGGAGCCCCATGGGTCTCAGGCCTCCTCCAGGAGGATTTTCCATGCCCATCTGGGCTCGGGTTCCGCTTCCAAAGGCCAAACCAACGGCAAAGCAGAGGGAGCGACCAGCGCTCCAGCATCCACAGGCCTCTTCCCTGGTGTCCCCAGCCCTGCAGACCCCCGTCCCCTGCACAGCCCTGCCCCACGGCACAAACCAGCCCCGCGGGCAGGGAGCAGCCCCACGGCTCCCTCATCACCCTCGGAGCCAGTCCCGGCATTTACAAACAATAGGTATCGGCCGGCCCGCGCCGGGATATCTCCGGGATATCTCCGGCGGGATCAGCCTTCCTAAAGCCTCCGCGGGGCTGCAGGGAATTGTCCTGGAGTCGGAGCTCTTTGATATCCCGGCTGCTCCAAGGGTTTCGGGCAACCAGCAGGGTGCGAGGGGCAGGCACCAGCCTGGAGCAGGGCTCCCCCATGGAAAATCAGCAACGGGATCCCCAGGCTGCTCCCACTAACAGGAGGGACTGAGGTCCTAAAATTTACATCATCCAGCCCAGGGATGAAAACCAAAGCAGAGCAAGCAGGAATGCATGCGGGAGCTAGGAGAGCATTCCCAAATCCAATCCCATCAGGTTGGGCACCTTGTGCCGCCCACTCCCGATGGTCCCAGACCCCGCAGTCCCGCTGCATTGGACAGGAACGTGTTTGCAAAAGTCATTGCTTTGAGGTTTGAGCAAGCATGGAAGTCCCACGGAAAACAGAAACGGGAAAAGGAGCCGGGGGAAATGGGGAAAAACAGAGGGAAATGGGGAACAGCTGAGGGACGATGGCTGGCTGGCTCTCACAAGCGCTGCCCTGGCTAGAGGGAGCAGGGAGGACTCGCACCGGGCAGCGACGCGGCCCCATTTCCAGGGAAATAAACGCCAGCTCGGCGACAAAAGTTTCTCGGGGCGCGCGGGAGCGGCTGCCGGCAGCACGGAGACGTCGTCGTCTCCGCGCATCTGCCTCACCCAATCTGATTTAGCTGCTTTCTGCACCATTTCGTGCTCATTCCGCTGCCGAGCCAGACAATTGCTTTATAACTCTAGGGTGCAATTTCGCTGTCTGCGCCGCACGCACGCGAGGCCGGGGCCGCCCGCGCCGCCCTCACCCCTGCGCCGCCGCCGCGGCAGCCTCCGCGGGAGCGGGAACGGGGAGACGGGAGCGGGAACGGGGAGACGGGAGCGGGAGGACCGAACGAGCCCGGTCTGGCCCACGCGCTGCAACCCGCAAGGGGGTCTCCGGCGCGCTAAGCGAGCGGGGAGCGATGCAAAGTTGCATGGGGATGAGGGGGGAGCATCCCCGGCTCGAGCTGCTCGCCAGCATCGGGGAGCAGCCCCCCCCCAATCCCGCAGGCCGGCGCATCCCTCACAATTCCACCCTAAACAATGCTGCAGGGCGGGAGAGGCGCATCCAGGCCCAATTCGAGCTCCTTGCCTGTGTGCGAGAGCTTCGTTCGCCCTGTTCGGCTCGGAAACTCCCTCCGCTTGCAGAGGCTCCGTTCAAAACAATAAACAACTCGGCTTGTCACACCGATTTTCTCTGATTTGCCTTTTTTTTTTTTTTTTTTTAAGCAAAACAGCCACAGAAAATGCACGTTCTCACTTTCCATCTCAGCCACGGGGCGTTTGCCAAGGCCGAGCTGCTTCTGCCCCAAAACCCGCGAGCAGCCGGAGGTACCCAGCGACGCGGGATCCTTCCTGGAGCTCCCGCAATTCCCAACACGGCTTCTCCTGCTCCATGCTGCCATGCGGGAGCCGGAGCGAGGCTCCCTCCTCCGCAGGCTCGTGCTTCTCTTGTGCAGCAGGAGGAGGAGGAGGAAGAGGAGGAGGAGGAGAAGGAAGAAATAAAACAGGAGACGAGCAAAGCGGAAGGCGTCGGGAAGCCACTTTCGGAGCGCGTGTCGAGCCTTCCTGCCGCTCCAGAGCCGAGTCTTTAAATGTAATAAAACACAGCAACTCCTGACAACATCAATTAAAATAAAACCACCCAGGCAGCTTCTTCCCCCGGCGCTCCGCAGCGAGGCCGAATCCCGGCGCCCACGGGGGCCTTTTGGGGAACAATTCCGATGCCGCGGGGCCGCATCCCACCCCATGGACCAGATCCCGCCAGGGCGCATCCCTTCATCCCACGGTCGTCTGGAGGAGGCCGGAGGTGAGGCCGGACACGAGGAGGATGCACCGACGCTCCGAGCTGCAAAGTGGGGCTGTTTGGGCTCAAAATGGGTCTTTTGGGGCCCAAAGCAGGGTTGTTTGGGCTCAACACCCCAGCCTGCAGCACCATTGCTTATTTGTTTGGTTTCCTACCCATTCTGCAAAAATAAAACTAAATAAATCTCGGCGGGGCAGGAGCCTGGCTTACGGGAACCCACCCCTGCCCCCAGAAGACAATACTCCAGCAGAAAGGCTTTTTAACCCATTTCTTAATAAATATTTATTTTCACATTCAAGAGGTGGGTGGAAGGGAGCCAGGGTGTATTTTCCAGTGAAATGTTTTGATTCTCCCCTCGATTTTTTTTTTCCTCTCTCTCCTCCAACGGGAGCAAAACGCCAATAATAATATTTGCAATGAATAACTAAAATTCTGTGGCTTTCTCCCCCGCTCGCTTTCAAACAAACAAAATGCCCCAGAGAGGAGAAGCACCGGCGCTTCCCCCAAGGCCGCGGAGCAAACCCGGGGCTCTCGGATTCAACCGTCACAGTCAAGATCCAGCGACGGACACAAATTCCTTTCCGGCTTCTTTTGCCGGTGTCAGCTGGGCCGGGTCAAGCCCCACGTTACAGAGACCAGGAAACTTCCCTACCCTTTATCTTGTGTCCCCGCAGGGACCCAGTCCCGCGTGTCACCGGCGACCCACGGAGCCGGGAAGCCTCCTCCGGACGCGGGTCGCTGGAACAGTTCCCAAACAGGGATGCGCAGGGGAAGGGTGATGGTTTTCTCCTCGTTTTGTCACTTCTGCCCCATCCACCCGGGATTTTTCCTGCTCAAGACTTAGGAGCAGGAGCTGTTTGTTCCTTCCACAAACCCGATCCTCAAGGATGAGCATCCAGACGAGGAAGAGCATCCTCGGCACCCACCACCTCCACACAGGCAGGAGAATGGGAAGAAGCAAGGAAAGGTCTCCCAAGGCCGGACACAGCCCAATTCCAGCCCCAGGGACACACGGGGACACGACGTCCTGTGCCTGGCACTGCCCCCTGTGCCAGGAAGCGCCAGGAAGAGGAGACAGCGCCGGCAGCCGTGACAGGAGCCAGGTCACCCTGGTCAAAGCGCAGGCAGTGCCTGGCCGGGAACCTCCGCGCTCCCCTTTTTGGGTGAAATTAAGTACAGATTTTGCCGGGGCCGCACTGCGAATCCGGCTGCTCCAGCTCCGGAGCTGCTGCCAGGGAAAGGGAAACCACCCGCGCAAACTGCAGCCGGCGACCTACGACCAAAGCCGCGCTTTCCTCCAGCCAGCACAACGCAGCGGATAAAGTTCAGGCGCCGTCCCCGCAGCGCCAGCCCCGACGGTGCCTTTCCAGCAGCTCCCGCGGCCACCTGAGTCTGCTGGTACCGGTCACAGCCCGGATGCCCCCGACCCCTCCGGATACCCCCCGGAGGTCCCGTTCCCACCACGCGGGCGCTCGGGAGTGGCTAAATCAGCCGTTTTCCCTTTGCACGGGCACCCTCGCAGGAGACCGCAGCAAGGTGACACGCGCCCCCCCCGTCCAAGCCAACGTGACTAACGGCGCCGCGTGGGATGGAGCATCCCCGGCGCGCCGAGGCCGGGGCTCCACGCGGGCACTGCCCCGTCCCCTCCGTCCGGGCGCGTTTGGGCTCCCTCTGCCCCCAAAGCACCAAAGGAAACGTTAACCCGTCAGGCACCCCCATGGAGCGGGGGCTGATTCCAGACACCTGCATTCGAGCCACCCAAACAAGTCACTCTGGCTTCAAAATTCACATTCAGGGGTAGAGCCCGCAGGTGAAACCAGCTCGGGACAAGCCGCGTTCTCCATAGGGCGGCCCAGGCGGCGGGGGGCCCGAGGCCACGGTGACGGCCGCGGGACTGGGCGCAGGGCCCGAGCCCCCCGGGCGCAGCGGGGCCGGAAACGCTCCCAGTGGGCAGGGCCAGCCGAGGTGGTTGCAAAAGGGCTGGTGTTTATTGCGCCTTTTGGACGGGCGCGATTTAAACGGCGAGGCTCCAAAATAAGTAAATAAATAAAACGAAGCCCCGAGGTCGGGTGCCTGTTCAGAGCCAAGGGAAGGAGCGGAGCGGCCGGCGCAGGGGGCAGGATTTGGCCCCCTCTCCCTCTGGCCCGCACTTGGCATCCAGCGACTTTGCTGAAACTCCCCCCGCCGTCCCCGGAGCCGCGAGCTCTGGAATATCACTCCTGAAACCAAGACACAGGGAGGCATTTGCCCTTACAAGCCAAGACTTGACTCAGAGCCACCGAAACGAAGGCAAAATCCGGCTAGAAATAGACTGTAAATGTAACTAAACAGCAAAGGGGGGGAGCCAAAGGCGGCCGCGGGCTGCGAGCGCCGGGAGGGGGGTCGGGGCTCCCCGCACGCGGCAAGGGACGCAGGAGAGGGGGGAAAATAAGGAGAAAAAGCCCGAAGGAGGCAAAAAAAAGGGAGAGGAAACCCCAGGGAAAGCAGCGAGGCGGGGGGGGGGAGGGAAACCCGGCGCTCCGGCCGAGCCCCCTGCCCCGTTTGAAAATGCCGCTTGCGCCGCGCTGCGCTCCGCGCGGCCGCCGCACGCTCGGCCCCGACCCCTGCCCCGCGGCGGGCAGAGCGGGGCGAAAAAACACCCGGAGAATCCCCCGAAATCCATGGGAACACACAAAGCGGGGCGGCCCGGGCAGGCCCGGCCGGCCGCGCTCGCCCCGCCGCTGACACCGCGTCCCCCCCGGCGTGCGGCGCATCCCCCCGCGCCCGGAGCCCCCTCCACCGCCGCGGAGCAGGGGGGGACCGCGGGCGCCGATTTGTGTCCCTTTTTCTTCCTTCTTTCCCCCTTGATCCCCCCCCTTCCTCCCGCGCCGCAGGAATTAAGCAGCTTTTTTTTTTTCCCTTTTTTTTCTTTTTTTTTTTTTCCTCTCCCCGAAACAAAACTCACCCAGCGGCAGGAAGTGTTTGGTGTCCATAGCTGGTGTTTAACTCATGCCAAAGGGATTGGTGAAGCTCGGCGGAGGCGAAAAAAACACACACACACACACGGCGCGCACGGGGGAGGAGAGAGAAATCAAAGCGAAACGGGGGGGAGGGACGAGGGAAGGGAGGCAAAAAAAAAAAGGGGGGGGAAGGAAAGAGGGAAAAAATAAAAGGGGAAAAAATGAAAATAAGCGGGGGAGGAGGAGGCGGCTCCGGCTCCGCGAGTTGTTGCAAACTCCGCCGCCCGTAACTCGGCGCTCGTGTCGGCTCCGCGGCGGGGCCC